>JAJPUD010000410.1:450753-721129 GCA_023553655.1 Myrmecobius fasciatus
GAAGGAAGGAAGGAAGGAAGGAAGGAAGGAAGGAAGGAAGGAAGGAAAATATTTTTAAAGCATCTACTATGTGCTAGCTCTGCTCTTTATAATCTTATTTGATCCTCATAACAATCTTGAAAGGTACTACTTTATAATTGAGGAAACTGAGGCAGTCTTAGGTCACATAGCTCAGGTCTTTTTCACTTCAGGATGGCATCATATCTACTGTGTCACCAAGGTTCTTCTATAATCTTATTTAAAGTACTAAGTGGTAAAGTAGACAGGTTATGTGTCCTAGAGTCAGGAAGATTCATTTTCCTAAATTCAAATCCAGCTGCAGGCAGTTACTAGACTGCCTGGGAAAGTCACTTAATCTCTCCTATGCCTGTTTTCTCATTTGTAAAATGAGCTGGAGAAGGAAATATCAAGCCACTCCATTATTTTTGTCAAGAAAACCCCAAATGGGATCATGGAGAGTCAAACATGACTGGAAAACAAACAACAAAATTGCCTTATTCATATTTGCCACCTTTCCACCATCTAAAACAGTGAATGCTCAACAAATGCTTATTGAATGAATTGGATGACTAGCTGTTCTCTCCATCAAGACTGAACAAGATGAACTGAACTTATGCCAGTCAGTCAGTTAATAAATTTTTATTAAGGGCCTATTATGGGTCAGGCACTGTATTAAGTGCTGGGGATGCAAAAAGGCAATTTTTCCCTCAAGGATCTCAACAATCTAATCTTCTAGCATCATGAGAGTTTATAGGATCATAGATTTAGACACTGAGGCTTAGGGAATGACTTGCCTAGGGTCATGCAGCTAATGAGTATTTAGGATTTCCTTTCTCCAAGCTCAGCACTCTATCCACCACATCATTAAGCTGCCTGTGATATCATGGGCATGAATTTCCATGAAAGTGAAGAGCATTAGCTAATGGAGTCCCAGAAGATATATGGACTCACCTTCTTTGAGATCGTGAAAGACAAAAGGAATTCATATCTGCCTGGGTGGTTTAGGTGAGTGTAGGCTTTCTTATATGATGAGTTAGATAATTTCTCATGATCCCTTCTAACCCTATAAATTCAGGAGTCTTGGGTGTATGTCATTCCTTATGCTCACATGGCTTCAGCTTTTCTCATACATCATGGTTAAATCCAGCCTGTCTTGCCTCTCTAGGCACTGCTGAATTATACTGGTTGCTTGAAAAGAATAAAGGGTTGCTTTTATGGTTCTGCTGTTCTGCTTCTCTCCTTTGATCCCTGGGGCAGCTGACACATTTTTACATGGAGAATATGTCTCCTGACTCTGTGCTGAGAGCCAAACGTTCAGTGAAAGTGAAGCAGGAGACTGATGGCCAAGCCCTCTCTGGCAGACCTCCAAGGGCTATTTGGGAAGTGCAAGAGCTCAAGGCCCACCTACTGAAATGTTCTGACTATGGAGGGGTGGGAAGGATTCTATCCAAGGGTCAGAATGAAGCCACAGAAGGCCTGGGAAGGAAATTGGGAGAAAGAATGGTCTAGTATGTTTCTGGTGAATGGAAAGAATTCCTATTTTTAATGGAAAATACAAATTTTCATGTTAAAATTCTTAATACAAGAGGACACATTACAAGAAACAGTAGTGTAGGCTTAAGGACACTCAAGAAAACATATCATCAGCAGTTCTAATTTAGATGTACTCTCAGTTTTCTGAGCTTGATGGGCATCTATGACTTAAAGCTATTTGCTTAACCTTGCTGAAACTAGTAATAGCTAGCATTTATACCAAACTTTTAAGATTTGCAAAGTACTTCACAAATATTATGTAATTTTGTCCCACTAACAGCCTTAGGAGATAGATGCTATAACTTTTATTTTCCCATTTTACAGATAAGAAAGCAGATGTTACTTGACTTGCTGACTTAAATGCTTTATAAACTGCTGATTTTTTGCCACTGTAGTTTGTGTGTGTATGTATATGTTGTGAAAGTAGGAAAGCTCAGAATTATTAAGTATTTTTCATAAGTCCTGATAAAATTCTAGGGACAGATTGGTATAAAGGAACCTCGAATTGGATACCACATCTGCCACCCTTCTATTAGTGTGACCTTTTGTGATCGTTTAACCTCACTTGGTTTCAGTTAACTTATGTGTAAAATGAAGGGATCAAAATAGAAAATCTCTGAGTCCTTTGAGTTCTAAATCCATGATTTTCTAAAATAATAACTTCTATATTTCTCTTTACCTTATAAATGAAATTACTGCCCGAAGACCCTACAGTGAGTTAGTTGAAAGATTAGTACTGTTTTCCAATAAGTCCACAAATGTACATGAATATAAAAAAATGGTATATATTTTAGATAATTTCACAAAGGTTCCCATTTTCTAGATCAATGATGTCAGACTCACATAGAAATAGGTCACATATTGACTTAGAAAAAAACAAATTAATGTTATCTATGTTGTATTGCCTTTTTTGTTTAAAATTTCTTAATTATATTTTAATCTGATTGATATTTCATTATATAACAGTTCTATAATTAATTATGTCTGATTAACTAAATTAAGGATTTTTTCACTTTGAATTTGACACTTCTGCTCTAGATGAAAATGTTCTTTGGGTATGCAGTTAAAGTGTGCCCAAATTAATACTGATATTATAACAAGACAGGTCACTGTATTCCTATACAGGATCTACACAAAAGACAGATTTATATATTTTTTTCCACACTCTGTTCTTTACTTTCATGAGAGAGACCAAAAAGAACTAAACAAACTGATATAAATTGTTATTATGATTACTTAAAAGTGGAGTAGAATGCCAGCATATGTTTAATCTCCACGTTGAACATCTTCAGCAGTGGAGATTAACTGTGCAGTAACTAGGGCATGTGCTCTGCCCAAGGTGCTGAATTTAGAGGGTACTAACAGTACTATAGTCCTTCAGCAATCCAAAATCAAAGTACATTTAGTTATCCAAATAATAATAATAATGTATTAAATAGAAAGCTTAAAATATGTCAAATGTTCTGTTTTTTTTAAGTTAAAATAAATAATACACTAAAGTGTGTTTTTCCCCTTCCTACACTGTTGCTCCTTTCTCTCCAAGAAGCTTAATGCTGAGGTCCCAAGATATCTGTATCCCCTATACTGGCTTGGCTCCTTTCTCCCACTTTTGGTGCACAGAAGATGTCTCTATGTGTTTCTAACCCAAGGTGCAACAGTCCCTAGTTTTAGCTATGCTGATTGATGTTCATATTAATCTTATACTGACTTTCAAATCAGATGATTAAATTGTGCCCAATATGATTTTAGTGTCATGTATTTTACTGTAATTGAATTATCTGAAATCTGTGACTTGTATTTAGTAGCTCAGAATATCCAGTTAAACAGAATATCCTACTTCTCAATCATTCTAGATAAATGTCAGTTTTCTATAATATATTTGAAATTCACCACAACCAAAACAGACATTCAGAAAAGAAAAGCTGGACAGTAGGTGCCTGTCTTCTTAGTGACTTTTGACACTTGGGTCAATTGAAGTTATTTCCTCTGAGGCTTATAACTTGGCAACTATGATCCAGAAATTCCCATTGCAAAAAAGTCTATGTGCCAGTTACTACTAATTAGAAGGTGGACGTGTCTGTGGTACTTAGAAATGTCATTTATCTGAACCTCCCAATTAAAAAAAACCTGCCTCTTCTGACAGTTGCTGCAGACAAGATTCTGCAAACACTTACTTGGACCCCAATAACAGTGTACATCCATGACTCATGAAATACACAATAGAAATAGTTGCCTGATTAAATATGGAGCTTCTGAAATGTATTGTTCAGTGAATATGACAACTCTTGAGAAATGCTTTTCTCTGTTTTGCAATGCCATTTCAGAAAATAATCTAGCTTCTATTTTATAAAACTCTTCATAAGGGTCTTTCACATACATCTCATTTATTCTCTCAATGACTCTTTGATGTTGATAGAGAAGGCATTATTGTAGACTTATTTTATAGATTAAAAAGAACTAGAGTATCAAAGATGGTCATACAACTAATAAGTGACAGAGAGTCTTCATGATGGGATGGAAATGACCTTGGATTTAGAGTCTTGAATCTCAGCTTTTCTACTTAAAGCTTGTGTGACTCGGAACAAGTGACTTATTCTGTAAGAGCTTTGGTCACTAATTCTAGTATTCTTTTTACTGTACCTGTTTTATAGAAAGGGTTTCGTTCTGAAGGCAAAACTGAAAGTACTTTTTACTCAGTGGTCTTGGCCCCCAGATGGAGAAATGTAGTCACAAGAGTTAATCATTTTGAATCTCAGCTTCTCCGAGATAGGCCAGATGTGACTAGACAGATTTATAGAGTGTGAAATCCAGAACAGATTAGAATAGCAGTTTTGTGTTCATTCCCAAACATCCTAAATCAGCACCCCCTGACTGGACCAGAGCAATCTCTGACTGTTCTAGTGAGAAGGTTGCCATGGCAACCGAGTTGTAAGCTTAGCCAACAGAAGCAGAATCCAAACACAATAGACTAGGAGGATTGTGCACAGGGCAATTTGCCAATTCTGTCTCTACACAGGTACAGTGAAACATCAGAACTGTGAGATTATCAACTGCAGCTCAGCAAAATCGCTGTCAAATCTCTTTCCAGGCATATGCAAAACACTACCCATTGTTTTGACTTCAGTGACTGTGGAAAAATAAGAACTAGGGGATAAGTAATACATATCTCAGGGCTGCTGCCCCATTACCCCAAGACAATTTCCTGAAGTCCAAACTCACAATCAGTTCTATGGCAAGTAGTGCCACCTGGTGTCCACTTAGCTGTTGGTTTGCATATTATATGGATTGTGAAGAAGGGTGCAGGTACGTGTCTGTACCATGACAGTAAACACAGGTTTTTACTTTTTATAAGCTGTGTCTGTCATATCTCATCTCCTCCTTAACTATTTATCAGAATGGACAGAATGCTGAATCAGAAAAATCTGCCCCATTCATGTTACCACAATTTGTTTAGCTATTCTTCAATGAATCTACTTTGTTTCTAACTCTTAGCTATGAAAAAAGAGCACAACTATTAAAAAGAAAATCTGCCCCATTCACCTAATAGCTGCGTGATTCTGGGCAAGTCATTGGACCTTTCATTTCCTCAGTTGTAAAATGGGGGTTAAAAGCAAAAGTTAGGTCAGGAAAATTCACATAATTTGATGGTATCAGAGAAAAACAAAGAACAAGACCAAAGACAAAAGGACAGAGATGAAAAAAGTCAAAAATGCCTAGGATCCCAGCTCTGGAAAGGGTTCCAAGTGTCTGCTGTAAGGGAAGAGAGGAAGAGGAGACTAAGAAACAGAGTTAAAGGAAGTTCATATTTTTCTGGTTTTTTTTAAATAAAACATTTCATAGAAATAGCAATGGTACTCAAATTGCCATTCATTGCCTTTAACATAAATGGTTATGTAAAATAGAAAAGGGCTTGAGACATTCCACTTAGCATTTTATTTTTCCCAAGTGGCCTGAAGGCACGCAGACATTTGGCACATCTTGTTTAGCCCACTCTCCCCCTAGAAAAGCCAACCAATCAAGTATGATTTAGCCTTAGTAGGGGTGGAGGAGAGAAGCCAGGTGAAGAGGACCTGAATTGTGGTCCAGTCCAGACATGTGCAATGATCTTGTTGTGTTTCTGAATTTCTCCTCCAGGGTTTGAATTTTTTGAAACAAGTGCCAAGGACAACATAAATGTCAAGCAAACATTTGAGCGCCTGGTGGATATCATCTGTGATAAAATGTCAGAGAGTTTGGAGACAGATCCTGCCATTGCTGCTGGAAAACAGAATACAAGACTCAAAGAATCCCCACCACCACAACAGCCCAATTGTGGCTGTTAATGGAGCTACTGGCCAAGGTGGCTCTAGTGTTCTATTGCCAAAAAAGAGCATCCATAAATGGTCTATTAGCCTTTATTTATACTGTCTATTAATTTATTTAAGGGAAGTCTTTGATGTCAATGGGTGATACGTGCATACAGCTCTTTGAAAATTTCCTGTGTCAATATATGGCAAATATGTGATCTTAAATTTGTAAGGATTATCCATTTATCAGCCTCTGATATCTGCATGTGAATAGGTGTTTGTTCGTCTTTTTGAGTTTTTGCTTTCTTTTTTTTTTTAAAGATTATTCTAAATTCAGCTGGTGCCATGACCTCAAACTATAATTTAACTGCTACTTGTGATTGCTTCATCAAATTCAAATTATGCTGCTTGTGATCACTCTGTGGGCAATGATAGGGTATCTTTGGAGGGGGTGGGGAGGGGAGCATAGAAAAGAAAGCAACAAAGCTTCTGTATTATGTTTACTTTCCTCTTGACTGAAAATCAATTCCGAAATATTACTGGTAATTAAGGAGACAGTCATTGGAGCTGGTTAACTTACATATTAAGCAATGTATCCATTTTTCACTGGTCTTAAAACTAAGGGGAATATTGATTTTAAAGAAATACAAATATTATTTCCCTAACCTTCAGGTGTTATATAAGATTCGATGGTTAACCTGGCAGAAAATTAGATTTAAATAACTGTTTCTTGCTGTTGTTAAACAACATTTACTACAACAAAATGAAACATGTCACCTTTGCTTAAAATGAAGCTAAATCAAGGCAATTCTTTCTACTGATTTTATGTATTAATCTGAATTGGATCATTGGATAAATTGAGGCATAATTATAGAATTTCTACAGAAAACATTTTGACTACAATAAGATAAATTGTTGAGATCTCCAATGGGTTAAACCAAACTATTCTTCATTTCCCACTCCCCTAACCCAATTTGAAACAAATCCATTCATCTGGGCTTGGGTCAGTCAGTCAGCTTTCAGATCAAACAGTTCTGACTATAGGAGGGTACAAGAATTGAGGTAAGAGTTTTTTTACCTTTTGGTTTAGGAAAACCTTTGCTCTGCCTTCTTTTGGTGTGTTTTAATGGTTTTCTCAGAAGTCTTTTGACTTGGAGAGGAACCCCTTAAATAGTTTCCAAAATCAATCTGAGCCTTCTCTTCAAGATTATTTAAGTGATGCATACATAGCTTCCAAGAGAAGGTAAAAGCAGCACTTACATCTGCCTTTAAGGCCTGAATGTTTGGAATACTGGCACCTCATTTTATCCTCATACCATGTGATCTCATAAACAAACAAAAAAAGTATAAATTAACTAAAAGACATTGAAGATACTCTCTAAAGCTTAGTTTTGTGCACATAGTCATTATTTCACAAATATTTTGAAGGAAGGAGAGGAGCCAAATACCTAGATCCCTACTCCCACCTACCCCAGATTTTTTGAAGACAGATAGTGATGGCTTACTACCCACAGTGTTAAATATAGTAATCCCATATTTCATTGTGCTAGCTTATTGACAACTGGAATTTACAAGGAATATAGGAAGGCAGGAGCCCTATTATGGGTTTGGAAGATAGTTCTATTAGGGGACCTTACAATTTGCTCACTTTTGCTTGATTATTAACCTAGGATATGTGGAATTGCTTAAAGAGTGAAAGAATTCTTTGCTTTTTCTGTGGACTTATACTAAGCAAATGAGTTTAAAAATCAGAGTCCCTTCCTCTGATATGATTTCAAATTGGAGCAGAGACAGAAAAGTTAAAGATAAAAGGAAAAACTGGCCAAAATTTTATTAGTTTGCTTTCTGAAGGGGCTTAGAAAACACAAAACACATCATCTAGAATTGGGTCTTTTAATTCAGTTGAAAATCAGAGGTTATGGATATCTAGAGTGGAAATTTACAAGTGTCTTATTTCACTAAATTTTGCACTAGCATTTTAATATTCTCCTAATTGATGGTAATGTCTCCATTTGACAATCTGCAAGTTATTCCTGGATCATGAAGAAACATTTGCTTTTCACTGGTTTTATATAGCAATGATTGTTTTTGAATCCTTAAAAAAAGGTGAAGAAAAAGCTAGGGTATACAACAGATAGCTTTGCAATTGCATGACCTGGTTTCTCAACATCAGAACCAAATATTTCTTAACATCTGCATTTGTGCATGAGTCTGCTAGTTACTACTGGACAGTTGAAAAACAAATGGTTCCTAGTTTGAATTATTTTTACAATCTATGAAATATCAAAAATAAGATACTCTTTTTTTAAACCATTGAACATAAAAGAATTAGAGATGACATTTTAGATGGACAGACATTTTGAAGGGGCCATTTCCTCTGCATTAAATAATAAAATAAAGTGCACAGCATCAGGATAAAAGTAGAAACCTTATAAAAAAATTTTTTCCCCAAGTGTCTGATTTTATGAAGGAAAGTGGTCCAGTTTTCCCATATTGGATGCCCCCTTCTCTGCAAGCAAAATATCAATGGGAACAAAAAAAATCAAAGGGAAATGCTTTGTTTCTATACTATTTTTAAACATCACGTGGGTGAGTTTAGAGGCATGGATTAGCCACAGTCTGTCTCTTTACTGAGGAGCATTTGATATTTCTTCTACAGATGCAATTACTACTACCCACTTCCATTCACCTATGAACTTCCCAAACACTGATGGATTCAGAGCTGTTTTTCTCACCTTCACTTATGCAGCTCAAATCCCAAGGTAGAATACTTTTTCTATAGCTGAAGGGAAAGTGTCAAAGGCTGGTTGGCACATCCCTGAAATGGAGAATCTCCATATGCCAGCTAAAAATATGAGAAATGCTAGATATGGTTATTTTTTTCTTTTATTCCTGATCTTACCCAGAAGTCCTGACTTTAAAACCAAACACAACACATGGAGAAACTGGCTTGAAGCAATGCTCTTTAATGTCATGTATGGTATTCTATCCCCATGATTTTGTAACCTAGTTCTCTTTCTTGTTTGGGGAAAAAACTTGATGTGTGTATATATATGTTCATAAAAACTTAGAGAACTATTGGACAATCATGTATCAGAGACAGACACTTGGGAGGTATAATATATTTAGGGGCTGTAGGTAACTACTGGCTCAATCTCAGGTCACATCCCTTCCTGCCGTATGTATTGATGTTAGTAGGTCACAACACTTCTCATGTTGGAGACCAGAAAATCTGAATTCAAATCTTGGGTCTTGACATGTACTGATTAAGTGATCCAGTAAATCATTTAACTTCCCAATGTCCTAATCAACTTTCTCAAACTCTCAGTTGCAGAGAAGATGCCAGTCTGCATTGGAAGAGGCAGTTTCCTCACCCAGAAATTCCCTTTATCAATGAAAAGGGTATGTAAATACATTAAACAGATAATTATGACTTTATCCCAAACTTCAATTTTGTATCTGTAAAGGAGAGAATGATGATGAGAATATGTATGCAAAATAACTTTAGTTTTAATTGGGAAAGACTCCATATTTCTTAGTAACTCCTCAGAAAAGTCTTCTGCTCTATTGAGATATTTTTTAGATTTTTCTCTCCTCCTTCCCAAGAAAATTAAAATAAAATAAAAGGTATGTTCCAGCTGTGAGAAAGAGCAATGTTGTCAAACATAACTATTTTTAAAAGAATGCTATTCCTGTTTTTATGTACTTCAATCCTGGGTTTCATTCTCTACTCATAATTAGTGGAATGAGTCAGACCACATTTCTTGAATGAATTTTTAATTCTCTTCTCCTGAAAGAGAGAGAAACAGAGACAGAGACAGAAAGACAGAGAGAAAGACAGAGACAGAGACAACTCAAGTATATCAGGAATATATTTCCAAGATCTTAAATATTGATTTAGTAAATGTGCAGAATTGGACATCTACTACCTAGTCACTTAATCAAATAGCCACGGTATCAGCACTGTTGTGTTCAAGCTTGGATGGGTCTAAAGGTGCATGAAATATTTTCTTCAAGTAAGTTTTAAGATGATAATGAAGCTTCTCTTCTGAGCCCTTAAAAAATTTACTTTCAGCTAATTCAGTTGATAATTCCCAAATCTATCCCAAAGACTTAATCTTGTTGCTATTTCTCCTTCACTGAACAATCTCTACTTTTCCTGGTGGGTTTTTAAAGCATTAGGAATAAGGAGTTTTCAGTAAAATTACACACTTCCTATGAATTCTTTTCTGCAGCATCATTATGCATATGTATCAGTATTAAGGTTTTATTTTTAAAGGAAACTGAGTGTGCCTTCATTGGTGAACAAATGATAGCATTAATACATGGTAAATGTACCACTTCATTACATGGGAGACAAGTAATTTGAATACACCAATATATATTTTTATGCTTTACTTTTATGCAGGTAATTCATAGACGTTTTAGTCAGAGTATTATTTTAACATTTACTTGGGTGAGTGTGAAAGTGTGTGTGTGTGTGTGTGTGTGTTTGTGTGTGTATGGGTACGTGTGGATGTTGTATGTTGTGTGTTGTGTATATACATGTGTGTTGTGTATACACATGTGTGTAGTGGGGATACCCATTTAAAACTCTGGAACTTATTACATCACTTTGTAAATGGAGTCCATTTCTTGCCTTCATTCCACCCAACTTGGGTTCCATGCTTCAAGTTGAATTTTCATAAAGTGGCATCTCCTGGAGACAATCATCAACAAACCCTGGCTCATTACCTAGTGCTTTATCCCAGGGCAGGTGTCTTAGTGCATGATCAAAATAGAGTGTGCAGTCCTTGTATGCTAGACCTAAATGCTGCAACGTGAGTTTAATCAAGTTAGCATTAGTGTAATTCTTAGTACCCATTTATTAGAAAGATGTCTGAGCCCTAACAGAGGTAGCAACTGCATGCATAGAACCGTGATACAGGTTGCATCATTGTAAAAGTCCTCATAGACCAGAAAGTCCCTTTGTATGCATGTTGATATTTCTAAATCTGAAAGGTCTTTCCCTGTGTGCATGACTATTGACTGAAACTGCTCCAATTAGAGTATGATACTTCTTGAACAATCAGATTTTTTTGAAGCTTCAAGATATTTTAATACATTTTATGCAGAATTAAAAGAGAAAAAAATAGATGAAAAGGATTTGCAAATACTGTTAGCAGAGAAATGTCATTAGAAATTCCAATACATTGCTGAGGGATAAGCATTTCTCCCTTTCCCCTCCTCCCAGATTTTGAAAGCCATCAGAAAGATCAACTTTTCCTTCAGCTCTGCCTACCCAGGTGCACCTTACTTGGTTTAGAGATAGAGCAGTATGGAGTTTCTGGTGAGCACAGGCTTTTGGTATTGCGTCCAGCATTGAGAATAATTTAGATTTCAGATGCCACGTCTAAATCATTACCCAGCATTGGATTAGGGCTTTGGAGAGGAAGCAAGATGACCCTAACACTCCATATTAGGCATCCCAGGCTTTAGGGCCTCTCCCACCATTACCACAACTTTCTCCCCCTGTCTTTATTCCCCCTGATCCACCTGGAGAAAATTTCTGCCTTTCTGCCTGGTAGTCTCATTTAACCCTTCCCACTCCACCTATTCTCCTCCTTTCATATTAAGGGATGGTTCTCCCTGGAAAACTTCAAAAGAAATGTTTCAAGGTGAGAATCAAAAGACTTGTTTCTTTATTTAAAAAAAAATTAAAATTAGAGATTCCCTTTTCAACCACATTTCTCCCCCCCCTTTAAAAATAGAAACAATTCTTTAAATGGCAGTCTTTCAGTAGAAAAAGGGATAACTTCAAGTTCTTCTCAATACATAAAAAAATTCACTATATTCTGACTATAATTTCTTCAAGTAAACTAGATAGATGTGGCTCCTCTCTTGTTGTTGGCTTAATTGTAATGGAAGAGAAGAGCAGCTTTAGCAGCTGTGTTGACATATGCAAAGACCAATCAGTTTTCATTTAACTGAGGTGCTGCTAGGCTAGAACTCTTGTCTGAGTCAAGAGCCCTGATGTGCGCCTTCAGCAACAGTTCTCAATTCTGAATTGATTTGATGTGATTATACACAGCGTTCACAACGCCCATAAACAAAAAAGGTGGAAGGGAGACAAGGAATGCCAGTAACATTCTGGAGGATGCAGTTGAATTTTTCTGGCTCTCCAATTTATGTTTTAAAAGGAGAACTTTTTCCCCCCAGGGCATGAAATTTAATTTACATATACAGCTTATTACACCTATTCATTTCCAAAAAGTATGGAAATTTATTATTGAAATGGATTTAAGGGATTATTTGGGCATTTATTTTAATCTGTGCAATTCTTATTTTCTATTACTGTTGATAATTCAGAGTTAGTTGTAATCCTCCACAAACTTCTTAATTACTGATTTTTATCAAGCTGGATCCTTTTGGATCAGGTCTACAGGCCCTAGCAGATGAGCAGATGGTCTATGGTTTGCATACAGATACCTGACATTTCAGAGGAGAGAATGTGTCCTAATATTGTCTAGCAGTTATCGTGTCATAAAAACAAAATCCGGTAATCACTTGCCATTTCTCTGAATGGCTTGCTACAGGTAGTCCCCCTATCCCAGTGAATGAATGCTGAATGACAACTCTTTGTTCTATAATTCCCGTTACTATATTGTCGTCAGATGTGATGTGCTACTTTTTGGACTGTCAGAATGTGCAACTATTTAATGGTGTTTGTGGAACTGAAGTGTCTTAAATGTTGCATGAAATATGTTATAAAAATAAATTTGTTTTCTATTTTTCAACACCTCTAAATTGAGGGTTCATGGGCCAATAAGTGCAATATTTAATGACTTACTCAGTGTATATAAACTAGTGTGAAAGGATGAATTCTGATGAATGCATGGGATGTGATTGCTGGTTGCATGAATGATTCAAAAGATTTATTGTAGTTGTATATGTCTAGTGGTATGATTTATACAGAAAATACATTTATTGGTGTTGCGTGAGACTCTTCCATGCTTAACCTCAACTATTTTTCTATAGAAGGCAAAACTATCCCAGATACACATCAGTTTTATCTTTTACATTTGTGGATGTTCTTTTCTGAACAGAATGGCAATAAAATGTTTTCGTTTGAGTAGGGTTTTTTGAGGGGTAGGGAAGAGGAGGAGGAGTAAATATAAAGGTATCCCCACCTCAAGTTCCCAGTTCTCCTTTAGTTTCTTGTTGGATGATGCAAATTATTGATAAATACTAAATTTAATGACCCAGGAAAAATTAAATATATTTTTTCAGGGACAGAGAAACTTGGTCTCTGAATGACTAATGACATAGTTTGTCTCCTAAGAATTTTTATTTTTATTGTTACAATTATCAACAATATGGTGAGGTTTTCACCCCATATACTTAAACTCTAGGAGCCTTGAACAGAACATTTTTTAAAAAAGATTTTGTCTAATGGATTATAATCACTGTCAGTTCTTCATTGTCTTCATAGTCCACACTAATGAAAATTGAGACTCAGCATTTTTGGAAATAGTCAACAATCGGGGCAGCTAGGTGGCGCAGTGGATAGAGCACCAGCCCTGAAGTCAGGAGGACCTGGGTTCAAATCTGGTCTCAGACACTTAACATTCCCTAGCTGTGTGACCCTGGGCAAGTCACTTAACCTCAATTGCCTCAGCAAAAAGCAAAAAAAAAAAAAATGGAAATAGTCAACAATCACTGTTCTTATCTTAGCTAACTCAACATCCTTTGACCTAGAGTTTCACTAAAGAGCAGAGAAGGTCACCCTATTTTCAAATAATTCACTAATAGAATAATAAATTGACTATAATTTAATTACCTGGAGTACAGATTCAAAATAGACTAGCCACCTTAAACTTTTATTTCCCCTATGCTAATTAAGTCCTAATAAATAAATAAATAATTAGAGCTTTGTGCAATGCTTCTATTAGTCAACATAGTAAAGTCCATTAAAAACAGTGTGGTGTAATGGGTAGCATAGTCTCAGGGCTGAGAAGACCTGAGTTCAAGTTCTACTTCTGATACATACTAATTGGGTGGTCCTGGGCAGGCCTTTGCCTCTCAGTAGCCCAGGAAATTTTCTAAGACTAAGTTGCAGATGAATAGCATTATGTACAAATGAAGGAAATTTCCACACTGGAAGTTTCTCTCATGGATAAAATTGCAAATCTAGACTCTTTCCCTTCCCCCTCAAAAAAAATGGTATCCTATTCTTTTCAGAGCAATAGTAAATTTTCTGTGATACATTGAAACTTTTTAAAATAAGCTATTTCTTCTTTGACCCATCTCTAAACAATTACTTGTGTTTTCCCTGACATTTATCATAAAATGGGAATCTAAAAGCATTAAACCATGTTGGTCAGTCGCAAACATTACTCAAACTGATGTTATGATTCTTTTGCATTTTGCACCTAGTTTTCAACTCTACGAAATAAAATGTTCATGCAAATAAGAAGTAAGAAACATGGTACCCCATCCCACCATCCACTCCTGCCCCTCCCAGAAAGGTGGAGAATCTTAGGAATAGATAGGATTTTATTTTAAAGATGCAGACAAGGAACTACATGAATTTATTAAGCCCATACTACTTGTTTAGCACAGTACCCAGCATTGTGGGGAGAAGCAAAATATTAAATATGGTCTGGAACATCCAATTTACAATTAAGTTGGAAAGCTAAGAATCATGTTTAACACACAATACAAGATACACATAAGTATACTATAGTACAGACCAGGAATGCTGCAGGCAGTGGAGAGTGCCTTAGAGCTGGAAGAGTCAAGGTTTCATTGAGACAGCAAGATGATCCAGACTTTGAATGGATGGAAATAGCTAGGAACATAGAAAGAGAAAAGTTCTAAGTAGTAGAAGTGAGAAGACTCTTAAAAAGAAAACTCATACATAGCAAAAGTGGTCCAGTTGATTTTATAAAGAATTGCTGAAGTATTGATCCAGTTTAACCGTCTCAGTTAACCCAGTGAATTTAATCAGAAGGAAATCTTGCCATTTTAGTCCATGAAGTAGGTCCAATATCTGGAAGAAAATGTGGGTTGCTTCCAAACAAGTCTTTAAGCATACATGCAAATGACTTTCCTCCCTTGCTAATGCAATTATCCAAGAGATCCAAAGTAATATCATTTAGACAAGCTGATTATGGTACCCATTATTTGAATATAATGCTGTATAACTATGAAATGGGGAAATGGGGTAGGCTAAAACCAAATGGCTCCTTTTACAATACTTTTGAGTTTTTTTGGTCAAAGATGGATTTTTCTGCATTGTTTTTAATAAAATATTAAACTACTCACTTCTAATACATATATGGTGGTTGTGGGCCAACTCTTATTACTGCCATATTGTGATTGTGATTTTAAATTGTGAGTTTAACACTGCCGAGTAGCAGATGTCATGGCTCTTCTTATGTCCACAGGAATTTTTGTCTGGATGTAAATCAATGAGATTTCTTCACATGTGGAGTTTTAATTCTTTGTTGAAATTGCTTCTGTAAAAACTGTGTGTGCTACATTGGATATTCAGTTCATTTGTGAATTCTGTAGAACAAAATGTCTTTTGTTCATTGAATTTATTTTATTTTTTGGAGATGACAATAAATATTCAAGAGACTATATTCCTGAACTTTCTAGTCTTGGTCAATTACTTTTTTTTCCCAGTACATGGCCATTTTATAGGCTTTAGCCCCAGAAAGAAAGTGATATTTCCTTGTCATCTTCCTGCAACCCTGCACACACCATTGAAGCTCAAAGGTGATCTAGGGTCAGAAGTAGAAAAGAAAGAAAATTTTAGATAAGGAACATAGGGACAATGGAATAAGGAGAGGAGGCAGGTTCACAAATCTCACCATTATCCTGACATAACATCTCATGACAGCAACTTTTCATGGCCAATTCTCTCTGTTCAGAAATCCCCATATTTCAGAGCTACCAAGTCCCCAACTGATAAAAGGATCAAGGCAGGGCTGCCATTGTGAGATTATTTCTATATATAGCCATGGAAGTCCAAGATTGGTTCAGATACTTCATCTTGACATTCATTTATACAGCAATTCTCCCAACCATCTCCTCTTCTTCTATGACCATCCTTACACAGACACACACATAGCTTTAGGTAAAAGGTGTATGGATGGCCTTGTTCAATATGATACCCTGGCTGATTCATTGATAAGCAGATGGATAGGTTCTTTCTAGGCTCTAATATCAGTGTTTGAGCACTATCCAAAAAGCTCTTAGAATGATGAGACCAAGTCAGGAGAGACCTGCCTCTGATACTCAGAATCTAGATTTAAGAGACAGAATGGGTTTTAGAAATCATATTTTCCAGCCCTTTTATTTTGCAGGTGAGATGAAATGATTTGTCCAGAGTTACATGGTAAGAGCCAAAGATGAGATCTGAGTCCAGATACTCTGACTAAAGATGCAGCAATCTTTTCATTGCACCTTCTAGATGTATGACCATTGGAAAATAGTACCTGTAGCCTCCTATATTGTAGAATTTACATGAGAATCAATTGAGATAACTTGTATAAAACACTCTGTAAAACATGTCTTAATTTCATTCCCAGCTCAGATTGTCCCTCTGACCTCCAAGTGTTTCATTTCAGAGACATCTTGGGACTCCCTGCTAAAAATTATCCTACTGGGGTTAAAAGGTTTCCATGAATGTTTTGAGTGAATTAAACTACAGGAATAGCCTGTCAGTGTGCATGGCTTCAGAGTCCACCAATCAAGTAATATGCAACCATCTAGGGCTATTAACACAGTGGTCATAGTGCTGGGTCTAGAGTCAGAAATCTGAATTCAAATCCAGTCTCAGACTTCTAGTATATAATCCAGGCAAATCACTTAATATCTGTTTCCCTCAGTTTCCTCAACAATGAAATAGTGATAATAATAGCTCACAAAGTTGTTGTAATGATCAAGTGACTTAATATTTGTAAAGCATTTAACGGTAGTCCTAGCTACATAGTAGGTGCTATATAAATGCTTATTTTCCTCTTCTTTTTCAATACAAGGAAGCAAAAGCCATAAGAGAAATATTTATTCTACTTCAAATTGAGTGGGAAAGAAGATGATAGAGTCAGTTGGATTGGTGCCGGTTAAAATTAATAGTATTTTGGAGTGTGGCTTTTTTTTTCCCACTTTTCATTGACCTTGGGTTGATTATGAAGACAGTCTTGAGAACACATGTTACAGAACTTTTTTGGGTCTCACCAATAGTTGACAATTGCCTGTAATTAAGAGTAGTTCAAATTCTCATTTATCTAAAATTGATAATTAATGAGCAAAAAAGTGACATCACTTAATACCCAAATTTGTTGTAATGAAAGTGAGGTGACTGGAAGTTTGTTTCAGGGAACCACCATCTAGATAAAGTATGTCCCCTACCTCTAATTTTTTGTTCTTCTATTAGCCTGTGGTCCATCACAATCCAAGAACCTCTTTATCATGGCACATCTCTGAAAGGTCTACTTTTCTGATCCTGCAAGCAAAGGACTCTTTGGGATATGGAAACACCCTTCTCCCCCTCCTAGTACAATTGTACCTAAAATTGGGCTTTCCTTTGCATTGCTACACCCCACCCCCCAAATCTCATCTCTGTTTTTTTTTCTGAGTGAAAATATCATTCCAAATTTACTTAATACAGACAAATAGCATAAATATGAAAACCCAATAAAGTTTTGTGTTTTGCATTTAATGAATATTTTGTTAATTATTTCAATACCTTGGGTATTCCCTCTTTAGGAACATATTACATTTAATTATAACTTAGTAGATGATCTTCAGAGATTGCTGTTTCCCTTCCTCCCAAAGTAGCACCCACTGTGATGAGCCACTCTGAAATTAGATAGGACAGCTCCCTGATCATCCAGTAACACAGGGGCAAATGGTAAACCAATACCTGAATTCCTATATATCCTGAAGGAACCTCTTAAGTGTTCTTTGTGGTATAGTTTTTGAGAAATAAGTTCCTCTCCAGATCATGGCCTCAGAGTAAGACTTTAATGTGGTGTTTCACTTTGAATTAGTCTCCAAAAATTGCTTCCTGAAAATTTCATTAAAAATTGATTGACTTAAGAAATGTATTTCTCCCTGAAACCTTGACCTAAACCCCATATTGAATGAATGGCATTTCTAGAGTTGAGGTGAATGGAGCAAATAATAGAAATGAGAGAAGCCATCACTAATTAACTATGATGAATTCCTTGGAGAATTCGCTGTCTTGGCATAAGGTTGCCAGGTGTATGCTTTATCAAAATGCCCCAGGAGTATTTAATTGAAGGAAGTAGAATATCCACCCCAAACCCCCACCCCACCCCAGATTTCTATAATTGTGCAATAGGTACTCCTAAGTAATTCTAAAAAGTTTCAGCACCTTGTATGGAAGAAGGCAAAACAAAACATCTCAATGGTTTTCTATGGTCCAGTTTTTCTGGAACCAGGGGTTTTAAGGTGCAGTTATTTTACAAAAGTCCTTTGGCAAGATGATTTGTTCATTCTCTCAATGTTCCCAGATTAATATCAGGAATGTTTTATAGAATAATCTGTGTTTAAGTTTAATTTTAGTATATTCATTAGGAGAAAGTTATAGCTCCAGTAATATAAGGACACATTTTTTTTCTTAAACTGAAAGATTGCTTATCAGTACTTTACTGTGCAAGTAAGACTTTTTTTTTTAATTAGTATCTTATCTCCCCCAATTATTTGTAAAGGCAATATTTAGCATTTATTTTTACAAAATTTTGAGTTTCAAATTTTTTCCCTTTCATTCCTTTTCCCTTTTCCTAAAATGGTAAGCAAATGGATATAGGTTATATATGTGCAAGCATATAAAATATATTTTTGTATTAGTTACAGTTGTAAAAGAAAAAACACAGAGATACACCAAATAAAGTAAAATAGTAGCCAGACATGGTTTTAGCTGAAACAGGGAAATTTTACCTCCTTGTCCTTATTTCTGTTGGGCCTCTTTGATACTCATCAGGAAGTCAAAGCAGAGCAGCTAAAAAGACAATCTAGGAGTCCTAAATCCCAAATTTGAATTCTACCTTTGCCCTTTATTTTCTTGTGACAGGGATTTGAGCATGTCACTTCAGTTTTTTTGGGGGGGTCTTAGTTTTCTGATCTATAGAATGGGAAGAAGTTACATCAGACAGTCCATTCCAGTTCTAGGTCTATGTTCCTAAAGTCGTTTTAAATGGGCTGATAAACTTTCTTAAGCTAATATACATGAATTGCATGTGGGAATCTCTATGCTCCATGCTCATACTCACAAAACTCTATTTGCAACATTTATTAATTGCTTCCTGCCCTAATTTCTTTGCTGGCTTTGGAGGGAATAAAGCTTCCAGTAAATCTTATTGGTGAAATCAGCTCTAATAGCATCTTTTTGAGATTAAGGTAGTAGGAGTTTGAAATTCATTATTGATTTTTCTTCCCTAACCATTTCCTGATAATATATTGAAGTGGATGGGGGTAGAAGTACAGCAGAGGACAAGAGGATCAACTTCCTAAGACAGGTAACAACAAAAGACAATAGTCAAGTTCAGTTTTGTTTTTTTAAGAAAATAAGTCTTAAGTAAGTGGGTGATAAGCCCCTATCAGGGAAACTGGGGAATTCTATTTCTGCAACTACTTTTATCAAACTAGAAAATAGTTTCCAAGGAAAAAGGAAGGCAGAGGGGGCAGCTAGGTGGCGCAGTGGTTAGAGCACCAGCCCTGAAGTCAGGAGGACCTGGGTTCAAATCTGGTCTCAGACACTTCCTAGCTGTGTGACCCTGGGCAAGTCACTTAACCCCAATTGCCTCAGCAAAAAGCAAAAAAAAAAAAAAAAGAAAAAGAAAAAGGAAGGCAGACATACTTCTGTAAAGCTGACAGGTGCTTCTTTAAAATTTTGGCTTCCAGGTGCCAAGTGTGGTGCTTTCTCAGTGGTCAAAATGACCTCTAAGCTACTGCCAATTAAGAGGTACACTGCCTCCCTTTTGCCCCGTTCCTATGTCATAAAAGTTAAAAGTGAGAAATCATCAATGTGTATCAAACTGAACTGAAAAAGACATTCACTGTATTCTCTAAAAGAGAGGTTGGGGATGTTTTAATGTAGAGACAGAAAGTCATCATTCTCATAAAAACACCTATTGGCCCATTGGCAGCAAGAGGGATGTCAGTTCTGAATTAGGAATTTTTTTTCCTTTGACAGGCCAAGAGCCTGCAAGCAGGAACTCAAAAATTAATGCTGCATGAGTTTAGAAAGCCAGTTAAAATCCCTGGGGCTGTGAGTTCTAAACTTAGTAAAGTAAGTCAAAAAACCTTGAATATTTCTGTATCTTCTACTGGGTTGAAAAAAACTTTGAAAAGTCTTCAAACAAGTCTTTTTATTCTGTTTTCCCCATTTCAGGCACCCCATATTTTCTTGACTTTTTATTATATATATATGTATATCCTGCAGCAATATATATCACCAATTTTACAATAATAACTCATTTATGTAGCATTTTAAGATTTACAAAGCACTTTCTTCAGAAAAACCCTGAAATAAATAGTATCATCCCCATTTTATAGACAAGCTAACTGAGGCTTATCAATATAAAATCATATATCTAGTAAAGATCCTGGGGGTTTGAACTCATATTTTTCCTGAAGTTAAATCCTGTGCCTTATTTACTATAGCAAGCTCCATTAAACTTTCTGATAGAAGTTGACTAATTCTGTTTTTTTCTTCATCTTAAAAAATTTAGCAATTAGTAGAAACACCCTAATGGTGACTATAAAACATCTTTCACAGGTAAAATACTGTAGAAGTAATGTTTAGTAAAAGCAGAATATTCCAATAATTATTTGGCCTTTAGCCAAGCTGCCTAAATGCATTTCTGCTGGTCTAAAAGCACCTACCACCTAATACTATTCACTGCTCTGGCCACTCCCAAAGTGGTGGTGATGGAAGTGGCAGTGACAATGGGAGTTAAATAGCTTGCCCAGATTATAAAGCTAGTAAATATCAAGTGTCTAAGTCTGGATTTGAACTCAAGTCCTTCGTACTATACTCTATCCATTGTACTGCCTATCAGTCCCCAAGAAGTGATCTTTAAACAAGATGTAATATTATAAGTTTTCTGATTAAGTGCCTTTCAGCCCTTCTTTCAGTGTGTGGAAAGGGGCAGAGTCTGGAGCAGGGGTGGGAGAGCTGGGTGGAGGGGAAGGAAAACTGGATAGTTTAGTGAGAGGCTCAGTTTATTAAATCCTGTACCATTAAAATTTGTCAGGAGCTAGGAACAAGTAATAATGTCGAATCTCTATGTTTGCCAGAGACCAAGATCTAACAATATCAAGTATAGTGAAATAGTCAATCCAACATTAAACCATTAGTATTTTCAAAATACTATATTAAGTGCTACAGAGCCAAACAAAAATGAGACTATACCTGTCCTCCAAAAACATATTTTATTGGAATAATATCAATATTCATATGGACATATCATACAAATAAAAGTAGTCAGAGTATATTTCTAATTTTTTTCTTCAGTAATCTTATCCAATAGGATAGCCACCACCACCTAATATCTTTTATTTCCATAATTTTATCCATCTCTGCCAATAGGTAGCATTAGTTTTAGAAGCCATAAGTACAACACAGATATTAGAATTAGACATTTATAGAATGCTAAGGCTCGAAAGAACACTAATAATAATCTAGCCCTGTTCCCCTCATTTTACAGATGAGACCCAAAGAACCTATTTGGGTAGAAAACAGAAGATGTATTGTTCCAGTTGTATTCCACCATTATCTTTCTAGAGATGTCTTCACTCTCTAAAAGTCAAATCAGATGGTTTTGCCAGTAGTCTCCAGATCTCCCTCTCTCTCTCTCTCCTCTCCTTCTTTCCCTCTCCTTCTCCCTCTTTCTTTCTATTTCTCTTCCTCCTCTCTCCCTCCCTCCTTCTCTCCCTTCTCTCTCCCTCTCTCCCTTCCCCCTTTTATCCCTTCCCCCCTTTTCTCTCCCTTTCTTCCTCTCCTTTTCCCTTTTTCTTTTCTCTTTTTTTCTCCTCATTCTCCTTTCCTCTCTCCTCCCTTTCTTTCTCTCTTTCCCTCCCTCTCCCTTCTCCTCCTCTCCTCTTTACTTTTCCCTCTCTCTATCTCTTAACTCTCTCTCTGTCTCTCTCTGTCTAAGTAAGTCAGTCTTTCTTCTTTCTTCTGCTCTCTCCTCCTCCTCTCTCCCCCTTCCCCCTCCTTGTACTTCCCACCTGTTCTTTGTTCTTCATTAACCAAGAGTTATCACTTACAGAAGCAACATCTGCCTATTTTTAAGCTGACAAGCCTCTGGGATTGTTTGTAGAGAAAGCACAAAAATAAAACAGTTGAGCCATAGCAACAGCATTGGTGGGGAGGGGGAACCCACCAATCCACCCACAGGGAAAGAAAATTGAAAACTCCCACCTGGTCCAGTTGGCCTTATAGGGCTATATACCCTCTTTCATTTTTAAATCCCTATTCCAAATTCGTCAGGAATTGGCCATGTAGAGAAGGTCAAAACAATAATATAGAGTTTTGATTTTATCTCAGATCACAGGCTCATCAAATTCAGAAAACCATGGCCTGGAGCAGATTACAATAAAAATGACTTAGAGGAGGGTATCCAAGGGGTAATCACTGTGTCAGCCTGGGCATTATCCCTGAGGTCATTCCTGAAATCAGTATTAAATCATTTTATAAATAAGATTGATTTTGCCCCTTAAGGAAAGAGGAACAGTATATCCAGAACCCCTTTATGTCCAAGGGTCTATGCCCTTCCATGGGAAAGGAAAAGATGGAGCTCTGTCCAAAGCCAGTTGTGAGCTGCCTGTGTTTTGCACAACCACAAACAAGGGAAGGGCTAGCTGGGGGAGCCCACAGTCACATTGGTTCTGCTAGGGTTTTTCTTAATTTTCCAATATTATATTCTGCACACAGAACGTTTCTTTATATTAAACACATTTTTTTTTCCCTATTGCTCTTTAGCTAGGACTATTACTGCTGCTGCAAATGAATGACTGACTCGCCATGGAAGCTGGGGACCAAACCATGATAATTCACAATACTGGGAAAGGGACATTTTCAAGTCATTTCACCTCTGAACCTCGGGTTCTTCATCTGTGAGATGTGGATAATAATATTTGAACTACTTGCCTTGCCTTACAGCCTTTTTTGTGGACAAAGAGTTTTATAAATATTAAAGTGCTACACGAATGTGAACTGGTTGGTATCATTACCTTTATTTCCAAATTCAAAGGAGAAAATCAATTTTGCATAATAAACAAGTCTACTTTTTATGTGAAATTTTTTTTAACAGATAACAAGTAATCTTAACAAATTAGAAGAAAAAATGAATCTGCCCAAAACCAGAATGAAATTATTGGCACAATCCCAGAGTAGACAAGAAAGTCAAGTCATATAGGTTTAATATAATTATAGGCATTTCAACACCCATTCATTCAACAGCTGCCCCAAAAAGAGGAGAGACAATTGGAGATTTCTTGGATCTCATTTTTCTTTAAAGGATTAAGGGCAACTATTTATATAACTCTTTGGAGACTCTCAAGAAGAGATAATACCTTGACTCCCCTTATCTCTCACCCCTTCTCTAAGAATTTTACGAAATTCTTTTTTCTTCCTATAACAGTAAGAGTCCATCCTACTCCTGAGAGCTAAAAACATTAAAGCAGAGATTAACTACAGTAGCAAAAAAGGTTCCACCTTGTAATGAATAAATGAATGAAAAGAGCATTTATTAAGCATTTAGTATGGTCTTCATATTTGTTCTAGCTTACATTGTGTTGTTGGTGATTCAAAAATCATGTAAGAATCTTTGTTCTCAAAAAACATATATTCTAATGGGAAAAGACATATATTGAAACTAGAAATGGCTGGGAGAAGAGGATTTCTGCACATTATGGCATGGTTTAGAAATATCTAGGAATGGTCATTTGGAAGATAAAATGAAAGTTTAGCTGTCAAAGCCCAAGATCCCAGAAGGGAGATTCTCAGTTTTGATAGACGAGACATAATTAGCACAGTCAGAATGAAGGCAACAGGGTTTAGAAATTGCTGGGATTTGTGACCTGGTCACAAGCAAAAGAGGCAAATGATTATCTGTCAGGGCCCAGGGTCCTGGAGGCAGAGCTCAAATTCTGATGGGAAAGGATGAGAATGGAGTAGTGTTAAAATATCCAGGAAGTCATTGGATTCACAGATTCAGAAAAAGTTGGTATTACAAAGAGTCTAGTTTATCTTTCATATATTTCATAGATAAGGAAGTGAGCCCCAGATAAGGGTAAATAACTTGACAGGTTCTCATTGTTCTATCCCCAAAATTAAATTGGTTAATGCCTACTAATATTCTCCAGCCTGATTTTATTCCAAATCTGGGAACATTTTTTTTCCCATTGATCATTCTCTGCAGTCAGATCTCCAGAGTTTTGGCAGGAAAAAACAACAACAACAACAACAACAATAAATCATATCTTAATGGGGACATAGAAGGAATAAAACCAAGGGAAATAGCTATTAGACTGCATTAGCAGGTATGTGTCAAATCATCTTCAAAAGTCTGAAGCTCAATGTTTTTAAAGTAATATAGGGAAGTTAAAGTCAAAAAGAGAGAAACCAAAATGATTTTTAAGTTTTAAACCTTAAAAACAAAGGTCCCAAAGGACTAGATTAAATAATCATAGAAGACAGAGTATGATGTGGGTAAAACTTTTATATCTCCCTGATCAATTTGTTATCACACATTATTATAGCAGCCATTTCAGACACTGTTATTTCTCTTCAAGCTCCCAAGTATATATTCCTCTCTCAAAGCTAAGGATCTCACCTCATACTTTACAAAAAAAAAAAAAAAAGGCTGAGTTCCCACTTTTCCCTTCCTCCCATCTTTCCCTAATATCTGCCTGCCTCACAAGAACAGGTAGACATAATAGTAGAATCTCTGGGTCAAAAGGTATTTACATTTTGGTGCCTTTATTTGCATAAGTCTAAATTGCTTTCCAAAATAGCTATACTGATTTGCAGTTCCACTAACAAATCACTATGTGTATGTCTTCTTACAGTTCTTACAACATTGATTATTCTAATCTTTTGTCTCCTTGAAAATTTTGAGTGTGAAGAAAAACTTTAGGATTATTTTCATTCACATTTCTCTTATTATTAATGATCTGGAGCAGTATTTTATATGGTTGCTAATAATTTACAATTCTTTTAGGAACTGTTTAGTTCATATCTTTTGATCACTTATCAATTGATAATGATCTTTTAACTCACATTCTTTTTTTAAACATTTCCTTATGAATCATGTTGAGAAAAAAAATCAGAACAAAAGGGAAAAGCTGTAAGAGAAAAATAAAACAGAAAAAAAATGGGGAAAAGTGAGCATAGCATGTGTTGATTTACATTTAGTCTCCATAGTTCTCTTTCTCTAGATGTGGATGACATTTTCCATTCAAAGTGTATTGGGATTGCCTTAGATCATTGAACCACTGAAAAGAACCAAATCGGTTGTAGTTGATCATCTCACAATCTTGCTGTTATTGTGTATAATTTATTCTTGCTTCTGTTTATTTTGTTCAGCATCATTCATGTAAATCTTTCCAAGCCTTTCTAAAATCAGCCTGTTCATCATATAACTTGTATGGAGATTTACAGAATTAAACCTTTATCTCTTGCCTTCTTGAGGTCTCAATTGGTTACATACAAAGTTTTTTTTTTTTATAAATATAATTTGAATATCTAAATCATATACATGTGAAATTCTTTTTTTATGTTCCTTAGTGAAGATATGGAGTTATCATATAATCACTCATTTGGAGAGACTTTGCTACTAAATATATGAATTAAAAAGGGAAAGAGAAAATAACCTAAATTCCTAACCTTAATCTCCTAGTACTCTTCCAGGTACTTTTTATGCAAATTGCTTCAGTAAGAGACACTAATCCAGATGAATATGAAAGAATGTTAGTAGGGAAAGCTTAAATTTGTTGTTTAAGATTGAGACAAAAGAGGCCAGTGGTTAGTAGACTCCTCAGAAGCCTCAAGACTGTATATCATGAATACTTTATTAAAGAAGAAAATCAGAAAGCACTGAACACAAGGAGCACTGAATAATACCAGAAAAAATTAAATTTACTATACCTTAGCATATGAATGATAAATTAGCATGAGAGTAATTTACAGTCATTTGACTGTTTTGTCAAACAATTACAGCCAGATTATGATTAGTATGAATAATGAATCCTGTGAAATTGTATTGTATTTTAAAATTCATACTATTTGAAGCTATAATTAAATAAAATATGGTTCTATCTCAAATATGTTTTACATGGGGTTGGAGAGAGAGAGAGAAAGACACAGAGAGAGAGAGAGAGATTGAATTTGAATAATATAACCACTTTATGGGACTCATTATTTACCCTAAGTGGCACCTAGATGTATAAAAAGGACAGAGCAGAATTAATAAATTTGAAGGAAAAAAAAAGGGGGGAAAGATATAATTTTTTTGTAATTTCAATAGCACCAACCAGAAATCAGCTAAATTATTGAAACCAAGAAAATGGGAAACGGATAAAGAAAAAGACATTGACATAGGCTATTACTATTTCATATGGAGATATAAAAAATATAAAGCAATCACCACAATGAGGAAGCTCAAAAAGCCAGAAATCCCCTTTTCTCAGAAAACATTATATCTCTCTGCTAAATAAAAAGACACGAAAGCCAATGGCAAAATAGCTTTAAGCATAAAAACTCATTTCTAAATGTTATGGAAAAGGATTTTATAAAACTTTATACAGAATTGCCTCATAAAACATCAAAGAATAGGGAAATGGAAAATCAGTTTGCTGAAAACTGTATAAGATCTAAAAAGTGCTCATAAAATAAAAGGAATACAAACAGGCCCCCCAAAAAAACAACTTTTTTGATCCTTTTTTCCTGTAATTTACTATAACAGATTTTGGTTAACAATCAAAATGGTCATACTATCACATTTAGACTGGTAAGATCATAGTCCTCAGCAATGTAGAAGAAAGTTGGAATGAAACTATAAAAGATGAGAATAAGAAGCTAGACCAGAGTAAAGACTTAAAATATATTGGAGGCATTTTTGCCATATGTTCATTAATGTGTAAACATTCTTCTTGGAAATCCTCAAAAATTGAATTTCTCCTACTAATTAAAAAAGACTTCCAATCCCAATAATTTTCTTTCTTCCTTCATCTCCTTATTCCTTCTACTAGTCTCATCATCAGCTGTGAGTTTAGGGAAGATGAAAGTAGACACCCTATATTGATTTGATACCTGAGATGAGGGAGTTCAAAAAATCTAAGAACACTAAACTAAAGACACAGCTGCAACATTCATTTTTAATATTTATTGCACAACCAAGTGCTTAATGTTATTTGACTTTCACATTGTAGAAGGATCACTATTCCAGATTTTTCTGTTTATAGATTATATTGTATTAATTGAATCACTTCCCCAGTAATATAAAGCATCCTCCAAGAGATTTAGGAGCACTCATAAGATTAACTTCACAGTCTACATAAGAAAAACTAAGAAAGCTTATTATTGTTCAGACTATAAGAAGCAGCTGAATGGACAGCTCAATTAAATAAATCATTTATAAGCCTATCTTCAACAAATACTACAAATTTACAATAATAAAAACCCAAAATTGAGTAAAATAAAGAGAATGTACTGTATTGCATTTTGGAAATAGAAATTTCAATCTGCAATTCCAGCAGCTCTCCATATTGATTCTCTTGATATCCTGAGGTCAAACTTCTAAGAAAACAATTCCTGAATGATTAACAAACTCCAAAAATACTTATGGTCTCAACCCAATGATTCTGAGCTCACATCATTCAAATCTTGTTCTCTATCCCCCTACTTCCCATACCCACATCCCCATTCCCTTCAGCCCTTCAAGATGTCCTACTCTAAATCTACACTTCTTCCACTGTGCTTTTTGAAATACTTCTCCATAGTCAATGAATTGCTTGCATCTTAAAATTTTCCTTTTTCACTCTTTCCATTTTCTGACTTTTGTTGAGACCTGGTTCTCTTTCAAATGAAACAGCCTCCTGGTCATCTTATCCAGGACTGGTTCACAGGTAGTGCTTTCATTCAAACTTTCTCTGCCCTACCACCCACTCACACACATATACATTCACTGATCAAGTGGGTACTACTTGATCCACCTGGTGACTTTGAAGTGTTCCCTCTACCATCATTACTTAATAATCTTTCCTCCTTTTAGATTCATTCAATCCATAAGTACCAGCCAATCAAAAGCCTGGTAGATTCTAATCTTCATCCTTGATCTCTTGATGAATCAATTCAACTCTTCTTTCAAACCTCTTGCCCCTTGTCTTATTGCCAATCTTGTCCTGTTTTAACCTTGAATTAAATATTCCTACTATCTGCTACCTTCACTCTTACACATCTATTGCTGAATAAAGTTGGAGAATAATTAGAAAACCATGATTACAAATTTTTTATCTCAACTGGGTCCCCACAACAGTAAGACAATACTTTTATATTTCCCTAATTAACTGCCAGTTTTCTCTTATTGGCAAAAAGATGATTCATATTGACTCTAAGATATTTTATGCATTTTTTAGTTACCCTGAATATTTTTTCCTTTTCCGTTATTTTTTCCTAAATTTTGTTATTGATATATAGAAATCTGTTGTTTTCTGGGATTTATTTTTTTATCCTGATATTTTGCTGAGGCTATTCTCTGTTCTATTGCTGATTCTCTCAGATTTTCTAAGCTAACCACCATCTCATTAGCAAATAAAGATAATTGAATAATTTTATTTCCTCCTTGCTTGTGCCTATATCTATAATGTCTTGTGGGTAGCAAGTGAGGGAAGAAGGAAATCAGTAAAGGCATAGAAGGCACAGATATAGAAAGTGGTGCTTGAGCTAAATACTGAAATATAACTTTTAGGGAACCTAATAGACAAAAGTAAGGAGGGAGTTCATTCCAGGCATGAGGGATGCCAAAGCAGGTATGTAGCACAGTATAAATTTAACTTAACATACTTCCACACACTCCAGCTAACAACAGGTGAGCTCACCAAACTCACCAAACACTGTATTCAAAGTGAGGTCAGAAGGAGTAAGGAGGGATTTTGTTTGAGAAAAGATATCCCAGAAAGTGACTCTCTTTCCACGTGCTCTTTTGATCCTGTTACTTTTCCTAATAATAAATAATAGCTTGCACTTAAAAATAATTAAAATATAATATATTCCATAGTACATTAAGATTTGGAAAGTACTTTACACATATTATTCCATTTGAACTTTACAATTATATTTATCCCCATTTTAGAGATGAGGATACTGAGGCTGAGAAATGTTAAATGACTTTCCAAGAGCCACACAAACTAGTAAGTGTCAGAGGCAGGATTTGAAGCTAAGCTTTCCTGACTCCAGGTCCATCACTCTCTCCACTCTACCACCCAAATGCAGATGAGACTTTAATAATGAGACCACATGATTAAAAGAAAAGAAAAGATCTGGAAACAAAGGGAATGCTCCTTAATTAGGGAATTGCTAAACAAATTGTGGTGTGTGAATGGAATGAAATGTCATTGCTCCATAAGAAATGGTGAAAGATAATTTCAGAAAATACTGGGAAGAAACTGATACAGAATGAAATGAGCAGAACCAGAAAAACCCAAACAATGACAATTATTTAAAAAAAAAAACTGTCAAAACAATAACTCTGACCAGAGTAATGTTCAACTGAATTCTAAAGGAACCATAATGAAGCATATTCTCTATATCCTGACAGAGAGGAATAGGAGGAATCTTAGAACATGGACTATGCAATGTGTGGATTTCTTTTGTTTGATTTTGCTTATTTGTTGCAAAGGTTTGTGGTTTTTTCTTTCTGGGTTTTTAAGAGGGGGTGGAGAAGAAGGGGTCTGAGGAGGGGAGAATATAATGATGATGATGATGATACCCAAAAACAGAAAAAAAAAGAGGCCAACAAAACATTTTTTAAATGAGTACAGAAATCTTAAAAAAAAAAAAAAAACACAGACCAGCGAGATGGTTTTATTTTTTTTTTAATTTAATTTAATTTTATTTTATTTTTTTTATAAAGCTTTTTATTTGCAAAACATATGAGTGACCTTTCAACATTGACCTTTGCAAAAAACTTTTTTTTTTCCCAAACTTTTCCTTTTCTTCCCCCCACCCCCCACCCCTAGATGACAGGTAATCCAATACATGCTAGATAGGATAAATTATATGACAAATATAATACATGTATACATATCTACACAGTTATCTTACTGCACAAGAAACATCAGATCTAGAAAGAGAAGAAGAAAAAAAAACAACCTAAGAAGGAAAACAGAATGCATGGAAATATTCACAGAAAGCGTTAAAATGCTGTGTTGTGGTTCACTCTCAGTTCCCACAGGCCTTTCTCTGGATGTATATGACTATCTTCATCGCAGCACAACTGGTTTGAATCACATCATTGTTGAAGAGAACAATGTCCATCAAAATTGATCATCATATAGTCTTGTTGCTGTGTATAATGTTATCCTGGTTCTGCTGATTTCACTCAGCATCAGTTCATGCAAGTCTCTCCAATCCTCTCTGAAATCCTCCTGTTGGTCATTTCTTACAGAACAATAATATTCCATAACATTCATATACCATAATTTATTCAGCCATTCTCCAATTGATGGACATCTTTTCAATTTCCAGTTTCTTGCCACTACAAAAAGGGCTGCCACAAACATTTTTGCACATGTGGGTCCCTTTCCCTCCTTTAAGATCTCTTTGGGATATAGGCCCAGTAGAAACACTGCTGGGTCAAAGGGTATGCACTGTTTGATAACTCTTTGAGCATAGCTCCAAATTGCTCTCCAGAATGGTTGGATCCGTTCACAGTTCCACCAACAATGTATCAGTGTCCCAGTTTTCCCACATCCCCTCCAACAGTTATCATTATCATTTCCTGTTATTTTAGCCAATCTGACAGGTGTGTAGTGGTATCTCAAAGTTGTCTTAATTTGCATTTCTCTGATCAATAGTGACTTGGAGCACCTTTTCATGTGACCGGAAATAGTTTCAATTTCTTCGTCTGAAAATTGTCTGTTCATATCTTTTGACCATTTGTCAATTGGAGAATGGCTTGAATTCTTATATATTTGAGTCAATTCTCTATATATTTTAGAAATGAGGCCTTTATCAGAACCTTTGGATGTAAAAATATTTTCCCAGTTTACTGCTACCCTTCTAATCTTGTCTGCATTCATTTTGTTTGTACAAAAACTTTTCAACTTGATATAGTCAAACTTATCTATTTTGTGATTAATGATGACCTCTAGTTCTTCTTTGGTCACAAATTCCTTCCCCCTCCACAGGTCTGAGAGGTAAACCATCCTACATTGTTCTAATTTGTTTATAATATCATTCTTTATGCCTAGATCATGAATCCATTTTGACCTTATCTTGGTATATGGTGTTAGGTGTGGGTCAATGCCTAATTTCTTCCAGACTAGTTTCCAATTATCCCAGCAGTTTTTGTCAAATAGTGAGTTTTTATCCCAAAAACTGGGGTCTTTGGGTTTATCAAACACTAGATTACAATTGTCATTGAGTATTTTGTTCTGTGAACCTAACCTATTCCACTGATCCACTACTCTATTTCTTATCCAGTACCAAATGGTTTTGGTGACCACTGCTTTATAATATAGTTTTAGATCTGGTGCAGCTAGGCCACCCTCATTTGCATTTTTTTCATTAATTCCCTTGAAATTCTTGACCTTTTGTTTTTCCAGATGAATTTTGTTGTTATTTTTTCTAGTTCAGTTAAATAATCTCTTGGGAGTTTGATTGGTATAGCACTAAATAGATAGATTAGTTTAGGTAGTATTGCCATCTTTATGATATTCGCTTGACCTATCCAAGAGCACTTGATGTTTTTCCAATTGTTTAGATCTGACTTTATTTGTGTGGAGAGTGTTTTGTAATTTTGCTCATATAGATCCTTACTTTCCCTTGGCAGATATATTCCCAAATATTTTATACTATCGATAGTTATTTTGAATGGAATTTCTCTTTGTATCTCTTGCTGTTGTATTTTGTTGGTAATGTATAAAAATGCTGATGATTTATGTGGATTTATTTTGTATCCTGCAACTTTGCTAAAGTTGTGGATTACTTCTAATAGTTTTTTAGTTGATTCTCTAGGTTCTCTAAGTAGACCATCATATCATCTGCAAAGAGTGATAATTTGGTTTCCTCATGACCTACTCTAATTCCTTTAATCTCTTTTTCTTGTCTTATTGCCAAGGCTAGCATTTCTAACACAATATTGAACAGTAATGGTGATAGTGGGCAACCTTGTTTCACCCCTGATCTTATTGGGAATGGTTCCAGTTTATCACCATTACATATGATGCTAGCTGATGGTTTTAAATAGATGCTACCGACTATTTTAAGGAAAAGTCCATTAATTCCTATACTCTCTAATGTTTTTAATAGGAATGGATGTTGGATTTTATCAAATGCTTTTTCTGCATCTATTGAGATTATCATATGGGAGATGGTTTTAAAGTTAAATTTATTATGTGCTTTAAAAAATCTATATGGAAATGATATTTATGACTTCACATATAGTAGAAGACAAAGAGTCTTATTAGCATATAAAAATGCTTATTTTTTTTATTGGTGTTTAGGTTTAAAAGTGGAAAAAAAATGTAAATAGTGCAGCTGGACTCTTGAGCATAGGATGATGTCAGCCCTCAGCTCCTCTGGCAAGTCACTTTATTCTGACCATCTTTATTCTTGTCCCTGAGTCTGCCGGTGTTTTGCTATTCAAGTCTCTTCTAACACAAAAGATTGTAAGTCAAAAGCAGCTTGTCTCATACCAATGACCGTTTTGTCCATCTGTTTTGTCTCCTTCAAAAGCTCCCACCCACCTTGATTCTATTGGTTTTTCTGAAGCTTGGAGGTAAGAAAAAGCATCTGAATATTTTTAACATATTATTCTTGAACATGATATAGGATTTCCTCTTCCCTCCCTCCTAGAAAACCTTATCAAAACAAAGTCAGCCTGTCCTGAAGGTGAGAAGGATAAATATTACAGATCACATAGGCTAAAATCAATATGTTGAATGTGGCTTTTCCCAAAGCAATCAGATTATAGATGAAGACTAGCTTGCAAAAAAAAAAAAAAAATCCTACTGTTTCTAGTCTTATACTCTATGATCCTGTTAGCGACCTGGCTGTTTCACAAACAAGACACTCTGTCTTTTAGCTCTGAGCACTGTCCAATATTTTCAGGCTCTCCCCCCTCATTTCCAATTGCCTTCCCTGGTTCTTTAAGTTCCAACTAAAATCTCATTTTCTAAAAGAGGGCTTTCCCAACCCCTATTAATTCCAGTACTTTTCCTCTTTTAATTTCTTCCTATTTATCCTGCATGCAGAAACCCCATCTAATGTATAAATATGCAAGCAAATTGAGGGCAGGAGTTTTCTTTTTCCTCTTTTCTGTTTCCAGCACTTAACACAGTACCTGGTATGTGTCGAGAGCTTAATAAAGATTGATTGATTGAACTAAGGGTCCATATCTCAAGCTCTGCCATTGAATACTTCAAAGGGATGATTTTTTTTGGTTCTAATATTAGTAATATTTCTTCCAATGTTGAAAGGCAATCCTGGGTTTTATAGTGTATACTATTTGTAGCTATACATATGTTATAACATGAAAAAATAAATTCTAACTGAAATAGAGAAAAGAAATAATCAAATGCTATTGCTTTAGTAATTCTCATTAATAACATTTAGATTAATTAAAACTTGAATTTTCAAAAAAGTGTTTTTCTTAATTAGCAGGGATTTCATGAACTTTAGATCTGTTTGAGACTTAGATCAAGTATTATCTCCAAAACATGTCTTTCCTGATTCCCCAAGTATTAATTTTGGAATTCAAAATTTAAAAGAAAAGAATCTGACACAACCTTACTGTGTTGTAAATAAGGTTTTTTCAACTTTATTCATTCTGTATTAATCCAGTGTAGACATTATAATTCCAGTAATCTTGACCCAGAAAACTTAATTACAGAATTCATCTCTCCACCCCATCATTCTAAATTCATTTATATATCTATAGTGTTGCCCTATTATCTCTAGAAAATAAATTCTTAACCATGAACTTTTTAAAGTATTTTATTTTTTCTTCTAGTTACACGTAATGACAATTTTTGATATTCTTTTTTTTTAAATTTTGAATTCCAAATTTCCTCTCCCTTACCATAACTCTCCCTGAAATGGAAAACAATTTGATATAGATCATTCATGTTCAATTAAACCACAGACTTTTAAAAATACTTTGATAACTGTGTTCCAAAATAATTGATTTCCTATTTAAATTAATTTCCTTTGTGACCTGAATTGCTTTATTTTATGCCTTTAAAAACATTCTGAGAAAGGGATCATAAGCTTTTACAGACTGCCAAAGTGGTCCATGACATAAGAATGTTGAGAGCCCATTATTCAGATCAAATATAAGCTATTCTATTTGACATTTAAAGTATGTATTTTAAAATATGGCCCCACCTTGTCTTTTATCCTTGCTACATATTATCCTCCTTCACATAGATCAGGTAGGTCCTGCCAACTGACCTTCTTTCTGTTCCTTATACACAATACTCTTATCTGTCTTCTCTCATTATCATGACTGTAATTCACTCCTTATTCATCTCTATTTTTTAGAATCTCTAGTCTTTTTCAAGGCCTAATACAAATACCACCAACCCTCAACTTGAGACTTTTCCCATTATTTTAATATAATCATACACACACACATATATATATATGCACATACATATATGTGTGTGTGATATATTTATATTTTTATGTGCTTTTAAAAAAATTTGCTAACCCAACTAGATTATAAATATAGATGCAGATTTTTCAAAATCCCCTTCCCTAACTTGTAGAGAAGGTGACAAGATTTTCTTGATTGCAAACTGTCTAGACCAAAGTTTCTTAAACTGCAGCTCTATGTGAAACCTAGTAACTGAATGTGAGGATTGCAAAAATTTGGGCAAAAGGAAAAAGTATATATTTTGAATATGAAAGTATATACTGAATTCTGTTGAGCTTTTGAGGTGCAGTCCAACTCTTCCTAAAGCAAGTCACCTGGTTTAGGAATGAGAGTTAGGCACCAAAATGATGGGTTACATGGTGAGACCCTAAAAGTATATTGGGAATACTGGCTAGTGTTCTCTCAAGTCATCCAAAAAAAATTTTTGAGGCTTAGACCTCAAAATCAAGGCACAAAGACTTTATTACACTGCTAAAAGCAGGTTAAATCATTGGGAAGATACCATAAAATAGGAGTGCACCATTGACTGGTAGGCTAAAGGGATTTAGCATGCTAAAATGATCTACAGTAAGAGCAGATATTTTACAGAGGAAATATAACCTTGGAGATTTGACATCATAACTTAGCTCTCTGATTAGATACAATAAGGTGGAGGTTAGATACAATAAGGTGGGGGTTTCAAGAGACCTCCACCTGGGGTGGGACTGTAATCAAAAGTTCACTTGAACAAATTCAAAAGGGTCAATTTATAATCCTATCAGGGATCCTCTCTGCTTGTCTCTGGGAGTAGCTAGGCTTCCAGAATGTTTTCAGAAATTCATGCTTTTTTTTGCCAACACCCACCTGGCTACCCAGGATCTCAGTAATTCTTTATATAAAAATAAACAAGCACATCCATCTCATTAGAATGCAAATGTGCTTTCATCTTTAATAAATGATAAAATTATATGAATAACAAAGAATTGTTATAAAATAAATTTCTAAGGGATTTATTAATCAATGTTTGATTTGTATAGCTACTTTATAGACCTATATACCCAGAGTCACATAAAAATTTTTTTGGGCAAAAAGGGTCATGAGTGAAAAAAAGTTTAAGAAGTTCTGATGCAGACAATGATCTACATTATAAATTTCTGTCCTAGAGAACAGATATATTTTATTTTTGTCTTTTCATCCCTACACCTTAGCATGTCCTTTAATAAATAAACTTAATAAATTCCTGCTGATTAGTTGATATTTGTTAAATAGTGCTTGGGTGCTTGGAGGATCTGCTATAATGTGCTATTCTTTGTATTTAAAGAAGACAAGAAAGACCTGATATTCATCAAATAAGCATTTTTCTAGCAGTAGAAAAATGTGCCCTTGTGGAATGAGCATGGAGATAGAGGTTAAGGTCATCTATGACCTAAAAAGGGGAGGAATTCAGTTCCTTGAGCAGAAATAGGAAACAGGTTGACTTTAGTAGCCTTATGTTCCAAACTACAAAACTAAAAAGTAGATGTTTTAGTTAAGTAACATTTCCCAGTCAGAGGGTCTATGATAGAACCTCAGAGGGAAAGGTTTATAGTCTGAATTCCCAGTCAGCTTAAAAACCTCATTAAAGTCCCTAGAATACCACTTACACATATCAGTTAAGGTAGGAGATGCTCTGACTGCTTCCTTTCAATGTTTCCAATCCCCTTTTGTCTTGGACACACTCCTCACCCTTATCAACTGGGATACCCAATGATCCCACATTTCTACTTTACTATTTGTTCTTAGGGAATAAAAAGCCCATGATACTCAATTATTATAAAGTGTATGATGCATTGTTGGTGGAGCTGTGAACGGATACAGCCATTCTGGAGAACAATTTGGAGCTATGCTCAAAAAGTTATCAAACTGTGCATACCCTTTGACCCAGCAGCATTTCTATTGGGCTTATATCCCAAAGAAATCATAAAGGAAGGAAAAGGCCCCACATGTGCAAGAATGTTTGTGGCAGCCCTTTTTGTAGTGGCTAGAAACTGGAAATTGAATAGATGCCCTTCAATTGGAGAATGGCTGAATAAATTATGGTATATGAATATTATGGAATATTATTGTTCTGTAAGAAATGACCAGCAAGATGATTTCAGAGAGGCCTGGAGAGACTTACATGAACTGATGCTGAGTGAAATGAGCAGAACCAGGAGATCATTATACACGGCAACAACAGTACTATATGACGATCAATTCTGATGGACATGGCTCTCTTCAACAATGAAATGTTTCAAACCACCTCCAATTGTTCACTGAAGAAAGCCACCCAGAGAGAGGGATGTGAAATGTGGACTACAACATAACATTCTCATACTCCTTGATTGATGTTTGCTTACATTGTGTTTCCTTTATCTGATATATCGTTTGTGTAGACAAGATTTTTCTTGCACAACAATGACAAGTTTGGAAATATGTATACATATATTCGATTTGCCAATATTTTAACATAATTAACATGTAGTGGATATCCTGCCATCTAGAGGAGGGGTGGGGAGTTGGGGGAAAAATTTGTAACGGAAAGCTATGTAAGGGTTATTGTTGAAGAATTACCCACACATATGTTATGCAAATAAAATTAAAAAAATAAAATTTAAAAAAAAGATAACTATAGATATGTATACATGTATTGTATTTGTCATATAATTTATCCTATTTAGCATGTATTAGATTATCTGTCATCTAGGGGTGGGGGTGGGGGGAAGGAGCGGAAAAGCTTGGGAAAAAAAAGTTTTTGCAAAGGTCAATGTGGAAAAATCACTCATATGTTTTGTAAATAAAAAGCTTTATTAAAAAAAATTATTATAAAGTGTAAATGGAAAAAAGGGTTAAAATTATATTATTCCTACGGGCTATTTGCCTTTTAAGAAGCCTAGACTTTAAACAAAAGAAATAATGATGGCTATTCATATATTTATAGGGAAAACACTGCCCCAAAAGGAAGGTGATGTAAGGTTTTTTTGTTTGTTTGTTTTGGTTTTTGGTTTTTTTTATGTGTGTATTTTTACCAGGTCTATAACTTTATTGGCATAGTAACTTTGGGTGTGGAAACTGCCTTTACCAAAGCAAACTAACAGTTCATTTGCAATTTATGGTCTTAAACAGCCCCCTTTTCCCCTTCCTCCCCCACTCCCAAGGGCTGTGGCCTTTCTACAGTCTCATTGCCTTTATGTATCAGAAGCTTTTCCCAGTCCTGTGCTACCTTTTGTCTCAATATAAATATTCTGAACCCCATTTTACTGAGGTGATGTAGTGGATAGAGTGCTGGGCCTAGGATCAGAAATACTCATTTTCCTGAGTTCAAATCCAGCCTCAGACACATACTAGCTGTGTGAGTCTGGACAAGTCACTCAACCCTGTTTGCCTCAATTTCCTCATCTATTTGATAAAATCCAACACCCATTCCTGTTAAAAACACCAGAGTATAGGAATAAATGGGCTTTTCCTTGAAATGATCAGTAGCATCTATTTAAAACCATCAATTTCCTCATCTGTAAAATAATCTGCAGAAGGAACTGGCAAATCACTCCAATATCTTTGGCAAGAAAATCTCAAATGAGGTCACTGAGTCAGTCCATGAATGGAGTTATTGAACAACAAAACTGAAGCTTAGGAAAATGAAGTCACTCACCTCATTAGTAACAAATTTTATAGGATCATAGGTTTAGAAGTGGAAATAATCTAGTGTAACTTTCATGTTTTACAGATGATAAAACTGAAGCCTTCAGAGATTAAATGACTTGTTCAAAATTGCACAAGGATCCAGGAAGTAGCCATCTCCTAGAGCATCTAGTAAAACACTTTCCATTCTATTTTTCTATCCTACATACCACTTAGTTTGTTAATTTTATTTGTTTGTTTTTATATTTGGCAATAGATTGATTTTAAAAGGATTGATTTTAAAAACAAAAAGGAGCCTAGATCTTTATTTCCCCACTTTCCTATTTAGACTAGCTTCAAAACAGAAGCCATTTGACTTTCATGCCTTTAATCTGCCTTAGATAGCCCCCTAATGTATTTCTGCTGTAAATGCATCTTTAAAACAAATTTATAACATTTAAAAAACTGCTTCTTAATGTGAATTTGAAACTGTTCTCCGTTAAGCACTTATAATGTGTTGGGGGGAAAGTATTTAGGAGATAAAACAAAACAAAACAAAATATGTGTCTATCCTCTGAAAACAATAGCAAACATTCTATGAAGACCTTTCTATGTTTCCCTATTACTCTGAGGACAGGTGACTGCCTAAGTCAACTTTTAGTCAACCATTAAATATTTATTAAAAAGCAATTAACTTAATACATATATAAGATGATTTTCATATTTATCCTGTATATGACTCCTTTGCACATGCTTATTTGCTTCTTGTATTCCCCCATTTGACTGTGCACTCCTTGAGGGCAGAAATTGTCTTTTGAATATTTTTGTATCCCCAACTCTTAGGAATTTAATGAATATTTAGTGATTGACTGAAATAGAGTGTCTTCTTCAAAGTACCACAAGTACAGTGTCAATGAATGATTTTGCATATGCATACATACCTGTGTCTAATAGTAGCCATCTCTGGGGGGAAAGGAAGAACAAAAGAAAGAGATTTACATGATAACTTTATTATATATTTTAAAGAAATAGCAATCATAATAGATTTATAGCTTCTTCTTTAAAATAATTTTTAAACATTTTAAATGTAAATACTAAATGAGAAAAGAAAAAAAATTACCATATACAAAGCAGACCATAAGAGAGTATTCAATATAAAATAATACATTTCCATTTCAAGAAAACTTATATAAAAAAATACTACACATTGTTTACAAAGCTGTCTGATTTTTTTTCCCCTATCTTCTCGGTTTTCTTTTGTTCTCTGCTGTGCACTTTTTTCTTTATTTTTTTCTCCTCTCTCTACCAGCCCACCCTAAAGACTGAAGTTAAATGTGGTTATGTGTATATAGACATATAGACACCTCTAAAAAATATATATATATTCTTATATTTATACACACACACATATATATATATATCATTGTAGGATGCTTATTTCCATCTGTCATCTGTTTCTCTGAAAGTGGAGAGTATCTTCCTTCATGGCTTTGCAGTTTCATGAGCAATCATCTTTTTTTCCCCTAAGTTATGGAAATGCTTGTTTTGTTTCATTAATTAAAAATAAGAGAAAGAGTGAGGAGTCAGAGATATCTGAGAGGATGATGATATCCTCAATAATTGGGAAGAGGGGAAACTTGGGGAAAGGGAGGGCAGAATATATGACGTTAGTTTTGGACACACTAAATTTAAGAAAAAGTCTTATAGGTTATCTAGGTTATCTAATTCAAGATGTCTGAAAGGCATTTGAAGATGCAAGAGTTTAGGTCTGGATAAATAGATTTGAGAATCATCAGTCTGGAGATGATAATTAAAGTCATGGAACAGATGAGATCACTGACCTTTAGTGATTCCTAGTATGCTGTGTCATGCATTACATTTTTGAATTTTATATTCCACCTCATCTGTTTCTCTATGATTCACCTCACATTCAACTAAGAAAACTTAGATAAAACTAAGAAATCAAATAAACTATTCAACATCTGTGGATAAAGAATTGCTGATATGGTAAGAAGGCTAATCAGATTCAATACAAATGGCTTTATATAGTATCAGTAATCTAAGTATATATGCAGAGTGGTTTGATAGAGAGAGAGATATCAGTCATGGAACCAAGATAGACCTAAATTCATATACACCTGCTTATATTTTGTATGAGCAAAGCACTTAATCTCTGGGCAATTCTCTAGGACTATAAATCACAGAGCATAGAGGTAGTTCTCCTCATATGGGAGTTCTCTATACCAGCGGTTTTAGTCTCAGGACTCCTTTACACCCATAAAAATGACTGAGGACTTCTAGAAAAGCTTCCAGGATGCGAATTTTGTTGTTTTTCTTTAGTCATTTCAGTCTTGTATGACTCTTTGTGACCTTCATTTGGGGTTTTCTTCCCAAAGATACTAAAGTGGGTTCTACTTCCTTCTCTAGTTTATTTTATAGATGAGGAAACTGAGGCAAACAGAGTTAAGTGACTTGCCCAGGATCACACAGCTAGTAAGTGTCTGAGACTCAGGTCTTCCTGACTTTGAGCCAGGCACTCTATTACTATTATATTGCTATCTAGCTGCCCTATGTGGATTATATCTATTGATATTTACTATATTAAAAATTAGAAATTAAAATATCAGCATTATTATGAAAATATTTTTGACCTTATAGACTATGCCCTTTTCAAAGATATCACAGTGCTGCTAAGGCATGACCAGAGCAAGGATGGTCAAATTTGAAACACCTAGAAATTATCTTTCAAGTCAAGAGGTCAAGAATTTTCTGCTGATTGGAGATAGGGATGTCAATGAAAGTATACACTAACTATTCATTGTTTTCTGAGACTAGAGAGGGCCCAACCAAGAAAAGACCCATTATATACTTAATACATTTGGAAATCATGCAAATTATCATATAATCCATCTTTACAGTTGCAATTTTTCTTTGTTTCTTTCATAAATCCAGTAATCTTATTCCAATTACTCCTCAGACTTTTTCTAGTATTTACTAAGTGAATCAGTCAGATCTTCATTGGCAGTCCTACATTTGCAACTTCCTATTAGACATTTCTTTAAATTCAAAATGCCTAAAACTAAAGTCACATTTTGCTTGACCTCATATACCAATGATCTTTTCTCCTTAAAACAAAACAAAACAAACAAACAAATAAACAAAAAAAAAAACTGCCTTTGCTTCTGATAGGGTTTAGAACCCTGGATTTGTAATCATGAAAATCTGTGTTAAAACTTTCTCCCAGACACTTACCAGCTGTGACTCTGGGCAAATCACTTAATCCCTCTCAGTGTCAGTTTTCTTACTTGTGATATTGGGTTAATAACACCACTTACCTTAAAGAGTTAAACAATATAATATGTACAAAGTATTTTGTAAACTTTAGAATAGTAGATGAATGTTATTATTATTATTATTATTACAAATGTATACCCATTTCTCCAGTCCTCTGCCTAAACCTCAGAATCATCCCTGATTTTTCCCTTTACTTTGCCTGAAGTAGTTATTAAATTCTATCAATTTGTTCCTTCATACCTTTATTCAATCTTCTAATTGTCATTGTTGCCATCTGAATAAAAGTCCCTGGCATTTCATGCCATAACAACTTCATGTCTGCTTCATATCTCTACTCTTCCCATTAATTCATTTGCATACTGACACCAAATTAATTTTCTTAAAGTATTATGTTGATCACTTCACTTTCTTGCTCAATACTCATTGGTTCATTACATTCTACTAAATTGAACCCAAGCTTTCTAGTTTAGCACTCAGAGCTCTTTATAATATGTCCTTAACTTCATTTTTCATTGTTTTCCCTGGAACAGTATGTTCTGATCAAATTCTTCTACTCCTCATTTCTTTAATGTGGTTATGGGCCTTTGCTTATATTATTCTCTCTACCCAGAATGTTTTCTCTTGCCTCATCACATTCTCTTCTCCCAAATTGAATCTTATTCATTCATAAGTGCTCAATTCAAATGTCATCTTTACGAAATTTTTCTTGGTCATACCAGTTCCTGAACTCCTGAAGTATTTTTTTCCTATAACATAGCATTTCAATTTTAATTCAATGTTTTTGAATGTGCTTTATCTTTACAAACCTCTACTAGATTATAAATCCCTCAAGGGAGCCAAGATCCAGGTATTTTATATTTCTGTATTTCCCTTGGCATTTGCATTAGTCAGAACTCAATAAAGATTGATTTGTATATTGACTCTTGCTTCAGTTTTCTCTTCTAAGGAGAACAATCTTTGGACTGGGAAAATACAACAAAAATGGTTAATAGAGTAGCAACCCAAGATAATTGAGGAGATGGCCAGATAATATTTAGCTGTCCTCAAGCCAATAGACTGAGAGAAGATAAAACCTAGGGGACTGGAGAAAAGAAGAAACAAACAAACAACCTCATAAGTGTAATTGAACCTCTGTCAATAATTTTTGAAAAATTATAGCACATGAGAAGGGCATCAAATTTTATTACTAAGGAAGGGCAAATATTGAAAAATTTTTAAAAGTGAACAGAAAGTAGGACCAAACTTGAAAACTATATGCCAGTGAGCTTGACTTCATTACTAAAATTCTAGAAATGTATTATAAAGGGGATAGTTCTTGAAAACTCAGAAATGATCACTAAAAGCAGACATGACTTTATCACGAATTGTTTACACCAAACTAACTTAATTTCCTTTAAAATTTTTTTTTCATTTTTAATTTATGGAATAAAACAAGCATTTTCATAACATAGTATAGTAAAAAAGACAATTAATTATCACAAATTACAACTTTCTATTCCTTTCAAATATACAGCAAAATTATCATGTAATTTTTTTCTTTCCTCTACCCTTCCCTCCTCAAAATGGCTACCATTAGACACAGACACAGACACACACACACACACACACACACACACACATATAAAATTCTATACATCAATTTATCAGTTCTTCCTATGGTTGCGGATATCTTTCTTCCTACATCCTTTATAGTTAACTGGGATATTTATAACAGACAAAATAAATTATTCACTCAGTCATTCTTACAATTCTATTACTATTACTGTTCTCTTGGTTCTGCTCATTTTGCTCTTCATTATTTCATGTCTTTCCATATTTTTCTAAGATTATTGAGCTCATCACTTCTTATAATACAGTAGTAATTTTTCACAATCCATAACTTGTTTAGTCATTTCCCAACTGATGAGCATCCCTGTAATTTCCAATTCTTTGCCACCGCAAAGAGAACTGTTTGGGAATGTTATTTCTGGTCCCCTTTAAATGAATGATAAAACCAACATATTTGTTTGTTTCACCAAGGAGAGTAGTTCTTCTGCTTATCAGCAATTTCCTTTTATTTTCTGGATGCATTTGAAATGGGGCAGTCAAGATTCAGGTGAATTAATTCCTTTGGTAGTATGTCAATGGAGCATGGCTTCTGAGCAGGAAAGAATCTTCCAAATAATCTAGTGATCTCTAAACTAAATCAGTTTTGACCAGAAACACTGATGGGTTTGATTAATTTTTCAAGTAGGTAAAATAGGTCATTCTTTGCTTCAATTCTTACCCAGCTTTAATCAGTGATTGGGTGTTGCTTCAGTCAAACTGAGACCTATTAAAGACCTTAGCTTAAAAAGGCCAAGGTCTTCCACTGCATCCAGGGCCATCTCAATTGTTCTGATCTTTATCTTGCTACTAGAACCAGATACCTGGGAGGAGAAAGTAAGGCAGGTGACCTTGCACAGCTTTTCGTCACGTAAATGCAATTCACTTGTACATCATGGCATCACCTTCCTGATGTCATGGTCCTCTTCGAGAAGGAAGGACAAGGACAACTAGGTGGTACAGTGGATAGAGCACTAGTCCTGAAGTCAGGAGAACCTAAGTTCAAATCTGACCTCAGACATTTAACACTTCCTAGCTGTGTGACCCTGGGCAAGTCACCCCAATTGCCTCAGCTAAAAAAAAAAAAAAAAAAAAAGAAGAAGAATGAGGGACAAATAACAGCATCAACAAAAAAGTGGTTAGTATGCCTGACCTGAGTTCAAATCTAGCCTCAGATACTTGATACTAGCTGTATGACATGTCACCTAATCCCAATTGCTTAGCCAAAACAAAGCAAAACAAAACAAAAATCATTAGATTATAAAGTAAATCTAAAGCTAATAAATGAAGATAGAATGTTTTTTTCATCCAAGTTCATAGACCTCTTGAAATCTCTCCATGAACCCTTTAGGAGTCTAAGAACCCTTGATCTGATGCAACACCTTCAGTTTATAAATGTGAAAACTGAGTCACAGAAAGATTAAGTGATTTACTTAAGGCTATACAAGTACTAAACAGTAAAGATGATTTTAGAACTTAAGTCCTGTAATTCTTAATTTTGACACTTCTTCCTGGTATCCATTGATACCTGTACAGGATCTTAGATTTAAGGTAATAACATCTAAGTTAATGTTTACATGGTCTAAAAACTATCTCATTCTTAGCTCACTTTGATTCCTTTTTCACTACTCTATCATTATCATTAAATAAAGGAACAGAGGATGGCAGGAACAGGAATGAAAGCCAGCTAGTATATATCTTCATTTTATGGGTGACCATAAAGAATTTATCACCTAGTGGCTAATCTACATTGAGGCAGATCATTGGAAAAAAGACCTAGTCTGTTCTTGAAGCAAATTCAAAATCTAAAACTATTTCAGAGTTTATACTCTGCCAAGATAGCCTTTTCAAAACCATGTCACCTCCATACTACTGAAGAATTTTGTAGAAAAAAAAGCAAGAAAAGAATTAATTCACATTTTAGAGGTTGGAGTAAGTTGTATATAATTGCATGTTGAAAGGAAAGGTATTTTAAATGTTTGAAAATCACTGTTCCTTGTATGAAATTTTTTCCCTTTGCAGTTTCCCAAATTTGGTCTTCTAAACCTTGAAAATATATATGTGTATAGATATTTATATCTATAAATATGTACATATATATATATGTATATATTCAGAATTTGCTTTGTCTGAGTTAACATAAAACCAAAGCATTAAGTAGTTCATTTGTTAGGGAAAACTTTTTAATTACAATCTTCTAAACTGGAATATGCTGAAGGTGAAGAAATGTATATTGAGGTTTTTTTCTGTTTCAAAAGGGTTTAAAGCAAAGCCGAATGAACATGCACCAAGGATTTGAGGAAATCATCTTCCTGCCTTAAATGGGAGTTAAGCTAGATATCCCTCAAGATCCCTTCCTATGTGATGATTTTATCCTTTGCTTAACCTCACATAATTTAATAAAATAGTAAAACCAGGTCAATACTCTATATAGGGTGCATTCCTATAGACCACTGCCCTTAAAGGAAACACAATGAGATCCTAGAAATCAGATTTGCTTTGAAACCTCAGAGTTCAATACAGTCTCTGGTAAATCATACATACTTAACAAATATTTATTGACTAATTATTCTATTTTTTGAAAAGGAGATAGCACGACAAAGTGGACAGAGCACTGACCTTGCAGTCAAAGAACCTGGCTTCAAATTCAATCTGTATTTGAATAATCTTGGTCAGTCTCTTAACTTCCCTAGGCCTTAATTTACTTGCCTGTAAAATGAAAGCCCTCACTAGGCAGATATTCTGAGGTCCTTAAGAGTTCTGAAATTCAAATTGATGATTCAGGAAGGCATCCAGTTATCAGTTCTAAAGATCTCTCCTGATCACTCCTATTATTTGTTTTATTTTTATGATAAAAGCAACTTTACTACTATTTTTTATTTCTAATTTTTGCTCCAATGTTATACAGTAAATCCCTGAGGAAAGCCACATACCTATGCATTTTAGTAGTTCAGGTTTTGAAATGTATGCTGTAGCCACAACTATATGGCTAGAAGTATTGTCTATGAAAACACAGGGACAGTATGGCACACTTGCGAGGTCAGTATGCTGCAGCCTGAGGGTCAAATCCTGTTCCTATTTATTTTTTGTACTACCTGAAGAACTAAAAATATTTTTTTACATTAAAAAAAAACAATAAAATTTTGTTTAAAAACCTAAAAAAGCCATTCTTAGCTGTATTCATACAAAAATAGGCACAGTTTACTGAGCCCTGGATAACAGAAATGATTTAGGTTTGAGTATCCCAGATTTTACTACCTAGCTATTTATGTGATCTTATGTTATTTTCTGACTCTCCCTATGCCTATTTTTCCATCTGTAAAAGGAGCAAATGGATTAAAGACCTTAATGTTTTGTTCAGTTCTAAAACCCATGGAACCCAGGAAGGTGATCTAAATGGGATAAGGGAAGGAACCATTACAAGAATTCACAGGGCAATTTCTATGCTATACATGTCTTTGGGCAAGGAGAATCTGAATTTAAGGACCATATTATGAATAGCCACAAGAGGGAGCGCTCTGGCCAGACTTTGGTAGCAAACCTTTGATAAATAAGACTTTGTTAAGACACAAACAAAAATTCAAATTCTCTATCACTAATAACGAACTATAGCAATAACAACAAAATGACTCTGAGTTTGTTCCTACAGAGCTGACTTACTGACCAAGATAAAAGAAATCTTATTTCCTACTTTGTTTCCTGCATTCTAGTCTCCCAACCATTAACTGCTTCTGGACTGGAAGTGTCAGTTTGACATTTCAAAGGATGTCACAGATGTAACTTAAATTTAATACATTAAAAGCAGAACTCGTTATCTTCCAAGCCCTGCCATCTTCTGAACTTCCTGGAGTTTACAATTACAATTACAATTTACATCCTCATAGAATGTTCCTCATAGAAACTCTATTTTGAGGAAGGGCTCCCATGACCTATTTTCTTCTCCAGATTTCCCCATCATTTCTTCCCATGGGTATCAACTCCCCTGCACTATTTCAGCTCCATTTGAATATAAATTCCTTGAGGCTGAAGACTATATTTCTTTTTGCTTGTATTTTTGTACCCTGGTGCTTAGTTTTGTATCTGAATTGTGTTATCTCGACTCTTACTTGTCCCATATATCTATCTATTCAGTTGTCAATTCTTATTGCTTCTACCTTCACAAAATGCCTTAAATCTGCACCCTCCTCTCTACTCCCCACTTTAGGATCTCAATACTTCCATTGGTGGACTATTATAATAAACTCATAATTGGTGTCCCTTCCTCATCTCTCCCCTTTCCAATCCATTTTCCACAAAACTGCTGAAGTGATTTTCTTTAAGTGCATTTTTTCTCCCATTCTCAGTAAACTTCAGTGGCTCCCTATTACTTTGAGAATCAAGTATAAATAATTCTGTTTGGTATTTTAAATCTTTTATAAAGTGGCCCCCACCTATAACTCAATTCTTCCCTATAATTCTGCTAAATTTGCCTTCATATTATCTTTTATACATAACACTACCCCCAGATTCCTTTTTTTTTAAATTAAAACTTTTTATTTGCAAAACATATGTATGGGTAATTCTTCAACATTAACCCTTACAAAGCTTTCTGTTACAAATTTTTCCCCCCTACTCCTTACCCCTCCCCTAGATGGCAGGATATCCACTACATGTTAATTATGTTAAAATATTTGACAAATAGAATATATGTATACATATTTCCACACTTATCATTTTTTGTGCAAGAAAAATCATATCTACAAGAAAGAAAAATCAGAGAAAGGAAGCACAATGCAAGAAAACATCAATAGAGATCATGGAAATGATATGTTGTGGTCCACATTTTACATCCCTCTCTCTAGGTGTATATGGCTTTCTTCACTGAACAAATTGGAACTGGTTTGAAACATTTCATTGTTGAAGAGAGCCATGTCCATCAGAATTGATCATCATATAGTATTGTTGTTGCCGTGTATAATGATCTCCTGGTTCTTCTCATTTCACTCAGTACCCCCAGATTCCTAATCTTTACACTAGCACTCCCTCCCAACCTGAATTTTACAATCTCTGGTTCCTTCAAGATTCAACTCAAAAGCCACTTTTTATATGAAGTATTTTATGATCCATCTGAGTGCTACTTCCTTCTCTCTAATGTTACATTATATCTATTCCATATTAAGTTTTTATACACCTATATAGAGGTCTTACTCAATAGATTATAAAATCCTTGAAGACTGCTTAGAACAGGACTTACCACATGGCAATTATTTACAAATTTGATTAATAGTTTTTGATTAATGTGGTAAGGGGTCAAGTAATTTTTTAAAAAGACTACCAGCATCCCTAATTTTCCATCCAAACTAGATAAAAAAAATTAATTCTTTAAAATTTAGCATAGAGCAGCTAGAAGCTAATGGCTCCATGAGATATCAAGAAACAATAAAACAAAGTTTAAAAATGAAAAAAAAAATAGCAGAAAATGTGAAATATCTGATAAAGACAACACCAACTGGCCTAGAAAATGGTCAAGAAGAGAGATTATTTAGGAATTATTTGACTATCTGAAAATCTTGATTAAAAAAAGAGAGCCTAGACATCATATTTCAAGAAATTAGAAGGGAAAACTGCCCAAATATCTTAGAACCAAAAGATAAAACAGAAACTCAAAGACTTTATCAATCACCTGAGATCCCAAAATGATGATTCTTAGAAATTTTATAGTCAAATTCCAGAGCTCCAAGGTCAAGAAGAAAATATTGCAAGTAGGAACATGTCAATTAATTGGGTATTTGACTAATAACAAACAAGAAAAAAACTAGAAAAAGAACAAATAAAAAATCTCCAATTAAATAGCAAAATAGAAATTCTGAAAATAATTCAAAGGAGAGATTTGTAGTATTGAAAATTGAAAAAGTGAAATACTAAAACTAGAATCAGATTTTAGGGGAAAATGATAAGAAAGAAAAGCAATTGGTTAATTTAAAAAAAAAAGACAAAGAACACCAAATTACCAGAATCAAAAATGAAAAAAAAAATGCACAATCAAAGGAATTTAGTAGGGTGTTTTTTTAAGCTTTTTATTTTCAAAACATAAACATAGATAATTTTCAATACACCCTTGCAAAACCTTGTATTCCAATTTTTTTCTCCCTCCCTTCTCCCCACCCCATTCCCTAGATAGCAAGTAATCCACTATATGTTAGACATGTGCAGTTCTTCTATACATATTTCCATAATTATCATGCTACACAAGAAAAATCAGATGAAAAAGGAAAAAAATAAGAAAGAAAACAAAATGCAAGCAAACCTCAACAAAAAAGTGATAATACTATGTTGTGACCCACATTCAGTGCCCACAGTCCTCTCTCTGGATGCAGATGGCTCTCTCTGTATTGGGACTGGCTCAAATCATATCACTGTTGAAAAGAGCCAAGTCCGTCAGAACTGATCATCATATAATCTTGCTGTTGCTGTATATAATGTTCTCCTGGTTCTACTCATTTCACTTAGCATCAGTTCATGTAAATCTCTCCAAGCCTCTGTGAAATCATCATGGTGATCATTTCTTATAGAGCAGTAATATTCCATAACATTCATATACTATAACTTATTTAGCCATTCTCCAGCTGATAGGTATCCATTCAGTTTACAGTTATTAGGATCTATTTTGCCCAACTATATGTCAATGAAAATAACAATCTACATGAATGAATATTTACAGAAATATAAATCATACAAATTAACAAGAGAGGAAATAGAATACTTAAATCACCCTATCTGAGAAAAGGAATTTGAACAAGACATAAATGAACTCCCTAAGAAAAAATCTGCAAGACCAGATTCCAATACTATATAAAGCATTTGAAAAAAATAGGTAAGTCCAACTAAATTCCTATAATGAGACAAATGTAGTTTCAACATATAAATCAGAGAGAACAAAAACAGAGAAAGAAAACTATGTGCCATTTTGCTTAATGAATATTGATACAAAAAAATAAAAATATATTAGCAAGAAGATTTCAGCAATATGTCACAAAGATTATAAAATATAACCAAATGGAATTTATACCAGGATTGCAGAGTTGGTTCAACATTAAGAAAACAATAAGTATAATAGGCCATATCAAAGCAAAACAACAAAAATCATTTGATAAACTCAATAGATTTTTTTAAAAAGCAGAAAAAGTTCTGACAAAATACAGCATTTATTTCTGTTAAAAGTCCTAGAAAGCTCAGAAAGAAATGGAGTTTTTTTTTTAAGTAGTATCCATCCGAAACAAAGAACAAGTATTATCTGTAATAGGGATAAACTTTAAGCTTTCCCAAGAAGAGCAGAGGATTCTATTATCACCATTTATTATTCAATATTATACTAAAAATGGTAACTATAATAATATGACAAGAAAAAGAAAGTAAAAGAATTAGCATAGGCATTGAGAAAACAAAACCAATACTCTTTGTAGATATAAAAGTACAGTTAAAGAATCCTAGAGAGTTAACTGAAAAGCTAGTTGAAACAATTAACAACTTTAGCAAAAATAGAGAACAGAAAATAAATCCACATAAATCATCAACATTTTTATATATTGCCAACAAAACCCAGCAGGAAAATATAGAAAGAAAAATTCCACTTAAAATCACTGCAGACTATATAAAATACTGTCTACCCCCAAAGATAAAGCCATGAATTTTACGAACACAATTACAATGTACTTTTCACACAAATATATATCTAAACACTTGGAGAAATATTAGTTGCTCAAGGGTAAGCCTAACCAATAAAATAAAAATGACAATACTGCCTGAGTTAATTTAATAATTTACTGCCATACTAATAAAACTACCAAAGAATTATTATCTTAAAGCTAAAACAAAATGAAAAAAAATAATCTGCAATAACAAAAGATCAAGAATATCAAGGGAATTAACAGGAAAAAATGATGGAAGAGTACCTTGCAGTACTAAATTTCAAATTATATTACAAAGCAGTAATTTTCAAAATAAGTGAGTACTGGATAAGAAATGGAGTAGTTGATAAATGGAATAGATTAGGTATAAAGTATACATATAGAAATAACTCTCGATCTAATGTTTGATTAGTACAAAAATACAAGGTTTTGGGACTAGAACTATTACCCAAATATTGCCTGGAAAACAGTTTGGGAAAAACTAAGCAAAGATTAATACTGAATACTAAGACAAAGTCAAAATGGGTACATGACTTAGACATGAAGTGTGATATTATAAGCAAATTAAGGGTGTGTGGGAAAATTGTTTATGAAATATATGGATAAGTTTAATACTAAACAAGAGAAAGGGAGGAGCTCAGAAAGTCAAATGGATAATTTTGATTATATTAAATTAAAAAGTGTTTGCACAACCAAAACTAAATGCAGCTAAAATCAGAAGGAAAGCAAGAGAAGGGATGGGTGGGAAGTTCTCATTTATCAAGTATATAAGGAACAGAATGAAATTTATGAAAATAAGAGCCATTCCTCAATGGATAAATGGTCAAAAGATATGGACAGGCTATTTTCAGAAAAAGTAATCTAAGCTTTAAATAGTCATATGAAAATTCTCTAAATCATTAAGACAGAAATGCAAATTAAAACAACTCTAAGGTACCATCTCACATCTACCAGATTGGCTAACATGAGAGAAAAAAAATGATAAATGTGAAAGGGGAAGGAAAAATAATAACTTCTGAGAGAAAAGAAAAATGATAAATTGCTGAAGGGAAAAATAGGTATGCTAATACACACTGGTGGTACAATAATACCCTAAGCCAATCATTACTGCAGAATGATTTGGAACTATGCCCAAAGACTATAAAGCAGGGCATATGCTAGGACCCAACAATACCACTAATAGCTCTGTATTGCAAAAAGATGAAAGAAAAAGAAAAATGACCTACATCTACAAAAATAGCAGATTTTTTAGTGGTAGCAAAGAAATGCCTCCAAGGCACATCACAGATGTTGCCACATGTGCTTCAGGCCAACTCTTGCTGTGGTACCTCTCCTGGTAACCTCCCAAATCATTTTGGGCTGGAAAATCATCTCACTCAAATGTTTTGAGGCTGTGCTGCTCCAGAATGTCATTTGACATGTTGAAGTTGCTTACAGAGGAATGTAGGGAGACCTTGGCTGTGTTGTTGCTTGCCTCTACTCTGCCATCTTGACTTTGCCTCTGTGGTATAGAAATGACCAAGAATATAGTTTCAAAAGATCCTAGGTAGATTTAAATTAACTGACGCAAAGTGAAATGAGCAGAACCAAGAGGACTTTGTACAGAGTATTAGCAATATTATAATGATAATCAACTATTAAAAATTTAGCTACTGTCATCACTGCAGTGCATCATGACAATTCCAAAGGACACATGATGCAAAATACTACCTTCTTCCAGAGAGAGAACTGATGAACTCTAAGTACAAGTTAAAGCATTTTTTTCACTTTTTTTCTTGCTTTTTTTTTTTCTTTTTTGGCAACATGGTTAATATAGAACTGTGTTTTACCTTAAAAAAAAAAAGAAGTGGGAGTTAACAGTCACTTTTACATTTTAACATAAATTTCATTCACTTTACTCCTACTCAGCAGGATATTTACATAGTAAACTTTCTTTCCAGTCATAGAATGGATTTTATTGTTTCTTAACTATAGGTATATTTGGGGGAGTCAGAAGTCTCTCTACACTCGAGATACTTGAAGATTTGGATTTGAGTCCAAACTCTGTTACTTATTAGCTATTTAATCTTGCACATATCACAAGAGGTCTCTGAACTTCAACTTTCTCATTTGTAAAATGGGTGTAATACATACATACACACTATATATATATATGTATATATATATATAGTGTGTATGTGTGGGTATGTGTGTGGGTATCTATCGATATATACCACCTGCCTCATAGGATTGTCATAAAGAGCAAAAGAGATAATGTATGTCAAGTGCTTTGTAACCATATAATACTATGTAAATATAAACTATTGTTAAATCATCCTAAAAAAAATTGAAGACTACACTAACTAGAATAATTCTTCTATCACTGTAGGTCTCAATTTAGCTTTTCCCTGCTAAATAAGGTCAAGAAAGAAGAATTTTTTTCTGTGAAAAGTCAACCCTACTCCTCTTTTTTTGGCACAATCTTATCCACTTTTAGCACACCCTCTAAATTCAGAACTAAACTTTATTAATACATGAAGATGTAACAGATTGAAATCATACATACACATATACTCCCTACAATGGGTCTAAGAATTTTTGGTGTTAGTGGTAAGAGGAGCAGGGTTAGTAGGAGAAATTATTGTTCTAGGTATTGGTCTCTTTCTAGGGCATATAACAAGTTTTTGTTTCTGAGAATCACACTTGTAGCATGAACACTATCACTGTCTCAGGAAACTGGTCATATTCAATCACATATAGTTTTTGGTTCAAGTTTATCTCAGTTAAGTTTAGAAATATATTCCTATATCTTTATCCTACCTATGTGTGTATATATGTGTATATATATATATATATATATATATATTTATGATGGTGGGGTGAGAAAGAGGAAGGGAAGAAAAGGAGGAAGAACATGGAGGGAGAAAGGGAGAGGAGAGTGAGAGGGAAGGAGACAAAGAGGGAGGAGAGAGACAGAGAAAGAGAAAGAGAAACATACACAGAGACAGATAGAGACATAGAGGGATACACATATTATAACTATATATAGTATATATATACCTACATATATATATATATATATATATATATATATTTACATATGAAGAGAAAGATAAAGCACCAAGGTTCTCTGGTACACTTAAGAGAACTGAAGGATGTCTAGGCTCCCTACTAATAGCTCTAGGTCCCATCATTTGATATTCTTTCAATTTTACCGGAGGGCTCCCCTACTAGTCCCAGGTACCTCGCCTTTTCTGGATTTTCTCAACAGGCTATTAGGCTGCCCCAGTACACCTAGAATCTTGCCTCCATGTTCACCATGGATCTAGTTCTGAGGTATAGTGGGGATCTAGTCACATTTAGTACTTGAAACTGAAAATACAAAATGATAATGAATAGCAAGCACAATCCCCATTTCTGAGGGTCAAGGCAAAAGAGATGGTGATCGAGGTAAGGAAGTCCTTCCCCATTCATGGGTTCAGTTCATAGCATCCACTCTGTGGGGGAACTGGGATTTTCATTTACTCTCTGGATACAGCAAGAAGGAGCATAGAGATAGGGCTCATAAGGAAGAGAGGCAAAACGAGTTCAATGTTAAAATCTTGCCAGTTTTAAAGGCTCAGCTTGTTCCAGTCAAACAAGGCTGCACCCACCCACGTGGTGGAGGATGAAGAATGCCTCCATTTTAGGACATCTGAGCATGCCCAAGGGATACTTCGGGATACCCCCAAGTTAGAAGATCTAGGCATGTTTCAACATCCTCATTACCAAATTTACCCTTACAACAAATATACAAAGGCCATCCTTCTACTCCCCATCCACCGTTTGTTTGTTTTTTGTTTTTTTTAAGTCCTCATCCCAAATTCAGAACAGTTCTGTGGAGTGTCTAGAGAGGCATGAACCATGTCCATTCATTCACTTGTCCAGTATCATGCAATAAAATCTCAAAATAGGCAGTTATATTATGATATGCTATCTCTTATGTACAAAGGAAAATCACAGTTGTCCTCAAGTGAAAAATTTTTCAGATTCATGAAACAAGAAATATTTCAAAAAGTTTGTCTAATATTTCTGCTTGCTTAATTTTAACCTTTCTCAATCCACAAACAAAAGAAAGAGGAAAAACAAAAAAAACTAGCTTTATCTCAAACAGAAGCCTGGTTCACATTGAGCTTTACACACTACAAGGAGCTTTCCTCATTGGGTTCTATAAAATTTAGTATTTGGGAATAATTGTTGTTTTCATCTATACAGGTGGTATTGTATATGATCATGTAACACTGGCTCTATTAAAACTTTATTGTATGGCATAAGAAGAAAAAGTGGATTGAAATTCCTTATGCTTCACCAGAGAACTAACTAATCTGACTTTGGAATGAAGACTATGTTAGGAAAAAAAATATATCCCTTTCTACTTACTGCCCAAATCTCCTAAAATGTAGGAACTCTGTCCCCTGTACATGGATAGGTATAACCTCCTTTTATTTTAAACCCTTTTAAGTCCTTATCTAAATATCACCCCCCCAGATTCCTTATTCCTATACCCCTTAATGAACCCACTCCAAAATTTCAATGAAATACCACCTAGCCCTTGTACTATGCCCTATGGAATATCTGTTCTATAGGCAAGAAATTTCCCTTCCTCCTAAAATAGGAGTTTTCTCTCCTATTCTCTCCATATATTAATTATTACTGAAGCTTACCTCTCTCTTCTATATGATATAACCTCCCTGGCCACTCTTTCCAATACTATAATATATTGCCTGAGATCAATGCAAAATAATCTGGGGAAAACATTATTATGAGGAATCCCTACTGGCCATACCGGCCTTAAATCCCATAACAAATGTTGTCTCAGCCCTCTTTCAATCACCATATTCCTCTGTTTTCCTTTTTCTTTTCACCCTTTGAGAAATTTTATGGAAAGCAGAGCTCAGTAAGGTCCAACTATGACTCTGATAACTATTATTTTACCAGTGATCTTAAATAGCTCATGTCATTTCTCCGGGCCTCATTTCCTAAGCTATAAAATGAGAGGATTGGTCTAGAGGATTTCCAAGATCCCTCCCAGCTTTAAATCAAAGTTCCTAGATCTTTTCCTCTCACCAAGAGAGACCTAAAAAGGCAGCAAATCTAACCCCTTCTTTTTTTTTTAGAGAGGGTTGTCTTCCATGGTCACCCCTCCTTTCTGGACCCCCAGCACACAGGAGGGATGAAGCCCTACCTTGAAATCAAGAGGCGAAAAAAAATGCTCAGAATATAAAACAATTTTCTCCAGCCCTCACAGCATTTTCCATAATGCTGCTGGCTCGCAAACCCTCTGTGACATTTTCAGGTAGGAAAATCCCAGCATCTGTTCATTTCCCTGTTTCCTTGCCTTTTTTGCACTTAATTGTCAAATCCTCCATCCATGCTCTCTTCCCACTGTCCTCCCACGGGGCTGTCACTTAAGCAACTGAATTCCAGGCTTTCTGCTCCCTCTTTATTCTGAAGGTTACTCTTGCTGCAGGGCCTGCCTTCTCCTTGACTCTCTTTCCTCACTTGTTTTTCAGCCTCCTGCCATGCATTTGCCTGATAGAATTGTCACTCTGTCTTCCTAGAGAGAAGCAGAAACTCCCACTTGTTATTTTGACCCCAATCTTCTTTACTCTGGTTGTCACTAACTTTGTTTTCCTCTCTTTGCTTTCCCCAGTTTGTACCAACTGGATACTTAACATATTTTTTGTAGGTTACACTAGTCCAACCCCTCATTTTACAAATGAAGAAACTGAGACTCAGAAAAATAAAATAATTTGCCCCTGAGTCACATAAGTAGTAAGGCTTAAACATGTTATTTGAACGCATTTTTTCAGAGTGCTCTCCATTGTTCCACGCTTGACATAGCATCCTTTCATTAGTCTGAGAGAAAAAGATAGCTAAGACAGCATAGTCCAATGGAAATTATAATATGTTTTGAATCAGAAAAAAAAGAAATAAGCATTTAATCTTCATAAAAACTATGTGAGGGAGGTGCAGATACCCACATTTTGCAATTGAGGAAACTGAGGCAAATATAAATTAAGTGATTGCCCAGAGTCCCAGAACAAGTGGTCCCCAGTTATCTATTCACCATGCTACCTAGCTGCCTCAGGTCAGAAGAACTCACTTTATTTGAATTCAGGTTCTGCCATGGTTACTTTTTGTCTTTCCAAGAGGGACTTCACTACTCTGCCTTGGTTTTTTTATGAGCTTCTGAAGTCCTGACAGTTTTATGGTATGATTCAATTATCCCCCATTTCTCTTTCCTTGGGGCAGGAAGTTTATCTGTTTATCATCTCCCAATCAATAGGGTCAATAGTCTCCCTACCCAAACTTGAACCAATAAAATGCTCTCAGTACTTAACTGCATTCCATGTCAGGCAGGCTGAAGGACCCAAAAATCTGGAAGGAAGGTAATTGTCAATGCTGAATTTCATTATCATCCTGAAAATTAGTCACCTCTGATTTTTTTCCCCTGAGGCAATTGGGATTAAGTGACTTGCCCAGGGTCACACAGCTAGGCAGTGTTAAGTGTCTGAGACCAGATTTGAACTCAGGTCCTCCTGGCATCAGGGCTGGTGCTCTATCCACTGCACCACCTAACTGCCCCTGTCCCTCTGATCTTGATCAATGAATGATCTTGAACTGCCCAGGAAGACTGCTGTGTGTTTGAACTTTTTGGTGATCCAAATGTCCTCTCTGCCAGTACTCCTGTCCCCTTAATTGTGTCAGTAATAAATAAGATCAAGAACAGTGAAATTTTACACTTAATTTGGTATTACAATCTGGGTCTTCTGATACAAAGAGCACATTTTTTCAAGGTTATTTTTTCTGTCCTCGGTAGATAAATTTTAGCTTTCAGATACTGTTGTATCCCCTGGCACCAGGCAAAAGTGGAAGAGAGAGCCAAAAAAAAAAAAAAAAAAAAAGTTCTCGGGAAGCACCAGATTGATGGCCCTTCAAGGATAGTCTTTGGAGTCAAAATTAGACCAAAGGGTCATTTGTTACAGATTTGTCAGTGAAGAAACAAGGAATCCCCCAGTCTTCCTACCTGAGGAAACAAAAGTTTGCTGAGATTCAGCATCTCTTCCCCTGTGACGATCTGGTTTTTGTCATCTTCCTTCTACTTCAGTCCTTCTTTCTTTAAATGTAATATCTTGCTCTCTCAGTCCTTCCTTCAGGGTTTATTACCTCCTGATTACCTTTATCCCACCCCAATACATAAACACACATACATATACCCACATATACATGTATGTGCATATATATACAACACATACATATACATGTATGTGTGTATGCACATGCACAGCACGATATACACATGTGTATTTATACACACCCACATATATTCACATGCACATATAACACACACATGCACACATACAAGTATATGCATGTGTGCACGTGTGTGTGTGGTGCATATGTGTGTATGCACACATACACACACATCTTCCCTGAGACCTTTGGAGTTTTATGGTCTTCTCCAATCATTGTCAACACATCTGCTGACGCCTCCTTCATATGTGCCCACTGGGAAGTGGTAAGTACTCCTGGGCGTGTCTGGCTAGGACCCATGCAGCTGCCATTACTGGGCACATCCTAGAGGATGAAATTCTCTGAAAACAATGAAATTAAAACTGCAGAGAGAGAAATTACCACCAGAGGTCACCCTAAGAAGAGCTCTAAGTAAACATCTTCCTGTGGCTTATTAAGTCTATATAGAGAAAATTTTAAAATTAGAGGAATATAGCATTAGAAGGTGCATGTCCAGACTTCAGGAGAACTACAACATAATCCAACAGACATTTATCAAAGGTCTAATGTAGGGGTTTGGGATGTGTGTGTGTGTGTGTGTGTGTGTGTGTGTGTGTGTGTGTGAAACGCTGGTAATGCCTACAGATCCTCTCTAAGAATCTTTTAAAATGTATAAAATTGATTTCCCAGGTTAACAGAAGAGGAAATAAATTATTTAAATAGCCCCATTTTAGAAAAAGAAATAGAACAAGCTATTAATCAACTCCCTAAGAACTCAGGTTCTTAGGGCCAGATGGATTTACATGTGAATTCTACCAAACATTCAAAGAACAATTAATTCCAATACTATACAAACTATTTGAAAAAATAGGGACGGAAGGAATACTACCAAATTCCTTCTATGATACCAATATGGTACTGATAGCTAAACCAGGTAGGGTGAAAACAGAGAAAGAAAACTTAACCAATTTCCCTAATGAATATTGATGCAAAAATAAGATATTAGCAATGAGATTACAGAAAGTCATCCCCAGGATAATATACCATGACCAAATAGGATTTATACCAAATAGGATATATATATATATATATATATGCAGGGCTAGTTCAATATTAGGAAAACTATCAGCATAATCAATTATATTAATAACCAAACTAACAAAAGTCATATGATTATCTCAATAGATGCAGAAAAAGGATTTGATAAAATCCAACACCCATTCCTATTAAAAACACTGGAGAGTATAGGAATAAATGGGCTTTTCCTTAAAATGATCAGTAGCATCTATTTAAAACCATCAGCAAGCATCATATGTAATGACAAACTAAACCATTCCCAATAAGATCAGGAGTGAAACAAGGCTGCCCACTGTCACCATTACTATTCAATATTGTATTAGAAATGTTAGCTTTGGCAGTAAGAGAAGAAAAAGAGATTAAAGGAATTAGAGTAGGTAATGAGGAAACCAAATGATCACTCTTTGCAGATGATATGATGGTATACTTAGAGAACCCTAGAGAATCAACTAAAAAACTATTAGAAACAATTCACAACTTTAGCAAAGTTGCAGGATACAGAATAAATCCACACAAATCATCAGCATTTTTATATATTACCAACAAAGTTCAGCAGCAAGAGATACAAAAAGAAATTCCATTCAAAATAATTGTCAATGGTATAAAATATTTGGGAATCTATTTGCCAAGGAACAGTCATGAACTATATGAACTAAACTACAAAACACTTTCCACACAAATAAAATCAGACCTAATCAGTTGGAAAAATATCAAGTGCTTATGGATAGACCAAGCAAATATAATAAAAACTACAATGCAACCTAAACTAATTTACTTATTTAGTGCCATACCAATCAAACTCCCAAGAAATTATTTTACAGATTTAGAAAGAATATTAGCAAAGTTCTTCTGGAAGAACAAAAGGTCAAGAATTTCAAGGGAATTAATAAAAAAAAAAGGCAGATGAAGGTGGCCTTGCTGTACCAGATCTAAAACTATATTTTAAAGCAGTGGTCATCAAAACCATTTGGTACTGGCTAAGAAATAGAGTATTCGATCAGCATAATAGGATAGGATCACAGGACAAAATAGGCAATAACTATAGCAATCTAGTGTTTGACAAACCCAAAGACCCCAGTTTTTGGGATAAGAACTCACTATTTGACAAAAACTGCTGGGAAAATTGGAAACTAGTACGGCAGAAACTAGGTATTGACCCACACCTAACACTGTATACCAAGATAAGATCTAAATAAATCATGATTTAGACATAAAGAGTGATATTACAAACAAATTAGAGGAACATAGGATAGTTTACCTCTCAGATCTGTGGAGAAGGAAGGAATTTGTATCCAAAGAAAAACTAGAATTCTTAATTGAACACCACATAGATAATTTTGATTATATTAAGTTAAAAAGTTTTTGTACAAACAAAACTAATGCAGACAAAATTAGGAGGGAAGTAATAAATTGGGAAATAATTTTTACATTTAAGGGTTCTGATAAAGGCCTCATTTCTAAAATATATAGAGAATTGACTCAAATTTATGAGAATTCAAGCTATTTTCCAATCAATAAATGGTCAAAGGAAATGAAGACAGTTTTCAGATGAAGAAATTAAAACTATCTCTAGTCATATAAAAAGGTGTTCCAAATTACTTTTGATCAGAGAAATGCAAATTAAGATAACTCTGAGGTACCACTACACACCTGTCAGATTGGCTAAAATGACAGGAAAAGATAATGACGAATGTTGGAGGGGATGTGGGAAAACTGGGACACTGATACATTGTTGGTGGAACTGTGAAAGGATCCAACCATTCTGGAGAGCAATTTGGAACTATTCTCAAAAAGTTATCAAACTGGGCATACCCTTTGATCCAACAGTGTTTCTATTGGGCCTATATCCCAAAGAGATCCTAAAGGAGGGAAAGGGACCCACATGTGCAAAAATGTTTGTGGCTAGAAACTGGAAACTGAATGGATGCCCATCAATTGGAGAGTGGCTGAATAAATTATAGTATATGAATGACATGGAATATTATTGTTCTGTAAAAAACGACCAGTAGGATGATTTCAGAGAGGACTGGAGAGACTTGCATGAACTGATGCTGAGTGAAATCAGCAGAACCAGGAGATCATTGTACACTGCAGTAACAAGACTATATGATGATTGATTCTGATAGACATGGTTCTCTTCAACAATGAAATGTTTCGAACCAATTCCAATTGTTCAATGATGAAGAAAGCCATAAAAACCCAGAGAGAGGCCTGTGAAATCTGAGCGTGTATTTTCATGTTTTCTGTTGACGTTTGTTTGCATTTTGTTTTCCTTCTTAGATTTTTTCTTGTAGATCCGATTTTTCTTTTACAGCAAGATAACTGTATAAATATGTATTTATATTGGATTTGTCGTGTATTTTAACATAGTTAACATGTTTTGGACTCCTTGTCATCTAGGGGAAAGGGGGGGAAGGAGAGAAAAATTTGGAACATAAGGCTTTGCAAGGATCAATGTTGAAAAATTACCCATGCATATGTTTTGCAAATAAAAGGCTTTAATAAATATATATATATAATTAACTAGATAGAATTACAAAGGAAGCCAACTACACTGAAACATAGTTATTAAATTATTTTTTAAAACAATTTCATATACATTAAGTTAAGAAGACATAAGGTCAAGTGTTTGTTTTATACTTTTGGCTGTGGGAGATTTTAAGGTTTGGTTGTCCTTAGAAATATATATACTAGCATGGGCAGCGAGGTGGTGCAGTGGAGAGAGCACTGGGCCTGAAATCAGGGAGACCTGAGTTCAAATCTAACTTCAGACATTTACTAGCTATATGACCTTAGGCAAGTCACTTCACCCTGTTTGCCTCAGTTTCCTCATCTGTAAAATGAGCTGGAGAAGGAAATGGCAAACGACTCCAGCATCTTTGTCAAGAAAACCCCAAGTAGGATCATAAAGAATCCAATATGACTGAAATAATTAAAAAGTCTTGCTCTGAAAAATGAACCATAAGAACTTGTGTAAAACATTTAGACTAATGCAAAGTAATATAATTCAATGCCACAATGAAGAGTAGAGGAGTTCCATGGGAGTTCGAAGAAATAAAAAATCTAGGTGGACTACTGTCTGGATCTACCTAAAGGTGACCATTAGGTGGTATAATGAAAAGGGCACTGAATTTGGAGTCAGAAAGGTCTGAGTTCAAAATATGCCTCAATCATCTAGAAGCTGTGTGACAAGTCACAGAATGTCTCTTAATCTCAGTTTCTTTACCTATAAAGGGCAATAGCAATATTCCCCCAAAGGGTTATTGTGAGATCACATGAGAACATGTGAGAAAAAGACTCATGAAATAAATGTTTATTATTAATCACTATCAGTGAACTTACTGGGTACTATAACTCAAAGCTCCAGCAGGTAGATGAATTCCAATAAGGAAAGTTTGCTACTGGTCACTTTATATCAGGAAAAGAAAGCACAAACATTCTAGATAAGATATATTTTGCTTCAGTTTCAAGATCTCCTATCTGTCTTGCTGTCTGCTTCTATATTCCAGACTCTTATCTAACCAGGATCCACCTTAAAATCCAATGTCTGCTAAAATTCTACTTTCCTGACTGCCTGCCTAACTTTGTTTTTTTTTTTAACATTTTAGTCATTTTATTTGTATAATTCTAAATTACTTTCCAAAACAGTTGTACTGATTCTCAGCTCCACCAACAATGTACAACTGTGCCTATTTTCTCACAATGCTCTAAACATTGATTGTTCCCAACTTTTATCATATTTGTCAGTTTGCTGAGTATTAGGTGAATTTCTGGCTCTCTTTTTGGGCAAACCTTCTACTGTATTTTGTATAATCTCCAACTTTTGGCCTCTTTTCCAACATTTTTCACAATAGTAAAATATACATTGACTTAATTTGAATAGTCTTACTGAATTCCCCATACACTTTCCTCCATCTTCTCAACCTCTTATCACAGACATTGGTGCATAAGCTGCAATTATTTTCATGACAGAGGCTTACTTTTTGCAGATGCCTATCATTAGCATTGCAATATGAGATCTGCCTAACTTTTGATTCAAAGAACCAGCCAAATGGCACTCAGCACAGAACCCTAAGCCTAAAGTTAGGACCATTTGAGTTCAAATCTGACCTCAGACACTTACTAGCTTTGTGACTTTTAGGCTAGTGATTTCTATTTGTCTCAGTCCCCTCAACTGTAAAATGGGAATAATAATAGCACTTCCATCTCAGGGATGTCGTGAGGATCAAATGAGATCATTTTTGTGAGAAAAAGGGGGGGAAAGGTTAGCACAGTGCTTGACGTGTAGTAGTATATAAAAGCTTATTCCCTTTCATGGTTTCTTTGATGTCTGGCTTCTGTATAATTCCTACTGAATTTTGATCCATCTTTAATTTTAATCTTTTGCTTCACTGATACATCCTGGATTCATATTTTCTCCTCAATTTATTCCTCTGTTCCCAGCATTTGCCTAATTTCTCTCTCAGTCTTAACATCCATTACTATGGAAGCACCAGTACTGTCTATGGTCCAGGGTGTTAACCAGAATGGTCAAGAGATATTTTTAATAAGCCAGGTAGTTGTCTCATCAGAGAATAGCATGATAGTAGTTGGCCACTGTGCTTAGACCTTTGGCTCTCTAAAATATCAGAAACTCTGATTTTCCTGAGCTTCCTCTGTGTACCTGTCCTATTTTGTGAATTTAGGGACACCTATTTACCTTCTTATACTTCCTTGGTAGCAGTTTAAACTGAATACCAATTTGCTAACCTTGACCTTCTTCATATCTCTTTGATAACAGTTCAGTGTATTTTATGGACTTAATATCTTAATAAATGACTAAAGCTTTAGATGTCCCTGCAGACAGTGTCTCCTTGGCAAATGTTCACATTTTCCATAAGTCTTATTGGGGGTTCTATTTCTTATCACCCATCTGTAAATCAAACATTGTTACTTCTAATTCTGTGAATTATGTGCTTGTGAAGGGAGATGGTGACAATATACCGGGTGGCGTCATACAGTAAGTTTTCCAGTGTTTCTGGGTGGGGGCAATGAATCACAGCAGTAAGACTGACCCTAAAGTTACCCTGGAATGATGAATTCTGTGAAATCACTCAGGGTTACAATGAAATACATTTCATAATTTTTCCTAGTTCCTATTCTACTCAACCCCAGGTTCAAACTGATAGAACAAAATCCTGAAAAATAACACATCTTTTTATTGCTCAATGGCTCTAGTGCTATCAAGTCTGGAGGTTTGTTGGGTTGAAGGGGAAATAAATGGGAAGGATATTCACTCCCTTCTCTGGCCCCCACCCTTGTCATCTGGGCCTTACTGGCCTACACAGATACTTCCTTTCTCCTCCCACCAGACTTGACCTACTTTTTAGTTGCTGCCTGTCAACTTCTTTATTATAGACTTTTCCCCCCTCTGCCCATGCTTGGGAGGGAGGGGAGAAAGGCTGTGTTTCTTGACAACCCAGACTCCTACCAGACAGCAATGCCTACGAACTCCTTTTTTTATTTTGCCCAAGGGCAAAAGCCCCAAATCCAGCTTTTGCTTCATAAAAATGTTAAAAATTCATATTATTTTCTCTTATAACAGTCCTTAGATTATAACAGAACTAGATTAAAATGCAATTTCTATATGATTTTAATGTGTTGGAATGTCAACAATACATATATATATGTTTATATGCATATATACCATATGTTTATATGATTCTTTATATATATATATATATATATATATATATACATACAGGTACAAGTATATATAAGAAACATATAAATATGTGGTTTTCTAGGTCAATGTGTAGCTCTCAGGGATCCATATGTACAGTTGGTGGTTTTTATTCCTATTTGAGTTTTAGTCTACTGTCTTACATCTCTCTCAAGTCTTCAACTGATGTCCAGATTTAGTGATATTCAACTTTACTTTGAATACCAAGAATAATCAGCCCCCGTGTCCAATGTTGCCAAGGTCTGTTCATTCTGTTTTCAAAAAAAAATCTCTTGCATATATTTCCTTCTTCCTCTGATACTGCTGTCACCTTGGTACAGACCCTCATCATCTGATGATGATGCATAAATATCATCTGAACAATTGCAATAGCCTGCTGGTTGGTCTTCCTGCCTCAAGTCTGTCCCCACTCCGGCCCATTCCCCACCTCACCATCAGAATTATTTTACCCTACCCCAGATCTTATCACAATCTTCTTCCCGCCACCCCCCAAAAACTCCAGTGGCTTCCTATCACTTCCAGGATAAAATATAAATTTTTCTGTTTGGCATTTAAAACCTCAGTCCCCATGCCCCCAAACACATACCATGTATTCTGCAATCTCAGGACACTGTGAAATCTAGCTTAGTACAACTGTACCTTCTTATTCCTTTATTCCCTTCCATTTCACTCTTTAGGATGGGGGGGGGGGTTTAATCTAACATCAGTGAGTGTTGAACTCCTCCTTGTTTATTCTCATCTTAATGGCTGTTCACCATGCCTTGAATTTTCCTTCTTACTCCTGACCCCAGCTTCCTTGAAGATCCAGCTAAAAATCCCACCTTCTGCAAGAATGTTTGTGGCAGCCCTTTTTGTAGTGGCTAGAAACTGGAAATTGAATAGATGCCCTTCAATTGGAGAATGGCTGAATAAATTATGGTATATGAATATTATGGAATATTATTGTTCTGTAAGAAATGACCAGCAAGATGTTTTCAGAGAGGCCTGGAGAGACTTACATGAACTGATGCTGAGTGAAATGAGCAGAACCAGGAGATCATTATACACGGCAACAACAGTACTATATGACGATCAATTCTGATGGACATGGCTCTCTTCAACAATGAAATGTTTCAAACCACCTCCAATTGTTCACTGAAGAAAGCCATATACACCCAGAGAGAGGGATGTGAAATGTGGACATAACATTCTCATACTCCTTGATTGATGTTTGCTTACATTGTGTTTCCTTTTTCTTGCACAACAATGATAAGTTTGGAAATATGTATACATATATTCGATTTGCCAATATTTTAACATAATTAACATGTAGTGGATATCCTTCCATCTAGGGGAGGGGTGGGGAGTTGGGGGGAAAAATTTGTAACGGAAAGCTATGTAAGGGTTATTGTTGAAGAATTACCCACACATATGTTATGCAAATAAAATAAAATTAAAAATAAATAAAAATAAATAAAATTATAAATAAAAAAATAAAAATAAAAATCCCTTCTATAGGGAGGTATTATTCATCGCCCTTAATTCTAGTGACATCTCTTTACTGATTATTCCACATTTATTCTGTCCTTAACTTGTTTGTACATAATTGTTTTCATATTGTCTCCTCCATGAGGCTGGTGCCTGGCCCTTAGAAAGCCCTTGATAAATGTTAATTGAATGACTAACTGAAGATCAAGGTAGAAGATGTTTTCATCAATACTTGTGACCAACTGCACTCTCTCTGGCATTTTCCTTTTCTCCTTGCTCTTCTCAGTGTTCTGCCCATATGATGGGGCTTTTATAGCAGGATCAGCAGTAGTGATCAGGGCAACCTGGCTCTTTATCTCCTCTCTAGTGTGTCACCTACATATACTTGTTGCTTTTAGAGCTCCCCATTGTCTCTCACAATAGTTCCATCAGGCAAAGAGAAAAAACAATTTGTCTGAGAAATTTGTGTCCCAGATCATGTCTATGGTTTCCATTTCAGCTAGCAGAATTTTTATTCCCATTTTTTATTCCATGTCCTCAGCTGAGAAAATAATAAGAGTGGCAATTCTACCACACCCATCAGAAATGATCAGCTTTCCAGTTGGTTTACAACATTTACCAAGAATCCACCACCTACAGGAAGCTATATGAGACAGGAAACAGAAGACCAATGTCCTTCCCTCTTTAGTAGGAGGGCATGATCATAATGGCTTAGTCAAATCTATCTCTGCTCTTCTGCCCATGATACCTACCTGGTTCACAGGATCATAGAAGCAGGGCTTGGTGGGATCACATCCAACTCCCTCACGTTATCAGTGAAGCAAGTAGGACTCCAGGATATTAAGTGTTTTGCTTAAAAACATAGATGTGGTAAGTGGCAAAGCCAAGATTTGAGCCAAAGTTTTCTGACTTCGAATTTGGAACTCTTTCTATTATACCACAATGTCTCAGCTCAGAAATGTGGAATTGCAGCTATCTAGTCCAGCTTATAACCCAAAGGAATCCCCATTTATCATTTTTATCAAGCCCCAAATTTTTTTGAAGACTCTTGGCAACTATAATGTTCAGAAGCAGCTTATTCTACTTTTTTAGGTAGCTTTAATAATAAATTTTCTTCTTCTTGAGGCTAAATTTGAATCTTTGCAGTTTCCATCTATTGTACCTGATATAAATGAAGTCAAAAAATGCCTACTATGAGTCAATCATTGGGCTGAGTTCTGGAAATACAAAGAAAGCAAAAACAGGCCCTGCACCCCAGAACTTCACAGTCAGAGTGAGATAATAGTAAAACAAACAAACAAAAAGAGAGACAGAGAGAAACAGACAGACAAACAGAAAGAAAGAGTGAGTTGGAGGGGAAGGGAAAGACAGAGAGACAGAGACAGAAGTAATCTCAGAGGATAGACCACTAGCCCTAATAGGAACTGGGAGAAGCTTCCTTCAGAAACTAAGATTTTAGCTGAGACTTGAAGAAAGGCAAGGAATTTGGGGTTTGCTGTCTGGGACAAAACTAAATAGTTTAATCCTTCTTAAGTGTTGTAGTCCTTTAAATACTTAAAGATAACTCTGCGAGGCATAGTCAACATATTGGCTAACTGAAATAGGATGTAAAGGGGGCAGAAGAGAGCAAGTATTTATTAAACACCTATATGCCAGGCACTGTACTAAATGTTTCACAAATATTGTTGGTTTCCAATATGATAAAACAGTGGGTCAAATAAAAAAATATATTTAATAGAGACGATATAATATCTTAAATTTGGTTTAACATCAATCCACTTTACAAAGTGGAACCAGGAAAACGATATCCACAAAGAACAATAAAACAATTGAAACTGACTGCTTTGAAGTTATAATGACCCAACGGCCCTAAACAAATGTGAAAAGTCATATCCCCAACTTCTTTACACAGGTAAGGGACCATAGTTATAGAATACTACACAGAATGATTTGCCTTTCAATGCTGTCTTTAGTTTTGCTGATTTTTAAAAAAATGTTTTGTCATAAGGGATGTTTTGTGCAGGAGTAGGAATAAATTGGGAAATGCATGTGATCTAAAAATAAAAGATATCAACAAAATTTGGGGTTTTAAAAATAAATCAATATGTTGAGATAACTTTTGTCTTTTGAGAGGGATTATGGTACAGTAGAAAGAGGGGAGAATTTAGAGCTGAGGACCTGGGTTCAAATTTTGAATTTTACTTGCTATCTGAATAATGTTGGGCAAGTTGTTTAAACTGTCTTGGTTTTCTTACTGATAAAAAGTAGAGTTTATAGAAATGGGAGCCACTCAATCATACAAAATTCATTGTCATTAAGTTTTAGTTGGGCCCTACACTTTGTGATCCCATTTTGGGGGTTCTCTTAGCAGAGATACTGGCTTTGTCATTTTCTTCTCTGGCCCATTTTGCAGGTGAGGAAACTGAGGTAGAGTTAAATGACTTGCCCAGGATTGTCTGAAGCCAGATTTGAACTCAGGAAGATGAGATTTCCTGACTACAGGCTTGACACTCTGAGCACTATGGAGCCACTTAGCAGCTCTAGATAGGAAGCTAAGCCTCTCTAAATGTAGCCCACTGTCTATTACTATCTTATTCTGACAGTCAGCCAGATTCATTCATCAATATATATTTATTATATAACTCTCCTAGGTATAACATTGTATTCTCTCTATGGGGGAAGGGAGAAATGTAAGACATGACCACTTCTGGTCTCAAGCTGCTTAGCAGATAAGATAGATACTCATGTAAACTGTTAAAGTAACCATACAAAGATAGCCATGAATAAGTGCAAATGGCTATAGATAAAATTAGTTCTGTAGAAACTCAAAAGAATGAAATGTTCCTATGAGCAGGAATGGCAGAGGGAAGATATATTTTACTTGTTTTAAAAGTCATTATCCATTAACATCATAGAGCAAATCTGCTTTGCTGAATTCATGTTATTTGGGTTAAATCAGATTGCCTTAGTATTTCTTAAAATGCAACCCCACAAGAAGAACTGGAAAACAAGATTCCTCTTTTCCAGGCAGTTGATTTCTCACAAATGGATTTTTGCAACCCTACATCTAATTCACCCTCTTGCTATAAACACAGCTGGAGTCTTGGACTGGGTTCTTTTGTCACTGCCCCTACAAGCCTCTGGATCTCTTCAGTGACATCTATGTGAATCATAAGCAAAATGGGCTTAGTCTCCTATTTTTAGCTGTAGAACTTCAATTTTTGTAAACAAATTGGACAGAATCCAAATAGAGCAATGACAAAAATTATTAAGGGATTAGAAGCATTGTTTTAATAAGAAATATTAAAGGGATTACATTTGGAAGGTTTTATGCAAATAGATTGCTATTGTTCAGTCATTTTAGTCATGTCCAATTCTTTGAGATCCCATTTGGAGTTTTCTTGTCAAGGATGCTGGAGTGATTTGCCATTTCTTTCTCCAGGTCATTTTATAGAGAAGGAAACCGAGGCAAACAGGCTCAAGTGACCCACCCAGACTCATATAACTAGGAAATGTCTGAGGCTGGATTTAAACTCAGAATGAGTCTTTCTGACTTCATCCTATCTGCCTACCTGCCTCAGGGAAAACATATAGCTTTCAAAAGAGGTCATTCAAGAAATGAAAAATCAGTGACAGCATCTTTTATTTGTAGACAATTTTTTTTTCTTTCTTTCTCTTTCCCATCTCTGTCTTCTCTTCTTTGTTATTTTTCAGTAAGGAAGAATAAAAGGTAAATGGTAATGTAGTTCTTTTTTGACTGAGAAGCAATTTGTTTTAAAGTAGACATCGCCTTTTTCCCCCTTTTTGTTTGTTTGTAGTTTTGACTTCATTCTGGTAATCCTTACTTTGGAGGGTACAGAATACAGACCTGTGATTCATCCTCAGTCAGTACAGATAAATGCTAGTAAAGAAACTCCCCCTTCTACCAGTGTAAAGCAGTGACTTATCTGTAACTTGGAGTGACAGAGAGTTGCCTGGAACACTGAGGTTAAGAGATTTCCCCATAGATCCACAATTAGGACAGTTTCAGAGATGGATCTTCTGCAGTTTCCCAGGGCTTACTTTAAAGTTACAGAAATCTCCAAATTCTCATTTGGAGACAAAGCCTCAGTATCTAATTAAAAAATGATAAGTTGTGTAAAATGAAGAAACTTTCATAAGAAAAATACAAACAGTTCTTGGAGAGATGAATAGGGGCAATTCCTATTCTCTACTGTTTGAGATTATAGGTTGCTAAGATGTGCCTCAAACCAGTAGATAAGCTTATGGAATAGCTTCATAATCTATTCAGTTTATTCCTAGCCTTATAGTTTATGAGTATTTCAAATAGACATTTAAGGAATGTGGGTGTGAATTTAACCTAAATTTGATAGATCTTCTAACTAAAAGCAGTATTTCCAAACCCCTAAATCAGTCTCTAGAGTATTGGCAGTTAAATTAATGAGAAAACTATATTAATGTACTGAAGATAATGCATTTAATAGTCATATGGACCAATTATCTTTATCCTATTCTATGGTATAAATACTATCTTTCCTACTCTGCATCTAAAACATCCATGACATTATTCATAAAGAAAACTGATTCAGAAAGAGGGAATAGATCATGCGAAGTTAATAACCAGTATATCTGCTCCACTGAAAAAACAAATGGAACTGGCTAGAGCCTTTTAAAAAGTTTCTAAGGTTACCTTCTATATGTCTTATACAAACCTATTTATATAGATGCTGGTCCCTTCTCTCTTTCTCTCCCCCCTCCCAGTAGAATGTAAACTCCCTGAGGACAAGAATTGTATTTTTTGCCTTTCTTTGTATTTCTAGTATATAACTTCTGGAATATATTAAGGAATGATAAATACATGCAATTAATTTATTAGTAACATCATTTTTGTAGATAAGCCACAGCACAGAATCATATCATAAGCAAATTACAATCAAATCAATTGCTTATTCATCAGCTAATATAGACAAAAATAGGTTATGAAATGAAGATAATGTTGACTTGGAGTCAGGAAGCTCTGAGTTTAAATTTATGTATGATAACTACAAGATATATGACTTTGGGCAGGTCACTTAATCTATGTAGCACCTATAGCACCAGGGTTATTGTGAGAATAAAATGAAAAAATAACTTTTCAAATCTTAAAATTCTATGTAAATGCTACATATCATTATTATTTAAATTATATACTATAGTTGATTTAGTTGGGCTGAAGAGTCCAACTTTTTAAAGTATTTTTAAATAATTTATTTTCCCCATTTACATGTAAAAATAATTTTTAAAGCTTTTTATTTGTATAACACATATATGGGTAGTTCTTCAACACTGATTCTTACAAAGCTTTCCTTTACAAATTTTCCTCCTAGTCCCCTCCCCGCCTCTAGATGGCAGGAAGCCCACTACATGTTAATTATATTAAAATACTTGACAAGTCAAATATATATATGTATACATATTTCCATACTTATCTTGCTGTGCAAGAAAAATCGTATCTACAAGAAAAAAAATTAGAAAAAGGAAACACAATGCGAGCAAACATCAATAGAGAGCATGAAAATGTTATGTTTTAGTCCACATTTCACATCCCTCTCTCTGGGTGTATATGGCTTTCTTCACTGAACAACTGGAACTGGTTTGAAACATTTCATTGTTGAAGAGAGCCATGTCCATCAGAATTGATCATCATATAGTCTTGTTGGTGCCATGTATAATGATCTCCTGGTTCTGCTCATTTCACTCAGCATCAGTTCATGCAAGTCTCTCCAGGCCTCTCTGAAATCATCCTGCTGGCTGTTTCTTACCGAACAATAATATTCCATAACATTCATATACCATAATTTATTCAGCCATTCTCCAATTGAAGGGCATCTATTCAATTTCCAGTTTTTTGCCACTACAAAAGGGGCTGCCACAAACATTCTTGCACATGTGGGGCCCTTTCCCTCCTTTAAGATCTTTTTGGGATATAAGCCCAATAGAAACACTGCTGGGTCAGAGGGTATGCACAATTTGATAACTTTTTGAGCATAGCTCCAAATTGCTCTCCAGAATGGTTGGATCCGTTCACAGTTCCACCAACAATGTATCAATGTCCCAGTTTTCCCACATCCCCTCCAACATTCATTATTGTCTTCTCCTGTCATTTTAGCCAATCTGACAGGTGTGTAGTGGTACCTCAGAGTTGTCTTAATTTGCATTTCTTTATCAATAGTGATTTGGAGCACCTTTTCATATGACTAGAAATGGTTTTAATTTCATCATCTGAAAATTGTCTGTTCATATCCCTTGATGAGTAAAAATAAATTTTAATATTTGGTTGTGCTTTCTTTAAAGTTTTAAGTTCCAAATTCTAAGCTTCTTTTTCTCCCTTCTCCCTTTCCTCAGATGGTAAGCAATTTGATACAGGTTATACATGTGCAGTCATGGAAACATTTCCGTATTAGTCGTTTTATGCAAAAAATAAAAGGAAAAAAGGAGAAGAAAGAAGAGAAAAGGAGAGTGGAGAGAAGAAGGGAAGGGAGAAGAAAATAGTATACTTCAGTTTGTATTAATATGGCATCAGTTCTTTCTGTGGAGGAAGATAACATTTCTCATCATGAGTCTTTGGAATTGTTTTGGATCATTGTATTGCTGAGAATAATTGAATTATTTACAGTTTTTCATTGTACATTGTTGTTACTATATGATATTCTCCTGATTCTTCTCACTTCACTTTGCTTCAGTTCATTTAAGATTTTCCAGGTTTTTCTGAAATCATTCTATTTGTAATTTCTTATAGCACAATAACAAACTATTATATTCATTTACCACAACTTGTTCAGCCATTCCCCAATTGATGACATCTCATCAATTTCCAATTTTTAGCCACCATAAAAAGAACTGCTATAAATAATTTTGTACATATAGGTCCTTTTCCCTTTAAAAAAATCTTTTTGGGAATGGTACTGTTGGATGCAAAAGATATGCATATACTCTTCTGGGCATCTTCCAAACTACTCTCAAGAATGGTTGGATTAGTTTACAACTCCACCAACAGTGTATTAGTATCCAGGCTTGCACTCACCCCTTCCAAACTTCCAAATCATTTTCTTTTTTTGTCATATTAGCTAATCTGATAGATATGATATGATACATCAGAGTTGTTTTAATTTGTATTTCTTTAATCAATAGTGACAGCATTTTTTTTCACATGGATATCAACAATTTTGATTTCTTTGTCTGAAAACTTCATATCCTTTTACCATTTATTACTTGGAAGGTGTATTCTTATAAACTGGACACAGTTTTCTGCTTTCCTTCTATTTTTAGTGCTATTGGTCTTGTTTGTACAAAGCCTTTTTAATTTTATATAATCAAAATTATCCATTTGATAGTTCCTAATGCTCTTTATATCTTTAGTCCTAAATTCTTCCTTCATCCATAAATTTGACAGATAAACTGCCCCATATTCGCCAAATTTGCTTATAGTATCATCCTATTTGTCTAAATCATATACCATTTTGATCTTATCTTGGTATAAGCTGTGAAATGTTGGTCTATATTTAATTTCTGCCATACTATTTTCCAGTTTTCTTAGTAGTTTTTAATTAAATAATAAGTTTTTGTTCCCAAAGTTTAGCTCTTTAGGTTTATCATACATTAGATTACTATGGTCATTTACTACAATGTATTATATACCTAATCTATTCCACTTATTCACCACTTTATTCCTTAACTAGATCTGATTGTTTTGATAATTGCTGTTTTATAATACGTTGAGATCTGATATAGTCAGACCGCATTCCTTCATTTTTTTTTTATTGATTCCCTCAATATTCTTGATCTTTTGTTCCTTCAGATAAATTTTGTTACCATCTTTTCTAGCTCTATAAAATGTCATAGTAGGCATGGCACTGAATAAGTAAATTAATTTAGATGTAATTGATATTTTTATTATATAGGCTTGGCCTATCCATGAGCAATTAATATTTTCCAATTATCTAGATCTGACTTTATTTGTATGAAAAGTGTTTTGTAATTAGATTCATTTAGTACTGGGTTTGTCTTGTCAGGTAGACACAAATATTTTATATATATATATATATGTACATATATATATATATGTATGTATGTATATATATAGTCTAAAGTTGTCTTAAATGGCATTTTTCTTTCTATTTGTTGCTGTTGGATTTAGTTGCTAGAAATGCTGACAATGTATGTAGGTTTGTTTTGTATTCTGCAACTTTGGTAAAGTTGTTAATTATTTCAACTAGTTTTTTTTAGTAGATTCTTTCGGGCTCTTTCAATATATCAGCATGCCATCTACAAAGAGAGACAGTCTTGTTTTCTTATTGCCTAGCCTAATTCCTTCAATTTATTTTTCTTCTCTTATTGTTATTACTAGTATTTCTAGCATAATATTGGATAATACTGGTGATAATGGAATTTTCAAAAAAATTTTAAAATATATATTGCATACATAGATGTGCATAAAGAGCAACATATCAGAGTTGGGAGAAAGAAGAGGGGATGGAAAGGGCATTCCCATTACCCGTTATTCTTAAGGCCAATATGAATACTGAGTGATCGTCATAGTTCACAATTCCTTTAAAATTTATATGTAAGCTAAAATAAAGGCAACTATAACACATATAAATTGTCTCTGTGTCTTAGACATAGATGAAGGTAAAGAATATTATTAATTTGAAGTCCTTGAAGATTGTTAATTTTTCTTCTCACAATTGATTGATTAATTCTCTGCTGAAATACTTCATAGTAACCTTTCATTTCCATTTCTAATATCAGAATTTGTTTTCTTCCTTCCCTTTCATCCCTGTATTTGTTTTTGTTTTTGCTTTTCACTATTTGAGGACAAATTTTAAAGACTGAGGAAAGAGATTAAAATGAGGTCGTTTGAACAGCCTGTCATATAGCTGCAGATTGTTTGGGTCTAAAGAGAAGCAAAAACCATGAGGATGTATAAATAGAGGTGTGGAACACAAGCTTCACAGAAATGTATTCTCTCGCTGTATAAGGATGAGCTCACATTTGAAATGCAGGGCTCAAAATTGGCTGCTTTACTGAAAAGTAGGTTACTGGTTAGAACTAGTTAATTTTAAGAACAACTTAAGTAATTTAGGTCACAATGCCACTTGCCAAGAACTTTGGTCTTTTGGCATAAATTAAACTATGATTACCTAAACAATTATCTATATCTTAAGGCAGAGCTCTATCTATATAACTTGGAATTCTTATATATGGCTCAAATTCAGTAAGGCAGTAATGATAATAAAAGGGATATTCCAACGTTAGGAGCATATACAGGGAGGGGAGTAGTTTGTCCCCCAGAACACCCACCCTTTACTCCTCTAAAGTGATGAAATAAATATGGGACCCAGGGAAATGAGCAATGGAACCTAGAGGTGGTTATGCTATGATTGTGTGAACAACTAGAGAACTACAAAGTGTGACTCAGATATGATGGTCACCCCTTAGAGTAAATGTGCCCTCCCTTAGGGTCTGCACTTTGGGGCAAGACACCATTTGCTCTGTCTTAGTTTTTTCCTAGTCTTAAGGCTTAAATTGTAAAATGTTGCAGAGAATTGTTTAAATTAGAAGTTATTCAGACTAAAGAAAGATTTTTATCTTAAAATTCAGTAGCTGTTAATAGCCATAACCTAGTTTGAGCATCACATAATGTTAGTATAAGAGTTAAGGTTAATTTCATTATCATATGCCTGGTCTAAAAGTAAGGGAATTTTTATATCTGTAATCTCATGAAAGTTCTGTTGCTTTAAACAATAAAACTGTATAAGGAAAAATAATAAAAATGAAACACTACCTCCTCTATCTGAATTTCCTTTCTTAAAGAAAAAGAAAGATAAAGAAAAGAAAAAGAAAATACAGATAAATTAAAATTAAATTAAATTAAAATAAACACCTCATAAATTGAAAGTGCAATTATCTTTTCCTTTTCTCTCTTTTTTTAAAGTTCAATTATTCAGAAGTCAAATTCTTAGTGTTTTAGATAAGACATTCTGGAAACAATCAGGTTTATGTCCAGGAAGAAGATGAAACTCCAAATCAAATTCTCTGAATGTTGTAGACCTAAAACTTCCCACAATACCTGAAGCTCCTTCCTGAATATGATCCCCAGTTAGATCTACTCCTTTCTCCTTTCAACCTATTTTTATGTGTCAAAGAACTAGCCTTCCTTCTTCTTTAACTTCTCTGCTCCTCTCCAATGTCTTCCCCTTCAAATCCCCCCCACCTCCAAAGATGCAAAGTTTAGATAAGACACTGACTGTTCCTGCCTCTAGTGTACATTCTTATTGGGGATAAGACACAAATAAATAACTCAGACATTGAATATCATAGGATAAGTGCATGGACATGACAGGGGGGCAAGGAAAAGTGTCAACACCTTTCTCATCTACATCATAGCATCCAAAGGGGACATTAAATTAGTGGTAGTTGATGGCAATTATATCACCACCAACTGTCATTCATTATATTTGAGCAGTCTGAAGATTTGGAAATCATCTCTGTAAACATAAATAGATCCAGTTTCCAAACAAGAAATCTGATACCTCTTGTCATTTCAACATACATTACCAGTCATATACCAAGTCTTTAACTCTAATTTGAATAGAATGAGTTCTGTTTTGTCCTATACTCCCTTTTCCTCAGGTCTATAGAAAGTGAAAAGAGGAGGAAACACCCATCCTAAGATCCCTATTAATATTCTGCATGTGCCAAATCACTGAATAAGTAAGATGTTAAGTGCTTGATGGATCCACAAGAACTGGGAATATCCTACTGCCATTCTTTTTCATGGTATAGTGGAAAGATCACTGGACCCAAAAACTTCTGAATCAATTCTGATCTATATTACTGTGAGTGAATTAATTTCTCTGAGCCTCAGTTCCCTCATCTATAAAACTGGTTTACAAATATTTGTCCTACCTCCCTCACAGGCCTGTTTGAGGAAGACCCCAGCACTATATAAATATATATAAAGTACTATATAAATATATATAAAGTTTTATATAAATGTCATTTTACTTTTGTGGAAGTCAAAAGATGACATCAATGGGAAAACTGGGACACTGATACATTGTTGGTGGAACTGTCAACGGATCCAACCATTCTGGAGAGCAATTTGGAGCTATGCTCAAAAAGTTATCAAACTGTGCCTACCCTTTGACCCAGCAGTGTTTCTACTGGGCCTATATTCCAAAGAAATCATAAAGGAAGGAAAGGGCCCTGCATGTGCAAGAATGTTTGTGGCAGCCCTTTTTGTAGTGGCAAGAAACTGGAAACTGAATGGATGCCCATCAATTGGAGAATGGCTGAACAAATTATGATACATGAATGTCATGGAATTTTATTGTTCAGTAAGAAATGGCCAGCAGGGTGATTTCAGAGAAGCCTGGAGAGACATGCGTGAACTGACGCTGAATGAAATGAGTAGAACATAACATTTTCATGCTCTCTATTGATGTTTGCTTGCATTGTGTTTTCTTTCTCTGATTTTTTTTCTTGTAGATACGATTTTTCTTGCACAAAAATGATAAGTGTGGAAATATGTATACATATATTCGATTTGTCAAGTATTTTAATATAATTAACATGTAGTAGACTTCCTGCCATCTAGGGGAGGGGTGGGGACTAGGGGGGAAAAATTTGTAACAGAAAGCTTTGTAAGGGTTAATGTTGAGGAATTACCCATACATATGTTTTGCAAATAAAAAGCTTTAATAAAAAAATAAGAAAAAAAAAGAAAAAAAATGACATCAAGTCCAAGGAAATTCAGCTTATTCGGAAAATGTTCATTTATAGTATATGTATGTTTGTGTATGCTGTATTATTTTAACACTTAGATACCCTGAAAATAAATTCAAATGGTTAGTGAACACTGGCAAAATTATAGCTTTAAGATCCAGTCTGTAAGTTTGGTTTGAAAAGAGAGAATTAGGAATAGTAGATGGAAATTGTGAGAAATATTTTGACTCAATGTGGGGGATAACATACTAACAATTAGAGTGGCCTCAAAATGGAATTTACTATCTGGTAGAATAGTGAGTTCTCCATCATTGGTAGTATTCAAACATTCCCAATCCTTGACATTTTTATAGAAGAGATTTGAGCAGAGGGTTAGAATAGATAATATATAAGGTTCCTTCCAACTTCAAGGGTCTATAATCACATGACTAAAGTATAACTGAGCATTCTTGGAGCTCTGTTCACAAAGCAGAAAACAATGCCCCCAATCCCATAGAAATGGAAAGTTAAATGCATTGGCAAGAATACAATATGATGCAAACCTTTGTACCTCCAAGTGCTCCTGAGGCTCCCCTCCCAAATTTGAAAGTCTTCAGATTTTTTTTTAGAACTACATAAGTAAATAGAACTCACTTAAAGCTAAATGAAGAAAGTTTTGTCAAAGTCCTGGATCAATTGTGGCTCTAAGAATGGCCTCTTTGCCCCATTTTTTTTTTTTCGTCAATGCATGGGATCCTGTGACTACACTCAGGGCTTTATACAAACCTTCTGAGCCATCATTTGAAAAGCTGCCAGCCTCACCAGCAGAAGGTGTCACAAAGCTGTCTTTGATGTCCACTCATCTCTTACTTACATGAACCTTAGTGAGGCTCTCTGTTCTCAGCCTAATTGGCTCTAGATGGAGCTAGGGACTGGAGGTTGCCATGGCAACACAATCACACAGTGTAGGAGGACAGCTTTGCTCATGACTGAGCTAGTTCTGTGGGCAGAAGGTCATGGTCCCCATGGTGTATCCCTCTTGTGCATCCTGTTTGGCTATCCAGCCTGTCTTACCATTGGCTTCTCACCCTCACATTACTTTTATCATATCTGTGTGAGACATACTAGGATGATGCTATATTTAAAATTCATATTTATGAGTCACCTGTTCATCTGCATACTCTCCAAACACTACACACACACACACACACACAAACAAAATAGAGCCCTGGGTGGGGGGAAGCCTACAAAATTCCTGATTCATTTCCCTAGGTGTTACCCCTTCCAATCATTTGAAAACAGTAGTTGAGCCATAGAATGTTGCTGGACTTTTGAACATCAGCATCCCATCCCTATTTTCTCTCACTGTTGTTATTTTTGTAATACTTTTAGTCAATTTGTAGAAACCATTGGAGAAAGGATGGTGGCTTTCATGGGAAAGAATAATATCTAGTTGTCATGGAATCATAGATTTAGAACTGAAAAGAAACTTTGAAGTCACTGAGTCCAACACTCCTCACTTTACATACACTTTACATAAACTAAAGTATTAAGCAGTTAAGTGACTTAGCTAGGGTCACATAGTTAATATTAAGATTCAAACTCAAGACTTCCCTGATTCCAAGTCTAATAGCCACTTAATAAATTTTGATAAAATGTGAAAATGCTAATACTGTGTTGTGAGAGCTGTAGAAAACTGGAATCTTCACCATCCCATTCTCTCCTAACAAAATAATAATAATAACACCCAAAATTCTATAGCACTAGAAGTTTGTAAAGTCATTGACACATGTAATCTAATTTAATCATCATAACAACCTTGTGAGGTAGGTACCCCTACCTCTATAGCTTATATAAACTCTGAGAGTCTTTATTCCAGTTACCATCTCACAAGCAAGTCTCAAGCTCCAAAGAAAGACTTCATCACCCTCCCAGGGTAAAAAGAAATTAGAAGTTACTAACACCATTGGCTCGAATATGTACCAGTGTGCTTCACCTGAAGAATATAGATTGAGCATAATTTTAGTTAGTCAGACTCTGGTGGCTTTTAGAAAACGTAGGGGGAAAGATGAAGCCCTCTGTTGTGAGTGCTGCCAAACCCTTTTCAGATTGCTGCTCCATTTTTGGTGTCTATCTGTCACCCATTCTTCACCTGTGACTCCAAGAACCTATGACATGTGTAGTGGCCATAACCCTTAGCAGATGGACTAAACCAGATTGAGGATAATCAAAGGGGACCTCAGACCTGTCAGTGAGTTAGGGGGATGTCTACCTGAAACATGGGAAGATTTTCTCTTGGTAGAATGGGAGGATGAGAACAATTTGCTCAAATGGTCCAATTGAAGCAGGCATTGTGGAATACTTAGAGCTTGATCAGAAATCAAAGGCACCAGATCATCCACTGCATCCTGAGATATCTCCACCCATCTTGACTTTTGTCTTGGTATTAAACTTCCATGACTGGAAAAGAGAGTGGGGCTGATGACTTTGTGCAATTCTCCCTCATTAAATCCAATTCATGTATAAGTCAAGACATCACCCCATGATATCGTTGATCTTCCTTGAGAATGAATTTATCAAGGTGGCTCAGTAAGAACAGTTGATACAAAAGATCCTTTCAAAAGTCTATGACATATTCTACCACAAGTACATAGAGGATCCAGTAAAAAGTGGGCTCAGAAATAGAAAGTACATGAAGCAAAGGTATAATTCATGCCTCTTGGATACTGAAAGTCCTTTTTCCTTTCCTGAGTGGGGTGCTTCAGAGGTTCCCTCTGACATGACAATTTCATTAATGAAAACTACATCTCTTAACTCTGGGCATTTTCACTGGCTGTCTCACAGGTATAAAATGCTTTCTTCTTCATCTTCTTTTCTTGCTACCCTGAATTCCTTCAGGTCCCAGCTGAGGACCCATCTTCTATGGGAAGCCAAAGGAAGGAGACTCAAAGCCAAAACTGGTGTTTCTTTTCCCAAGCAGCTTTTTTCCCTGGGTTTTACTGGAATGTTATGCTTGATCCACTTTATGAATTGAGCTGTAGTCATTAGTATGAGATAGTTGAAAAACACTAAGCCAGGACCTGGAAGAACATTTCTAAACTCAGTTTTCTTGTTGGGCAAATCAAGTTTTCTATTCCTCAGTTTACTTATTAGTCAAGGCATTTGAGTGTGGAAATATAATACTTCATTAACAAGGCTCCTTTGAAGGCAATGATGAAAAGATGTTAGGTCAGCATGAAATAATATGAAGTTAATCATTAAAGAGTGCTAATAAACTAGGAGAACATTGCACACAGCAACAGCAAGATTATACGATCAATTCTGATGGACGAAACTCCTTTCAACAGTAAGGTGATTCAGATAATTTCTAATGGTCTTGTGAAGAGTCACCTGCATCTTGAGAGAGGGTGGGGACTGAGTGTGGATCACAACATTGTATTTTCATTCTTTTTGTTGTTGTTTGCTTGCATTTTGTTTTCTTTCTCATTCTTTTCTTTTCTGGTCTGATTTTTCTTGTGCAGCATGATAATTGTGGAAATATGTATAGAAAAAATTGTACATGTTTAACATATATTGGATTTTCATTTGCCATCTAGGAGAGGGGTGGGGGTAAAGGAGGAAAAAAAATTTGGAACACAATTGCTAGGGTGAATGTTGAAAAATAGCTATGCATATGTTTTGAAAATAAAAAGCCTTAATAATTAAAAAAATGAGTCCCTCCCACCATTTTCATCAATAACACTGTATATACATCAAGCATTATTAAAAATTGTATAGAGCTGAGAGTATATATGTGTGTGTGTGTGTGTGTATACACATATATGTAGGTAGTCACTAATGTCTTTTGAGTTAAATCTTTATCTAAAGAACCATATGTGCACTTTTCCATTTTTTAGAACATTCCTAGGAGATTTTGAAAATTGATTCCTGCCTAAGAGAGAATTTTTTTTAAAAAAATTCCCCAATTACATGTAAAAACATCATTTTTGGTTATACATATGCATTCATTTTTTTTCACATATTTCTTTATGAATCATGTTGGGAGAGAAAAATCAGAACAAGAGGGGAAAACCAGGAAAGGAAAAAAAAAACAGAAGAAAAAGAAAAAAAAGTAAACATGTATTAATTTATATTCAGTCTCCATAGTTTTCTCGCTGGATGCAGATGACATTTTCCATACAAAGTTTATTAGGATTACCATGAAGAACCACCACGTCTATCATGGTTGATCATTGCATAAACTTGATGTTGAGGCGTACAATGTTTTCCTGGTTCTACTTGTTTTGTCCAGCATCAGTACATATAAATCTTTCTAGACCTTTCTAAAGTCAGCTTATTCATAATTTTTATAGAACAATAATATTCTATTAATTTCATATATCATGACATTCATCCATTCCCCAACTGATGGACATCTACTCATTTTCCAACTCTTTGCCACCACAAAAAAAAAGTTGCTACAAAAATTTTTGCACAGGTGAGTCCTTTTCTCTCTTTTATGATTTCTTTGGAATACAGACTCACTAGTGCCACTGCTGGATCAAAATTTTATAGCCTTTTAGGCATAGTTCCAAAGTGCTCTCCAAAATGGTTAGATCAGTTCACAATTCCACCAACAATGTTTCGGTTTTCCCACATCCCCTCCAACATTTATTATATTTTCCTTCATCTTAGTCAGTCTGACAGGTATGAAGTGGTATCTCAAAGTTGTCTTAATTTGCATTTCTTTAATAAATAGTGACTTAGGGCATTTTTTCATATGATTAGAAATTAATTTCTTCATCTGAAAATTGTCAGTTCATATTCTTTGACCATTTATCACTGGAGGAATGACTTGTATTCTCATAAATTTGAGTCAGTTCTCTATATATTTTAGAAATGAGGCCTTTATCAGAAACACTAGCTGTAAAATTTTTTTTCTCCAGCTTTCTAATTTCCTTCTGATCTTGCTTGCATTGGTTTCATTTATGCAAATGCCTTTTAATTTAATGTAATCAAAATTATCCATTTTGCATATCATGATCTTCTCTAGTTCTTCTTTAGCCATAAATTCCTTCCTCTTCCACAGCTCTAACAGGTGAACTATCCCTTGCAGAGATCTAACTCTTGCTCTCTTCAGGGAAAGAGGAGTAAGAGATGGTAGTGAAACTGCCCAGGAAACTGAGTGACTGCTCTGGATCTACAGGCTTATGAACTAATGGGAAGTACTTTTGGTCCTGGCTTAGATTTTTTTTATTAAAGCTTTGTATTTTTAAAACATATGCATGAATGATTTTTCAACATTAGTCCTTGCAAAACCTTGTGTTCCAATTTCTTCCCTTCCCTGTACCCCCTTCCCTAGATGGCAAGTAATCCAGTATATATTAAACATGGTAAAAATATATGTTAAATCCAATATATGCATACATATTTAAACAATTATCTTGTTGCACAAGAAAAATCAAATCAAAAAAATGAGAAAGAAAATAAAATGCAAGGAAATAACAATAAAAAGAGTAAAACTGCTATGTTGTGATCCACGCTCAGTTCCCACAGTCTTCTCTGGGTATTGATGGCTCTCTTTATCTCAATGTCATGGGAACTGGCCTCAATCATCTCATTGTTGGAAAGAGCCATATCCATCAGGATTGATCATCATATAATCTTGTTATTGCTGTGTACAATGATCTCCTGGTTCTGCTCATTTCACTTAGCATCAGTTCATGTAAATCTCTCCAAGCCTCTCTGAAATCATCCTGCTGATCGTTTCTTACAGAATAATATTTCATAACATTCATATTTGGTTTAAATTTTAATCATCTGAGTTGGCTCAATTAGATTCTTTCCAGAAGAGACAACTCAATGAGGAGGCTTTATTGGCAATGCATTAATCAATACACTTACTGACATGGGGCATCAGTGAGTAGACTTTGTGGTTCCCTGGGTGTGGTTTCATGGGCAAAATCTAAAGGGGATAGGGTAAGGGAGGGAAGCAGAGCCCAAAAAAGTCCCATGAGAGGAGTTATGTGATTCCATGAGGAATTGAATAGGAAGAGTAGGAAACATTCAAACTGTCCAAAGACTATCAGTGACTGCTCCACTGGCAGGGTATCTGAGTAGGGGCTTTATGGTGTGTATGTTTTTTTAAGGTATTCCTTCTGGGAATTCCCTCCTGAATATCAGAGTGATGACAGGCTTTATCTCCAGATGCTGAAGTAAAGGGCCACCCAAAGTTCTAACTTCAGGCCACTTTTACAAGATAGTTTTGTGGTAAGGTGAATGGCAACCTAACAGCATATAATCAGGAGAAAAAAAGACATGGGAGTTTCAGCAAGTTTACAGATCAATTTAAAAATATATCATTAATCAATTACAAGATGTGTCCCAAGTGATAAAATAGAGTTTAGAAAACATCAAAATATCATACAGCAAAATCTATTTCACTACATATTTGTAAGGTTAAGAGAGTTGATGGGGAAGCCAGATAGCTTTTTTTCATTAAGGGTTCTGCAACATTAATAATGAATTCAATGAAAGAAATTATTCTTGGTTTTGTTGATTCTGTTTTACTGCAAGTAAAAGGAATACAATTGAAGTGCTCAAAGTGTTAACAGTGCCCGGTAAAAAAAGGAAATAGTCTGAAATCCCAAAACTGATGTATTGCTTACTGGGATTAGACAGTGTTTATTGCCCCAACTCAAAGGAAAATCCAGGCTCTGGCATGGGGGTTGCTTTTAAGGCCCAAAGAGAAAACATCAAAGTCAGTTTATGTCATAAAACAAAGGACTTTTGCTGATATAACCATCTCTTATATGTTTAGGGCATTTTCTTAAGAAATCCCATTACCACTGTGCTACATGTATGTGTGTATACACATACATATATACAAATGTATGTGTGTTTATAGTTATGCAATTGATATATGATTGATATGCATTGATATATATATATTATATGTATTGATAACAGAAATTATAAATTATATACTATATATAAATATTTCCATTGTTTCCCACTAATTATAGCAGCCTTGTAAGTTGTCTTTCAAAATCTAACATGTGTATGTATATACATACATACATGTACATATATTGTATTAATCACAATGTTTCCCAATGTATTACTCACAGTGGTTTCTTGTTTATTACAGGAGTAAAGTCACAAAGAATTATTTCCCTTTGGAAGAGAAAGGATGTTTTCCAAGGGCTGAAGATTATCTTTCTAATGTTATTGTTACTGGATAAAGTATCTTCCTAATGTTACCCATTTCTCTTTGCATCAGTTAATATAAGTCTTGCTGAGATCTTTCTGAAGCCACTCCCTTCATCATTTCCTACAGCACAATAATAAATCATCACATTCATAAACCATAACTTGTTCAGAAAATCCCCAATTTATGGGCATTTTCTCTGTTTCCAATTCTTTTGCTACCACAAAAAGAGCTATAGATATTTTTGCACAAATAAGCCCTTTTCTTTCTTTGACCTTTTTGACTATAGACTTAATAGTAGCCTCATTATTGGGTCAAAGGGTATACACAGTTTAATAGCTTTTGCAGATCTAGTTCCAAATTATTCTCCAGAATAGTTGGATTAATTCATAGCTCTATCAACAGTATGAATCATGTTTTAAACTGAAAGGGAAATGGGGCCATTAATTCATGTCTCTATAGGCCCCATATTAACTTAGTTTTAAAAATGCAATCTTACCTATGTCATTGTATTTTTATTTATTTTGTTAAATATTTCCCAATTACATTTTAATCTGATGAGAGTTGTACTTGGGAATTATGTGGACATGGATACTTGTCAGACACCTCTGCATTAAAGTATCAATTTTCAGCACAGACAGAGAGGGTCATTCTTATTTAAAAGAGAATGAATGGTAGCTCAAAGACAGCTCATATCTAAACTGTCATTCCAATGGAAGTTCTCAAGAAGAAAGGTCAAGTCTGTAGAAAAGCAGAGAATTTTTGGACAAAAGTAGATTATATTATCCAAATATAAACATTCTAAGTGAATCCCATTTGCTGATAATAGAAAGTTATTTGCTGACTTAAGAGTTACAGGCCTTGAAAGGGTGACAGGAACACAAGCTTGGATCTGGAAGAAACCATGGAGGTCAAATAGTCCAACATTCCCCTAGAAAGTAAAATGATTTGTCTAAGGTAAAAAGTAACAGGGGCAGGATATTAGCTCAAATTCTCTGCCTCAAAAATCGAATTTCTTTCCAATGTATTGCCCCATTTTCTATTATTCTTGGATTTCCAAGTGTTCTTCAGTTTTGAGAAAATGCCATGAATTAGGACTAATTGTGTATAACAGATCACACAGGAAAAAAAATTGAGATGTTATGGACTTATTATACTCTTTTTTTTTCATATGTAACTATAGTTCTATGTGTGAAGCCTATTGTGAGATGAGTAACAGATGCTTAAGAAACATCTTTGAGATGAAACAATAAGACATAGCATTAGAGTGCTCCTAATTTTGTCTGTGCTGTTTGATCTTAGGTATATATTTCTTACACTGTTACTTAATAATGGACTTAGAAAGGGAGCTGAAGAATGCTCTCCAATGCCTCTCATTTTATTTTGCTTTTCTGCCTCACCCAGAGTACCATCATCTTCCCCTACAATAATCCCTAGAACATCAATTCCTACTACCTCACTAATAGTGCTAAATATGGAGCATTAGAACAAAAGCCCAGACAATGGCTTTGGAATAAATGCCATCTACCTAGCTTTTGGATATGCCGGACTTCTCCAGAACAAAAGCTAAAACTTCCAGGTTCATATGATTATACTACACATGCTGACAATACTCAGAATGTTATATATATATATATACTATATATTCTGGTCACTATATAACATTCTCAAAGTGTTTTGCAAAGATCAGTCATTCTATTACTTGGTTTCCATCTACTTCCTACCTTGAACATGTTGACTACATTGACTCCAAGGAGAATTTGGCCATGAAACCGAAAAATTAAGCCCATAAAAAGCTAGAGCTTAGTTCTACTCAGTTAATAGGTCAGTTAATCACATTGGGGATTAGTTTCTCCCGCTCTCCACTCACATTTCGGATCTCTAAACCAGACTGTGTCATTTTAAATGAATCTTTAGCAGAACTGGGAGCAGTTCTTATTTGCTATTCTGGGTTATACACTATCAGAAAGAAACTCACTTCACATTGCCAATCTGTGTGTCCTTTTAGCTAAGAACCTTGGTCTCTCCCAGAATAATGTGTTAGGGGATTCAGAAAACTACTCATATCAAATATCAAAAGGAGGAGTAGACATTTTTCATTGACATCTTCTTACAGTAGACTTCCTGAAGGCCTTCTGTGTAAAAAGCAATTTTTAAAAGTCATCCCAATCATCCAGTCTCCAAAGAGCAAAACTTCTCCTCTCCTCTCAGTTATTGATGATGTTGGCCAAGAAGATGCAGTTCAAACACCAAGGATAAAATCTGGGAACATTTCACGATACTGGCTGCAGATGATGCTATCATTGGTCCTCTTCAAATGCAATACAAACAATAGAAGGATAATGCATAGCACAACTGAGGTGTTAATTAGCTATGGGCCTTCTCGGGCCCCAGCCCAGCTAAGTGATCTCACTTGTAGGGAATTAACAGAATGTCAACAGGTTGCCAGTAAACTCTATCATATAATGCACCCCAACAACATTACAGGAGGGCCTGAAATCACAGGAGAGTTTTCTCAGATTTGAATGACTTTTGTTCTGCTTTCATTATCCCTTTGAATAACTAGGTCAATGCATGAAGCCCAGGATTATTTGCTGCTCTGTGTTTATCAATAACCTTTAGTCCTAATATTTGTCGACAACTGCAGGCTCCTATGATTCAGTAAATTGAACACTGTGGCTCTTAGAATAAACATAGGCCAGTCAATACCAACGTTTTTACTTCTGAAAAATCAAGCAATAGAGGTAACAATTATTTTCAATTTAACTGTTGAATATTGAACTAATAGTGCCAGACTTGTAAATGGAAGCCTAAGGATGCCTTGCTAAGCTTGCCACTAATATACACAATTCAACTAGATCATGTTACAGAAGAAATCCTTGATATACAGACTATTTTAGAAATCAGAGAAGTTTTAGGCTATCAAAAACTGTCTTTTATAGAAACACAGTTGCAGTTTATTATCCCCCTACCCTTTATCTCTCCCCTACCCCATCCTATTCACATACAAACTGTGACTGCTACATCACTGACAGAGCAAGGACTTTGAATTGTTTTTTCTGATAGTGATAAGAAGCTAAGATGAACCATCCAAGATCCTTAGCTAGCATATCACATAGCCAAGAGCACACTCAGGGGAGATGACAAGGATTGGGCCAGCTATAGAACAGAATTTGTCTCAATTTGAAGGACTGAATTCATAACTTTGACTTTGCCAGTACCAGCTAATTTGATCAGGCCAGACCCTAAAAGGTTAGACTATTTTATCCTTTTATTCAGTTAACTATAGTTTTTCCCCATTACCTCTAGGATCAAATATAATATCTTCTCTTTGGCTTCTGAAGCCATTCATAATCTCGTCCCATCCTATCATTCCAATCTTCTTAGATTTCTTTCCAAGTATTCTTTATGCCAGTGATACTGCCTTCCTTACTATTCTGTATGGAGTATTCCATCTTCCAACACTGATTCTATAACTGGAATTCTCTGTCCCCTTTAGTCAGCTTCCTAAATTTCTTAGCTTCTTTTGAGTTTCTTCCAGAAGCCTTTCCTAGTTCTCCTTTATGATAGTGCTTTTCCTTGAAAATGACCTTCAAATTGTCTGAAGTATATTATGTATATATGACATACATATATATACGCTACCTTATTTTATTGCATTTCACTTTGTTGAAATTTTCAGATAGTGAGTTTTTTTACAAAATGAAAAGATTGTGGTAACCCTGCACCAAGCAAGTCTATCAGCACCATTTTCCCAACAGCATATGCTCACATTGCATCACATTTTGGTAATTCTTGCAATATTTCAAACTTTTTATTATTACTATCATCTGCTCAGTGATATATGATCAGTGATCTCTGAGGTTACTATTGGGATTGTTTTGGGGTGCCACTAATTATACTTATATTAAGATGCTTAACAATAAATGCTGTATATGTTCTGACTGTTACACTGACTATTCCATCTATCTCCTTCTCTTTGGTCCTCCCTTCACTGAGACACAACAATAGTGAAATTAGACCAATTAATAACCCTACAATGGCCACTAAGTGTTCAAGTGAAAGGGAAAGTCAATTAATGTGGAAAACTTCATTGTTTTCTTATTTTAAGAAGTTGTCACAATCATCCTAACTTTCACTACCACCCTGATCAGAGAGCAACCATCAACATTGAGGCAAAATCCTTTACCAGGAGTGGGAGAGGGGAAGATTATAAATTGCTAATGGTTCAGATGATGATTAATATTTTTTAAGCAAAAAAGCTTTTTTTTTTTTTTGCTGAGGCAATTGGGGTTAAGTAACTTGCATAGGGTCACACAGCTAGGATGTGTTAAGTGTCTGAGATCAAATTTGAACTCAGGTCCTCCTGACTTCAGGGCTGGTGCTCTATTCACTGCACCACCTAGCTGCCCTATGAATTTTTTTTTAAAATTAAGGTATATTCATTTTTTAGACATAATACAACTAGACACCTAAAAGATTATAATATAGTACAAACATTAACTTTTATATGCATTGAGAAACCAAAATATCTGTATGACTCACTTTATTGCAATATTCACTTAATTGTGATAGTCTAGAACCAAACCAACACTCTCTATGAGGTAGGCTTGTCCATATCTAAAATATGTATATCTGGGGAATAGATATCTTGGCCTTTTCTTAATCTACCTCTTTCTGTTGACCTCTTTGTAGATTTCTATACTACTGATCTCTCTTTCCTTGATATTGCTTTCTCTCTAGCTTTTGTAACATTCATTTTTCCTGATTCTCTTCCTACCTTTCTAATTGCTTCTTCTCAGTCTCTTTTGCTGGTTCATCCACAAATCATGGATGTGCCCTAAGGCTCCATCCTTCACCCTCTTCTCTAGATACACTATTTCATTTGATAATTTCATGAGTTTCCAAACATTCGACTATCATCTTGATGCATGTGATTTTCAAGTCTATTTGCCCATATCTAACCTCTCTTTTTACTTTTAGTCTTGTATTTTCAACTGCCTATTAGATGTCTTGAACTGAATGTTCCATAGATAGCTTAAACTCAACACATCCAAAAATGAATTCATTATCTTTCTCCCCAAACTCTGCCCTCTGCCCTTTATAGTACCAAAGATATCACCATTCCCCCATTCATCAAGACCCCCTACACTCCTCATTCAATTAATTGTCAAGTTCTATTGTTTTTACTTTCATAATATAGCTTGGATATACTCCCTTTGCTTCTCTGACATTCCCACCAGCCTTAAGTTGTCCCACGTGCATTCAATTCCATTGAATGCATATTGTATAGGATATTGTAATGGCCTGCTGGCTAGTCTTGCTGTCTCAAATCTCTCCCATTCTAGGATATCTTCCACTTACCTATCAAAGTGATATTCCTAAAGTACAAGTCTGAACATGGAACTTCCACTATTCAATCAATTCTAGTCACTCTCTACAGTGATTCTCTTATCTGTAGGATTAAACATAAAATCCTCCAATTAATTTTTAAAACCTTCTATAAAATGGCCCATTCCATCTTTTCCAGTCTTCTTTACACTTTAATTCCCTCTATGAACTCTGCAATTCACTTACTTTGATCCCTTTGAATTTCCTCCAACTAGACCCTCCAAGTCTCTATTTCAAGACATCCTCCCCTTCCCGAGCCATCCCTGAAATTCTCTTCTTTATCTTTGCTTCATGGCTTCCCTGATTTCCTTCAAACCTCAGCTAAAATCACACTTTCCATAAGATATTCCCAGTCTTCCTTTATCTTAATGCTTTTTTATTTGAGGTTATATACAATTTTCCTTTATATAGCCTGTTTGTACATAATTGTACATTGTCTCCTTCATTAGACTGAATTTCTTGAAAGCAGAGACTACTTTTGGACTTTCTTTGTATCCCCAGGGCTTTGTATGGTGCCTGATGCACAGTACATGCTTAATAAATGTTTGATGATTGAATTAAGAGTTTTAGAATTAGGGGCAGCTAGGTGGCACAGTGGATAGAGCACCATCCTGGAAGTCAGGAGGACCTGAGTTCAAATCTGGTCTCAGACACTTAACATTCCCTAGCTGTGTGACCCTGGGCAAGTCACTTAATCTCAATTGTCTCAGCAAAAAAAAAAAAAAAAGTTTTGGAATTGAGAGGATAAGAACCTACACTAGCATAGTGCCAGTGTCAGAAGAGAAAAGGGAGCATATCCAAGATAGATTATGAAGGTAGATCTACAGGACTTAGGAGGAATCCAGGATGACACCTAGATTGGAAGTCTGGGTGAATGAGAGGATGATGGTTTGTTGTTTGTCCTTCATCTTTGAAGAAAACCATGACATGAGGAAGGTGATCCCATGACATGAAAAAGAATTAGATTTAAGGAGGGAGGACTATGGAAGGTCACCTGCCTTACCTCCTCCAGAGCCACTTGGTTCCACTGGCCAGATATAAATCAAGATGACTCGAGATGGCCCCAGATGCTTTGAGAGTCCTTGGGCTTTTTAAGATAAGGTCTTCAACAGGTCTCAGTTTGATTGCTGAATATAGACTAGAGATTAAGGCTAGGTATAAATTGAAACAAAGAATGGCTTCTTTCACCTAGTTTAAAAAAAAAATCTAAATAAATAAATAATAAATCTGAAAGGGGGAGAGACCCTCAGGATTTTATAAAGGAAAGACAAGAGTTTTGGGAGAAAGATAATAAGTCCATTTTTGGACACATTGAGTTTAAGATATCTATAGAACATCCAGCTCAAGATATCTATTAGATACTTAGAGATGAAAAACTGAAAGTTAGGAACATTAGGTTAGGTTAGGGATAAAACAAATAGACTTGAAAATCACCTGCATAGAGATGATAGTTGAATCTATGGTAGTTCATAACATTGTCAAATGAAATAATATAGCTAGACAGAAGAAATGGGCCCAGAATGGATCCTTAGGGGACATCTATGATATGCAGGGTATCTCCAGCAAAGAAGATGACTTGACCATTGTATATATTTTACTCATACCTGTTTTTGTCTATGTAGGTTCATATATATCATGGAATAATACATCCTGTCACCTCTGTGTTCTACTTGCTGTTCTTTGGCAAGGACAAAAATTGATCACTCAGATCATTTCAGGCGAGTGTTGTTCCAGTTCTTAGGTATAATCATATGATGATGTCTATATTTCCAGATATCATAACTGGAAATAATAGTGCTATAAAGGGAGCTATTGATAGAGTCCTCATATGTACCAAAATAGAAGAAAGCATCTATTTGAAGCTGCAGATCCTTATTTGGAGTAATCGTGGGTTTTTGTTTTGTGTGTGTGTGTGTGTGTGTGTGTTTTTCTTGATCACTGGTTCTCAAAATGTGGTTTTTTGACAGCTGATACATTAGCTTTAGAGTAGGCCTGCAAGCCAGTGATACCAACTGAGGCATTAACAGCTTCATAATCACTAGTCTGGATCCTAAGGGGCTAAGCACTAGAGGTAAAGCAATAGTGAAAACATTAATAATTCTTAACTATCTATTAAAAACATATATAGTATGTTTTGCTTAAAAATAAAATAAAATTTTAAAACACTAATAATTGTACCTGTCATTTACATAGTGCTTTAAGGTTTGCAATGTGTTTTATAAATGTTATTTCATTTGATCCTCACAATGATCCTGGGAGGTAAGTACTATTTTTATTTCATGAGGAAACTGAGATAGGCAGAAGTTAAATGATTTATCCAGGATCACACAGCTATTAAATATCTGAGGTTGAATTTGAGCCTGTGTCTTCCTGATTCTCTCATCACCACACTACCTTCCTAGTAAGGTGGGGCAAACTGTATTGATCCCCAAGAAATCAGGTAAGAGGATAATGGCAAAGAGGCTTGATTCTGCACAGACCCATGAGATTTTCAGGGCAATCTTTGGAACTTGAGGTCTTAGCACTCATACACATAGATCCCTTATTCCTTTTCATAAGGGAACTAGAAGTTACCCCTAAAATTAAAACAACACACACCTAGCAGCCAAGGTTCATTCCTATCTTTTTAGCTCTTCTGAATTTAAATAGGTCACTTTAAGCTTCACCCACTGTCATTATTCATAATCAGAAGTCTTTTGTCTGCATGAATAAATGCCTCGGGGGTTCACAATCTGAGACAACTTTGGACACTGCCACATCCAGAGAACTATATTCATTTCATGATGTCACAGTTTAAGAAGCACATTGATAAGATATAGAATATCTAAAAGAGAATAATGTAAATAGTGAAGGAACATATGAGAGCTGGCTGAGAAAATAGCGACTATTTAGCCTGGTTAAGTTATATAAACATAGGAGGGAAACAAATGCTGTTTTTGAATATTCAGAACTCTGTCATATGGCAGCAGGCTTAGATTTGTTTTTCCTGGTGGTTCCTGAGTGACAGAATCAAGAGCAAAGGGCAGATGCTTCAAAAAAGGAAAATTTAAGCTTGATGTTGGGAAATTCTTTCCAACAATTAAAGCTATTCAATAGTCTATTAATTGACTGACTTAATGTGAGGTCTCTCTCACTGGAGGTTTTTAAGCAAAGGCTGAATGACCACTTAGGTATATGAAGTGGAAGCTTCTTTTTCAGTTATAGGTTGGACTAGAAGGCCACTGAAGCCCCTTCCAATGCTAAATTTCTATAGTGAGTTATTGTTCATCTTCCTCAAATATCAGTCACAGTGTCCCCCTGATGTTAAGATAGTTAATGAGTTCATATATTAATACTTTGATGTTTTATGGATCCCTGATTTCAGTATTGTAGAACACTGTCTCTGTGTATATGTGTAAAAATACACACACACACACACATATACTGATATAAGTATAAATACACTTATGTGTGTATAGACTAATGTATAATATTTAATTGTCTAATGGACTAAGTCAACATACAATCATTTGGTTTTGACACCTACTACATGCCAGAAACCATGCTAGATGTTAGGGATAAAGAAGGAATGAAGGGGGGCAGCTAGGTGGCCCAATGGATAGAGCACCAGCCCTGAAGTCAGGAAGACCTGAGTTCAAATCTGGCCTCAGACACTTAACAAGTTCTAGCTGTGTGACCTTGGGCAAGTCACTTAACCCCAATTGTCTCAGCAAAAAAAGATAAAAATAATTAAAAAACAATAAAAAAAGAAGGGAGGGAGGGAGGGAGGGAGGGAAGGAGGGAGGGGGGAGGAAAGAAAGAAGGAAGGAGAGAGGGAAGAAGAAAAGGAGAGGGAAGGAGGGAGGACAGGAGGGAAGGAAGAAAGTAAGAAATGACAGGGAAGGAAGGAAGGGAGGAAGGAAGGTAGGTATGTCTCTTAAAGGTCCATAAACCATCACATGGCTCAGGGTCTGCTTTAAGATTAATTAATTAATTAACCTCAAAGTTGTTGATTTTCTACACCTCCAGCTGGATTTACTCTCAGTCACTGCAAAGGATTGTTGGTATGTCAAGCCACCCTACATCTTGGCTAATACAGTTAGTTCTCATACAGTCCTTTCTATCTGAATACTTGAGAACTCAAGAAAAAAGTATCCATTTTTACAGGGATAATAGCACCTACCTCTCAGAGTTGTTGGAAGGATCAAACATTAACTTTTTTAAAGCACTTAATATAGTGACACATTGTAGATGCTATTTTGTTGCTGTTCAGACATTCAGTTGTATGTGTGCTTCTTCATGGCCCAATGAACCATACTGTTCACAGGGATTTTCTTGGTGGAAATACTGGAGTGGTTTGCCCTTTCCTTCTCCAGTGGATTAAAGCAAACAGGTTAAATGACTTGCCAAGGGTCAGACAACTAGTACATTTGACTGGAGTTGGATTTGAATCCAGATCTTTCTGACTCCAGGTCCAGTACTCCATCAGCTGAGCCATCTAGCTGCCTATAGGTGCTATACAAATGCTTAAAAAAAAAAAAAAAAGATACTTCAAAGTTTAGTGCGACCAAAGGGAAAGACATTGACACATTCCATCTAGAAACAATGGCAAAGTTAATGTAATCAGGTTTATAGTTCCAGACAGTGAGAGAAGGGGGAAAGGAAAGGATATGGTCAACATTCTGGTGTTTAATGATTGTCTGATCATGGATCATGGATGCAACTGGGATAGTCTCTTTCACTGGACTTATAGTCTGCTCAGAAACCCAATAATGCTTATTGGTCATGAATACTTTTTTTTTCAAGGAGTGAGTCAGAAAACATTGGGTATAATAAACACAAGGTATTATCAGGAGTGATGGAATTAACTATATCTTAATAAATAATGAATGACTGATTATTGATATAGGAGTTAAATTAGAATCAGCTGACCAATCATTGAGTACTTTGAGCAAAAGTTGAAAGTAGAGAAAGGTTAAAGAAGAGAAGATAACAGAAATAATTGCAACAGCTCCAATCTGACTAGATGAACTAGAAATATGAGAAAACTATAGGAAGAGAAAAAAGATAAAGATACTTTTCCTATGATTATCACCATTTCTTGCAAAAAGTTTTAACTGGCATAAAGTAGCTACCATAGGAATTAGCTAAGGGGCACAGGACTAGAGTCAGGAAGACCAGAGTCCAAATTTGGTTTCAGACACTTACTAGATGTATAACCTTTTGTGAGTCATTTACATTTTGTCTTCTTCAATTTCCTTATTTGTCAAATGGAGTCCATGATAGTTCCTACCTCACAGGGTTATTATGAGGTTCAAATGAGACAATATTTTTAGAGCACTTACCTCAATACCTTGAATGTAGTAGGTACTATTTAAATGTCAATTATCATCATCATTATTATAATTGTGATGGATGAAATATGAAATAATTGAGGAAAAAAGAGTTCAAATTTCCAAATATATCAAGTTGTGGGTTTTTTTTTAATACCTCAAGTTATTTAGCAATTGCAAAGCAAATTGGTATGAGGCCTTCTCAGTTTGGCACTGAGATTAACAGGATATAAATCAAGATACAAGACTGTAATAAAGTATACTCAAATTCCATAATTGAATAAGTTTTCTTGCAAGATAGAAATTGGATTAGATTCATTATTCAATGGAAAGGGAAATGAGCTAGATCCAGAATTGTCACAAGATAGAGTCAGAGTGGTTCATAAAATTTCCATAATTTTCTCAAAACTTAAAAACTACCTTAGACAGTATGTACTTGATTTTGACAAGTATATTGGAAGTGATAGCAAAAGGTTACAATAGCTTAGAATACAAACTCTTGTAAAACAGTATGGAGATATAACCCATTTTTCATCTTCACCATGACCTCAATATATTCCCAGGCCAACTTCCCTGTGTTACCTTCCCTCTTTTCCCAATCTCAGCCCTTTAGGTAACCAGTTCAGCACTCCATTATGTTACACTCTGGAATTCCTTGCTTTATTGCCCTGGGAAAGAGAAATGTGGAAAACGCTTGATTTTCCCCATAAGCCTGACAGATTGGCAATCATTCCCCAACACAGCTGTAGCTATCATTGCTCATGCTCTCCTGTGGACTGAGCCTTTGTCTAGAGGGCTGCAGACTTATTTGCCAGTTGGCCAGAAGAAACGGGAGTAATCTTAGCCAGTAGCTCTTCCCACCCTGATCTGATGGCTGGGACTGAATGTGGATATGTGTTCTGTGTGACAGACACCAGGCAAGGCTTTTCTTCCCTCTGTAGGAATAACTTTATCTCAGGAACCAAGATGGAGACCACTTCTTGGCCCCAATTTTTAGGATGAGATTTTTAGGATGAGACTAGCAGGACTAGTCTATCCACAGCTGGACTTTTGGCAATCTGCTCTTCAAAGGCCTTTGTAAATTTTACTTTGGGGTGATTGGATGTGTTTAAGTTATCTTATATTTTGTTTTATTTTTTGGAGATGGGGAGGAGGGAACTGAGAACAAAAAAAGTAAAAATAGAAGGATGAATCAGTCAAGATTTTATCTTCTCAGCCCTTCCATTCAGTAATGTCATTTTAAAATCTCTGATAGGGTGGGAGAATAAGCTTCTGAACCTCGAAATTGCAGCTACAATTTAGGTTTTCATTGGCACTGTGTGCCAGTGTGGCAATCTGACACATTTTCTCTTTAAGAAAGCATCTGTCAGTTGGCTCTCAATTTGGTAAGTTTATCCTCAGTTTTGGGGGCCTCTTGGCTGATTTTAACTCTTCTTGATTTTATCTCCTGGTTTAAGATCTCATTCCTATGAGATAAATCTGACTTGCTTTCCTGCCACAGTGGGTCAACAAGCATTTTCCAAGCACCTACTATGTTCTGGGGTAATGACCTAAGTCCTGGATATACAAAAGCAAAAGATCTTCCCTTCTCTCAAGGACCTCTAAATTTAGTGGGGGAGACAACATGCAAACAGCTATGTGCAGACAAAGTATAGATGGTATATATGGGAAATTATCAACAGAGGGAAGGTTGTAGTATTGGAGAGAATAAGGAAAGCCTTTTATTAAAGGTGGGGTTTTAGCTGGGATTCGAAGGAAGGGAATGGAGACTAAAAGGGAGAGAATTTTAGTCATGAGGCACTGCCAATGAAAATGGAAATCCTTTATTCAAATCCATCTTTTGATGCTTACCTTATGTGTACTGGACAAGGTCTCAATTTGTTCACATGTAAAGTGGTTAGGTTTGATTCTCAAAGAGAATCTCAATCTCAAAGAAACTCAGAATGCTCTATCACAGATCAGGCACAAATAGTCCATATGAACATTTGGGGTGGAGGTGTCTCTAAATTTACACATCTCATGATTCTCTTGAGTTACTGCAATTCTGCTTTGTTCAGTCCTTCTTTGATGTGAGCATGCTATGCTGAGAGGTCCTGTGCCAGTGTTTCCCATGTCACATATTCAATTGCAAAGAGACATTGAGAATGTCCTTGCAGAGCTTTTTCTAATCTCCAAGCGAGCATTGTGTGAGTTCTCTGTAAAATCATCTCTTAGGCAAACATATTGCCTATTAGAGTTATACCCTTTTGTAAAATTGAGTTGTTTTAGATCTGGTCACTGAGCTGCCTTCTGGTTCTAAAGAATAATCCTGTAACTTTTGATCTTTAACTGAGAATTTCCCATAATTCAATTCATCCATTTCTGGCTTCTCAACTAGATGTTCCAACAGTCTAGTGACTAATTTCTGATTGAGTGACACCTGTAGACTAGAAATTGTCTGATTTTCAGTTTTAATTGAGTCTGTAATATTAAGCAACCTAAACCATGAAAAGAAATAAAAACCCCGAGAGACAGTTTTGGGGTAATTAACAATCAATTTATTAATTAGGTTAGCTGGCAATCAATAAATTGATGGCTAGTAATCAAAAACTCCCAGTAGAGACCCTGAAAGTCTTAAATATTGTTCTGAAAGGAAATGTCCCTACAAGTGAAAATCAATCCTAATTGGTGGACCTTAAATGAAGAGATAGGCTAGAAGTCTTCAGCCTTTCCAGCTGAAAATGAATTGATCATGAGACTCAGCCACCTACTCCAGCAATCAAAATAAGGGAATTCACCTGTAGCCAGATCTTTCTGAAGAGTTTTTCTCTATCATGATCTAGTTTATCCTAAACTCTAATGGAGGGGAACAAGTACAGGAGTTCCTTTCCCCAGCGAAGGACCTGCCCAGACTGGATTCTATTAACATTCTAAATAAAAGTAAGGTCTCCTAGTTAGGTGGGGTCCTGCCCAAGATTGAAGAGCATGCTCCTTGAGGACTAAGAATAATCTCATCAATCAGTCTTGACTTTCAGAGGTTGCCTTTAACAAGAACTGGGCCTTAAGAAGGAAATGAGTGAGAAAAGCATGGATCACAAATTAATAATTAATTATCAATAGAAAGCTATAATAATAATTTATCTCAACCAAAGACTGGCCATCTATTGGTTCTTGAAGAAATGGTCAGTTCCATCTTGAAATACTAACAGTGATACTTAATAAATTCACATAATCTAGGCTTTTCACATAATCAGTTTCCAAAATAAGAAAAAAAGAAAAGAAAAGAAAAGAAAAAAAGAAACCATCATATTATAAAACTTGAGAAAATTCTTTTTTGCCTTATGTTTTGGGCAAGTGGGTTCTCTTATGAATATTTTAGGGATAAGGATAGAACTGAGTCTCATTGATCTCATTGATATGAATAATTCCCAAGAAAACTCTTTACAAATATAGGTTGCCACCTTCTCTGGAACTTATAGTCTTAGAGAGTTACCTAGAGCATTGAGAGATTTGTCCATACATATGGACAAGTGACTTGTCCATGGTCATATAGCCAAGGAAATGTCAGAAGGTAGACTTGAATGCAGGTTTTCTTGGCTTCATGAATATGTCTTTAATCTACTATACCATATTGCATTTCATTATTTTCTGATTATTTGACATTTATTAATTTGTGAGTATTCTAGCTTTTAAAAAATTGCCCTCTCAGCTTACTAACCTTTTCCTTTTTTATTTTGTTATTTTATATTTTCATCCATGTAGTCACACTCCAAGAATAATCATTAATGGTTTGATTTCAGCAGAGCAGATTTATAGTGAGGTGACCTTGGGAATTATGTTATTTAACATTTTTATCAATGACTTGGTTAGAGGTATATTAATCTCTTCTTATTAGTCTCACAATTTAATAGGGTTGGGGTTTTTTTTGGGGGGGTCAGTTTTTTTGTTTGGGTTTTTTTGTTTGTTTTTGTTTTGTTTTTGCCATGTTATGCCCACTAACCATGGACATTTTTCCAGGCTCTATCCTTAGCCCTCTTCTCTCATCTCTAGACTTTTTCTCTTGGGAAGCTCATCAGTTCTCATGGGTTCAATAAGCATTTCTATATCCTAGTTTTTCTTCAGAGCTTCTCTTCTAATTCCCATCAACAACTGTTTGCCATTTTGAAATGGATGTCCTATAAGCATTTCAAACATAGTATGTACAATACAAAATTCATCATCTTTCCCCTAAATCTTTCTCTTCTTTTGAACTTCCCTATTTCTGTTGAAGAAACGGTCATCCTTCCAGACATCCAGATACATCATCTTCATATCCTACTTGAGTCTTCACACTTGTTCTCCCTGGGTAGCTAAACAATTTGGCAAATCTTGTAATTTCTTTCTCTATAACATGTCTCACATGTATCCCCCCCTTTTTTTATCCACACAACCACCATCCCATTTTAATTCCTCAAAACCTCCCCTAGACTACTGCAAAAGGCTTGGTCTCCCTGCAGCATTCTTCACTTAGCTGCCAAAATGCTTTTCCTATAGTAGAGTTGTCATTTTCCCACTCAGTAAGCTCCAATGATTTCCTATTATCCATAAGACTAAATATAAATTTTTTGGAATTTAAAACTCTCTGCAGCTTGTCTTCTTCCTATATTTCTGATATTTTTACATTCTTGTCCCATGTACTCTATAATCCAGTGATACTGCCCTATTGATTATTTCTTGCACAGGACACTTCATTCCCTCTCCCTTTGCCTTTGTGTCAGTTATTCCCCATACCTGAAATGTTCTCCCTCCAAATTTCTGAGTCTTCAATCTGTGAAGACTTTCTTTAAGGTTTAACTCAAATGTTATCTCCATCTAGAGGCCCTTCCTAGTTATCCCAGTGGCCAGTACCTTGTCCTCTAAGATTACCTTCCCTAACCCCTGAATTTATCTTTTATTTTATAATGTAAATATAATGCCTCCTCTATTATAAGTTCCAAAAGGACAAAAACTTTTTTTGCATGTCTTTGGTGTTTAGCATAGTATCTGACATCTAATAAATACTTAATAAATGCTTTTTTATTTATTCCTTTACCTGGTAACTTTCTATTTTAGCTATAATAATGCTTCCCTAGTGCCTTTTCTTATTCCTCTAAAAATTCAGGTTTTGGGTACTCAAATGTTCCTAGACAGATCTCATCCTTAGAATCTACAATTCTCTCTGTCTCCCTAAGCTGCCCAAGGCTAAAAAAAATTACTCACTGTGATTTTTTTCTTTGCTCTCCCAATCAGAATTTATTCTAGTACCTTGTCTAGACCACTGTGAAGAAGTAATAGTGGGAACCTAGGCTCACCCACTTCTTCATTTTTCTCTACCTTGACTTCACTTTCTTGTTCACTATCTTGGGAATATTTCTTTTAAAGCTAAGTCCATGGAGACTTGACTCAGTAGGAGTTTTTCTCCCATGAAATCTTATTTTTTATATTTATTTGGAATTTTTCTTCTTTCCCCCCCCCATTCCACAGTATTTTAATTTTCATGATTCTCTAGTTCTCAAATTTTTGTGACTCTTTTGTATTCATTTTAGGGTTGCTAGGCTTCTTCTTTTAGTCAGTCTGGTGAAGTTCTTTCTATCCTCTTAACATACATTTTTTAGAATTAATCTATTTTTAAAAGTTTTAAGAAAGCTTACAAATAAAAGCATATATATATGTGTGTATATATGTATATATGTATATATATACATATATATACATATATATATATATATAGTATGACAGTGAAGGTCTAAAAAAAAATCAGAAACTATTTTTAAAGGAGAAGAGGTATTGAATGTTACTAGACACCCAGGATGAACTAATCAGTACAGTTGGACATAAAAGCTCTAATAGTTAAGATAAAAAGGGAATGCAGTGGGATACAGGGTTTTCACTATTTGATAAAAGGAAGCAAACAATTTAATTTCTTCATCTGTAAAACATGTATGATAATGGGATTTACCTCAGAGTTGTGGTGAGGATAGAAATGTGTATATATGTATGTATATATATATATATTACATGTGTTATATATTAAATACATACATATAAACACATATATATTTTTATACATTTGCAAACTTGAAAATTTATATCTGAATGCAAGGTATTATTATTGTTAGTAATTGACCTAAATGTAAGGAGAAATTTGTTATACAAATCCAAAAAAATTTTTTATCCCTTTGTATCCATAGATCACATGAGAGGATGGCAATTAATTATTCTTTATGTGTACATAAAGAATAGATTCCTAAAAGGAGTAAATCAAAGCCTGAGAGATTTACTTAGATATACTGTTTTCTTTAAATATTGATAAACATTTAAATATTGAAAGATATATTGGTAAATGTTTCAAACCAGGTCCAATTGTTCAGTGAAGAAAGCCATATACACCCAGAGAGAGGGATGTGAAACATAACATTTTCATGCTCTCTATTGATGTTTTCTTGCATTGTGTTTCCTTTCTCTGATTTTTTTTTCTTGTAGGTACAATTTTTCTTGCACAAAAATGATAAGTGTGGAAATATGTATACATATATTTGATTTGTCAAGTATTTTAACATAATTAACATGCAGTGGATATCCTGCCATCTAGGTGAGGGGTGGGGAGTAGGGGGGAAAAATTTGTAACAGAAAGCTTTGTAAGGGTTAATATTGAAGAATTACCCATACATATGTTTTGCAAATAAAAAGTTATATTAAAAAAGAATGTATTTCCCCTTTTATAATAAATTATGCACATTCTTTTTTTTAAATAAAGATATATTGGTGACTTAAAGTAGATTTTTAAATATCCTCATTTTTTTAAAAAAAGAGAAGGGGCAGCTAGGTGGTACAGTGGATAGAGCACCAGCCCTGAAGTCAGGAGGACCTGAGTTCAAATCTGCCCTTAGGCACTTAACACTTCCTGGCTGTATGACCACAGGTAAGTCACTTAACCCCCAAATTGCTTCAGCAAAAAAATAAATAAAGACAGGGGGGGGGAGGGAGGAGGCAAGGGGAGAAGAAAGAGGGAGAGGGGGGCGGAGAGAGAGATTGAGAGAGAAGTAACTTATTTGACTGAGTCCATTTAAATAAGATCTTATTTAAGGAGAGAAGAATGCTTGAAGACCTCTGTGATTCTGGCCTTAATAAATACACTATGTCTGATCAGGTAGTATTTAAATAACCATGCATGAGGTTATATCTACTGTTCTTCCATATTCATCTCACATATTATCATTTCTCTTAGCACAGGAATATAGCTATTCTGATAATTGAAAGACAATCAGTCCCAAAATGATACCTTTAATCATTAAAGTGTATAATTATCCCATGAAAATCCCAGCTGGTTGAGTTGCCTCCTGACTATTATTAGCTTTCTTTCAGTTTGATACGTAAATATACACTGAAAGTCCTTTGCTGAAAATCACTGGTTTCTCTGTGTGTTTGAAATCTGAGATCTATGGTGATTCATTTGTTCCCTTGAACTAGAATAAACCATATTTTGGCTCTCCTTGAATGTAAATCACGATTCCAAATAAACTTAGGATTCACTGTTACACTCTTTCTTTGTGTTCTCAGAAAAATAGCACAACTGTTTTCTTGAATAGGTACTTGGGTTTTCTCCCAATTCAAGGCTTTGTACCATTGACTAGTGCTCACTTTAGCATTTGGGAAATTTCTGAGTAATTTAACATTTGGGTGTTTCCTGTTGTGTGAATCTATCTCAATAACTCCACCAATTTAAGTGTTATCTTATTTGGGTTCCCATATCTTAATATACTGTCTGTTAGACATGGTAATGGATTTCACTCAATGCTGACTATGTTTCAGTGAAGGGCCAACTGGTTTAAATGGGAAAAATTTAATTGTTTTACAAAGGACTCATAAACACAACAAATTTGTGTGTAGAGAGGTGTGTGTGTGTGTGTGTGTGTGTGTGTGTGTGTGTGGTTATCTATGTGTACAGGGATCATGGTAAACATGGTAAACAATAATACTAATTGAACATTTCCAGGAATGTGATTTCATCAGTGATAAAGATCATTCACTGATGAAGATTTCAAACCCACCTATGACTTAGGGGAGAACAACTATAGTTTGAAAATACATATCACATTCTTTTATAAGAAACGATCAGCAAAATGATTTCAGAGAGGCCTGGAGAGACTCACATGAACTGATGCTGAGTGAAATGAGCAGAACCGGGAAATCAGTATACATGGCAACAACAAGATTATATGGTGATCAATTCTGATGAACACGGCTCTTGTCAACAGTAAAGTGATTACAGGCCATTTCCAATGATCTTGTGATGAAGGGAGCTATCTGCATCCAAAGAGAGGACTGTAGGCACTGAGTGTGGATCACAGCATTGTATTTTCACTTTTTTTTGTTGTTGTTTGTTTGCATTTTATTTTCTTTCTCATTTTTTTTCCTTTTTGATGATTTTTTCTTGTGAAGCATGATAATCATGGAAATATGTGTAGAAGAATCACACATGTTTAACATATGTTGGAGTATTTGCCATCTAGGAGAGGGGGTGGGGGAAAGGAGGGAAAAAATATTTAGAACACAAGGTTTTGCAAGAGTGAGTGTTAAAAACTATGCATGTGTTTTGAAATTAAAACAATATCTATCTATCTATTTATCTATCTATCACTCTGGAGACAACTTAGTGGTGAGCCTCTCAGAACCTAGGCTAATACTTAGATAATATTCAATCCTTCGTGTAATTCTTTTGTCAAAATCTTTTCAGATTCAAAGGACCTCCTAGTGCTTGTATGTCTTTGACATATCCTTTATACCTGTGATCATCTTCATGTCATGATGTGATATTAGAATAGAATATTGGTAAAGGAAGCAATAATAACTCTCATTTAGGAAATACTTTGCAACTTACAAAAAGCATTCATCAAAAAAAATCATGTGATAAAAGTAGGATGAGAATCATTAGTCTCTTTTTATAAACAAGAAAGCTGAAGCTTAGAAAATTTATGGCCCTTATTCAATCACACACCTAAATAATTTTTCTCCTGAGGCAATTGGGGTTAAGTGACTTGCCCAGGATCATATACCTAGGAAGTATTAAGTGTCTGAGACTGGATTTGAACTCAGGTCTTCCTGCCTTCAAGGTCGGCACTCTACCCACTGCATCGTCTAGCTGCCCCTCTAAGTAATATTTGAATAGGGCTTGAATTAATGTCATCAGTCTTACACCATGCTAAGTTTTCTCCATATGCTCTTGGCTAGAGTATTGAAATAGTTTTAAAATTACCATCTAAATCCCAAAACAATATGGAGAAAGACCTGTTCCCTACTGTCTCTTCTAATAGACCATTACAGATCCTATTTGTCCATCTTTGACATTTAGTCAAAAATAACCATTATTTAAATTCTTATCACTTTTCATATTCTCCTAATGTTTCCCATCTTATTTCCTTTAAGGCAGAAATGCCTTTAAGGCATTTCCTTTAACTTGGAGTGCATTGAACTTCCAAAATCTACAAATTTTAAAGTATCTTTAACTTTTTACTTTTCCCATTGCTTTACTTTACAAAATCCTACTCTTGATTCCTCATTTCTCTTCAAGACTATTTACCATAAATCTCTCTCCTCTTCCCCATCTTAACCCTCATTATACCAATTAAACTCAGTTTTATCTTTCTTTCCTGAATCTTTAGCCCCTCTAACATTTTACTGATTGTATCCTCCATGTCTCAACCCTGGATCACTCTCGCCATTTTATGCTTTTGCTCCTACATACATGCTGCTGAACAAATGTGGAAAATATCATGCAACCATTCTGATTAGTTCAACCACAAATTTATGTTATGTAACCTTAACTGATCCTAACTGCTGCTAGGCAATCCTATTCTATCTTCTGTATCAACTCATTATCTCACTCTTCACAATGACTCTTCTAAAACTTGCCATTTCTCCTCAAAACTAGCACGGGTCTCCTTTCCCTCATACTTTCTACTGAGAACCTTACCTCATATTTTACAGAAAAAAATTGAGATAATTTTCCATCAGCTCTATCTTCTCCCTCTTTCTCATATATCACTCAGATGCTTTTTACCATTGTTTTCTCCTTCACCTATCTCACATAGCAAAGTGACCTTATTCATTATCAAGGAATCCTTCCTCAAGCAATCCCATTCTATCACATCTCCCCCAACAAATTGCCTTCTCTATCATCCCCATTCTATCCCTGTCTACTGGATCATTCCATACTCCTTACCAATATGCCCATGTTCCCATTCCATCCTGAAAAAAAAACCCTCTTTCTTTTTTCTCTTTTTTTAAATAAAAAAACCTCTTTCTTGATGCTTTTATTCCCATTAATTATTATTCTATATCACTTCTGCCTTTTGTAACTATACTCCTTGAAAAGGTCATCTATAATAGGTGCTTTCGCTTTCTCTCCTTTCATTCTCTTCTTAACCCATTACAATCTGGCTTCTAACCTCATCATTATGCTAAAAGTGTTCTCTCCAAGGTTTCAGTAGACAGAGACAGAGACCAAGACAGAAAAAGAGAAAGAAGAAGGAGAGAAAGGATAGAAACAGAGACAGACACAGAGAGCAAGAGAAGGAGAGGGAGACAGAAAGGGAGGAAGAGAAAAGGGGAAGGAGGAGAAGGGAGAAAAGTATAACTAGGATAGAATGGCAAGAGGCCTGGAGTCAATAATACTCATCTTCCTGAGTTCAGTCTGGTCTCAAACACTTACCAACTATGTAACCCTGGGCAAGTTTTAGTTTCTTATCTGTAAATGAGTTGGAGGAGAAAATGGCAGACTAATCCAGTATCTTTGCCAAGAAAGCTCCATGGAGTTGCAAAGAAACAGATACAACTGAGCAACAATGATAGACAATTTTCCCTTCCACATGGCAACTTTCTCCATTATGGTTTCAAAATATTGTGGATCAGCATAAGAAATTAAATGGGAGTTTGGGAGGAGTTTTGCAGAACCTACAGACAACATGAGAAGTCCAGTAGATGACACAAAGTTGAGAAATTCAAAAACATGTAAATATATGTATAGCATATATAATGTCAACACAAATTGTACATTAAGGTACTGTAAACACCCCATAAAAGACAAGAAAAGAATTCAGGCTTCTCTGCTATGAAGGGAAGGCCATCACAGGCCCCAACTCCATGATGTAGAAGGGATAACCATAGTTCCTCACAAGAGGGAGAAAATGACATGGTCAGACAGTAGATAGATAGACAGACAGACAATTTTTAAAAATCACCTTGGCAGTTAAGTGGAAAGTGGATTGGAATAGAAAGAGACTTGAGGCAAAAAAAAAAAACACCCTACTTATAATGCTATTGCAACTGTGTATACAAGAATTAATGAGAACCTGGACTAGGATTGTAATTATATGAGTAAAGAAAAAAGGGGGTGCACATGAGATGTTGTAAAGGTGGAAACAAGATTTGGCAAAGAGACGTTCTATAATTTTGCAGCTGAGGATATGTCAGAATGTAGGAAGGTATAGAGATGCTATTGAAGCCATGGTAAGTTTACTCCCACATTCTATTTCTTCATAGTCTCCTAATAAAGAGTTCATCCTGAAAAGAACAATTAAGTATGACTAAGGACAAAGAACTAAAGTCTGCTCAAGTAATAGCATAGCCTGCGGATGTGTTTTCTGTCTTATTTTTTGGATTTGGTCTACGTAAAGCAATAGATTGTGTAAGCTATCTGCAGGGGAGGGAAGGGAAAGGAAAGGATAGGGGCTTTCCATACATTCAAAAACATGTGTGGGAATTCCTTCCTGTAGAATCAAATGAAAATGCTAATTGAAAAGCCAAGAGTTATTGTGAATGAGGCATTGGGGAGGGCCTCAAACTAGGATCTTGAAGAGTATACAAATGAAATACACCTACACAAAATTTTGCTATCCCAGAGAATCCCATAAATAAGCATTTGAGCAGTGCCAAGTCTAAAAGTCACTGACTTTTAACTATGTAGCCTATAATTAGGTAGCTTTTCCCTCTCATGCTGTTTGATATAACTAAATGTCTCATTCTATGACCAAAAAGAAAGCCATCAGTGGAGATTATGAAATGAGAAAAAAACCAAAAGGGGAAAATTAAAAGAATGGAGAAAAGGAAAACAAGCAATTCCTTCAGCTATCATTTGAGACACAATGTAATCAATAGATCACTGAATAAGACATGTGTCCTTCTTGCTGTTTTCATGGCCAAAGCTTTCATACAGACCTCCATTATCTCCCAAGTGGACTACACAATAGAACTTTATCAGATCTTTCAAAAGCAAGATCTCTTCCCTCTAATTCAATCTTTCTCTTCTTTTTTTTCTTTTTTTGCTATTTGCTGAGGCAATTGAGGTTAAGTGACTTGCCCAGGGTCACACAGCTAGGGAATGTTAAGTGTCTGAGACCAGATTTGAACTCAGGTCCTCCTGACTTCAGGGCTGGTGCTCTATCCACTGCGCAACCTAACTGCCCCTTAATTCAGTCTTTCTATTTCACTCAGACCTAAAATCCCTTATTTAGAGAGCCTGATATGTCACTTCTTTATAGTTTTAGAAGTTCTTCATCAGTTAGTGAGATGTTCAAACTTCTTTGTCTGCTCTCCCTAATTGAGCACCACCTGATCTTTTCTTACCCCATACTTCTTTCATCTACCTAGTCTACTTCATTCCTGCCAAACTATATTACTTTCCAGCCAATTCTTACCCTTCCAACCATACAGTTGATACTTTTCCACTTAAGTTCTATCTATACTGTTCCCTATGACTCAAATATCCTCCCTCTTGCTTTTCACAGATAATGCAGCTAAGTGTATAATGGATAGAGTACTAGACTTGTCAGGAATTGTTCATTCAGTCATTTTTCAGGTGTGTCTGACTCTTTGTGACTTCATTTAGGGTTTTCTTGGCAAAGATATTGGAATGGTTTGCCATTTCTTTAAATAAGGAAACTAAGGCAAACAGGTTAGGTAGCATGCCCAGGGTCACACAGCTATTAAGTATCTTAAGTCAGATTTGAACTCAGGAAGATGAGTCTTCCTGACTCTAGATCCACCACTCTATCCATTGCACAGCCTATCTCCCCTGTTGTCAGGAACGCTCAAATACCAATTCGGACGTTACTTAACCTCTTTCAGTCCTTTTATCACCTATAAATAGCACAACAATAGTACCTCCCTCACAGAGTTATTGTGAGGATCAAATGACATATTATTTCAGAATCCTTAAAGTTCAGTATCATCACCATCATTATCGATTCCTATTTAGCTTTTAAAATCAAACATAGATTCTATATTCTGTGTGAAGCAACTTTATTTTTTTCCTCTCCAAATCTCAGGTAACATTTTTGTGCCTTTTGGACACACTTATTAATATATTGTTTGGCACTTTATTAATGTGTGTGTGATAAAATGACAATTTTATCATGCTCTTACCATATTGCAAGCTCCATAAGGTACTATACTTTGTATAACTATATATTTCCCCAAATTCTTAGTGCAAATACACTGCACATAAAGTTTATTGCAAATCTGACCATGTGATACCTATTCAGTCCAGAGATTCCCTCTTGTTTCTAAGATAAACTATAAATTGTTGTGTTAAGATCTTCAAACCTTTTACAACCTGATCCCAATTTATCTTTTCAGCCTCATTAAACCTAACTCTTCATCTCACACTTTGCAATTTGGCCACACTGACTCTTTCTTCCTCATACAGGACACTAAACTTCCATTTTTAACTGACCATCCCACATGATGTATTTTCTTCTTTCCTTCCTCTCAGATGGTCTCTTTTTTCCTTTTAGACAGCTCAATTCCCATACATTTTTCTACACAAAACCTTTCACAACCATTTCAACTGCTAGTGCCTTCTCTCTCAAATTTTTTTATATTTAACTTCTTTGCATATGTTTATATATATTCACTTTATATTTGTGCTATTTAAACACAGATACACATCTTGTTTCCTCCATTGGGATGTTATAGATTGTCTTATTCAATGTTTTTGTATCCTTAGCACTTAGCACATTTGCTAAATAAATACTTGTTAATTGATTGAAAATGATGTCTAGGTTTCCCAAGGAGAAGCTTCACATAGTGATCATATCTTTGTCTCTTTGTCATTGTTGTTAAACCTTTAATTGATTTCATTCATAGTGTGGTTGAGAACAGCCAAAAAATTTTTTTTAAAAAATGGAGAGAAGTGCAATTTGGCATGGACCCTCTGAAAAGATTTGGAAATCTTTGAGATGAGAAATTGGAATCCTTAAAAGGCCTATTCTCATTTCTCATCCCAAGATGGCACCTTAAATATGCACTGGAGTTGGTCCATACCTATCCAAAAGGTCCTTTGGGTTGGAAACTGATGCTAATTTAGAAGTCTTGGGAGATAGAAAAGTAATGGCTATCAGAGGTAGTATTCTTACCTGAAGGAACACTGGATTTGGTTTCAAACCTAAAACTGAAACCTGTTACCTTTGTGATATGCAGCAAATCATTTTACCTCTCATAAAAATGGCCCTTGGTCATTTTATCTATAAAGTGAAAAAAATGGGTCAGATGAATTCTTAAGATTCTGTGAATCTTAAGATTCTGTGAATTACCAATTGAAAACTTATTGATATTGATGTTTGTTAGACCATATATATGTAAATTGGAATTTTTGTCTCTAAAGTGGGTTATCATTGATGAATTTCTGAATGGTAAATTTCTATTTTGATACATTTTTGACAAATTTGGTAACTGGCAATTTTAAAACATTTTAACCTCCTTTCCTCCTATCTTTCATGTAATTTACAACATTCTACTTCTACCTTCCTTCTGAAAGCAGTGTATTCCTTTCTCATTCCTTAATTTTTTCATTCCCTCAAATTCCTTTATACTGTACCCTCTATCTATATTTCTTCTAGCTATACTAATAGTGATGCAAATTTTATGAATTACAAGAATCATCTTCCTCTGTAGAGATGTAAACAGTTTAGCTCTGTTAAATCCCTTTTGTTTTCTTTTCCTTTTTTTACCTGTTTCTGCTTCTCTTGGGTCCTCGTGTTGGAGGTCAAAATTTTGATTTAGTTCTGAATTTCTCTTTATGAAAGCTTAAAATCTTACTATTTCATTAATTAACTATTTCCCCCTTGATGTATGATGCTTAATTTTCCTGGTCATTCTTGGTTTTAGTCCTACTTCTTTGCTTTCTGTTCCATAATTTTTGATCCTTTAATGTTGCAACTACTAAGTCCTATGTATTACTGATTGTGACTCTCTAATATTTCAGTTATTCTTTCTGACCACTTGTAATATGTTTTAGCTTGACCTGATAGTTCTGAAATTTGGCTATAATGTTCTTTGGAGTTTTTATTTGGGGATCTCTTTTCTAAGGTGGTCAATGGATTCTTTCATTACCTGTTTTGCCTTTTGATTCTAGAACATCAGGGCAATTTTCTTTGATAATTTCTTGAAAAATGCAGTGCAAGTTCTCTTTTTGATTATGGGTTTTAGGTATTTTTATTCTGATATTGTCCCTCTTGGATCTATTTTCCAGGTCATTTTCCCCATGTTTTATTTTACATTTTCTTTCATTTTTTATTCTTTTAAATTTGATTATTGATGTTTCATAGAATTATTTAAGGTATTGTTTTCCTTAATTAGCTTTTATCTTTCTTTTTTCCATTTGGCCAATTGTGCTTTTTAAGGGGTTATTTTTTTCAGTGGATTTTTGTATCTTTTCCTTTTGGCTAATTCTACTTTTTAAGCAGTGTTCAGAGCAATAGCTCAGACTTTTTTTTTCACAATCCTCTTCCATCACTTACGTTTTCCCCCCATTTCTTCTTCTATCTCTTTTATATGATTTTAAAACTCCTTTTTGAGCTCTTCCATGAATTCTTTCTGGGCTTGGGACCACTTTTTATTTTTCTTTGGAGTTTTGCCTATAGGCATTTTGACATTGTTGATTCCTTGGCTAATCTAAAATACATGGTGGTTCCTGGAGTTTGAGTCCACTGGCTCCCTGGCTATGCTAAGGCATGTGGAGGGGATCCTGGTATTGGTGTTCACTAGTTCCACCACACTGGGGCTCAGGTTCTCTTGCTGATTTGCTAAGGTGAGGCCCATTCCTAGGAAGCCCTGTCCTGAGTGCGCTGGACCTCTCCTATTGATCTTTCAGATTTCCTGGGCTAAAAGATTGCTTCACTCCCTTTCCTTACTGTAACAACATTTACAGGACCCATCTTGAAATGCTATTTTATGGTTGCCCAGAGATGACCATGGGAGAGCTACATCAATTCACTTTTTGTGCCTCTATCTTGGTTCCCAGAAGTAGTATTGTGATTGTTTTTTAAAATTATTATTTTGTTTCAAACCATTTCCAATTGTTCAGTGAAAAAAGCCATATACACTCAGAGAGAGGGATATGAAATGTGGACCACAACATAATATTTTAATGCTCTCTATTGATGTTTGCTTGCATTATGTTTCCCTTCTCAGATTTTTTTTGTAGATCTGACTTTTTTTTCACAGCAAGATAACTGTAAAAATATGCATACACATATTCGATTTGTCAAGTATTTTAACATAATTAACATGTAGTAGAGACTTCATATATATGGGTCATTATACTTACTTCTATATGGGACTACTCTTGTAAGGCTTGCAGGGATGAGTGGCCCTCTCTGCACCTCTTATAGACACCTATAGGTTGGCACCAGTGCAACCTTAAAGTTGTGACTATTGCTTGCCCACCTTCATTTCCAATTATGCATTTCCTGAACACTATCTTTAAAACCACATTTTATGAACAAGTCATTATTGGTGATACACTGCAGATGTGTTTCCCATTCATTGCCTTTTACATAGCTTACCTCTCTCTCTCTCTCTCTCCTCTCTCTCTCTCTCTCTCTCTCTCTCTCTCTCTCTCTCTGCCGAGGCAATTGGGGTTAAGTGACTTGCCTAAGGTTACAAAGCTAGGAAGTGTTAAGTGTCTGAGACCAGATTTGAACTTGGGTCCTCCTGACTTCTGTACTAGTGCTCTTATGCATTGTACCACCTAGCTATCCCCATAGCTTACTTTCCTTTTTTTTTTGACTTTTCCAAAGTGGTTTATTAATAATTTATTAAGTATAACATTTTCATGTGCTCTATTGATGTTTGCTTGCATTGTATTTCCTTTATTGGATTATTCTCTCTTATAGATACGATTTCTCCTGAACAAAAAAATGATGTGTGGCAATAACTATACATATATTCGACTTAGTATTCTAACATAATTATCATGTAGTGGATATCCTGCTATCTAGGGGAGGAGTGGGGAGTAGGGGGGAAAATTTGTAACAGAAAGCTTTGTAAGGGTTAATGTTTAGTAATTACCCATATATATGTTTTGCAAATAAAAAGTATTAATAATAAAAAATAATAATTTATTAAGTAAATGATTTGTCCAAGATTTTCTTGAGAAAATAAACTAAATTCATATCTTTTATATGGAAAACATACATTTTCTTTGTAATTGGAGCATTTCTAAGCATTGTTTTTTTTTTTTAATTAAAGCTTTTTATTTGCATAACATATGTATGGATAGCTCCTCAACATTGATCTTTACAAAGCTTTCCATTACAAATTTTCCCCCCAGTCCCCTTACCTCCCCTAGATGGTAGGAAGTCCACTACATATTAATTATATTAAAATACTTGACAAGTCGAATATATGTATACATATTTCCATGCTTATCTTGCTGTGCAAGAACAATCATATCTACATGAACAAAAAATATCTGAGAAAGGAAACCCAATGCAAGCAAACATCAATAGAGACCATGAAAATGTTTTGTTGTGGCCCACATTTCATATCCCTCTCTCTGGGTGTATATAGCTTTCTTCACTGAACAATTGGAACTGGTTTGAGACATTTCATTGTTGCAGAGAGCTATGTCCATCAGAATTGATCATCATATAATATTGTTGTTGCTGTATATCTCCTGGTTCTGCTCACTTCACTCAGCATCAGTTCATGCAAGTCTCTCCAGGCCTCTCTGAAATCATCCTGCTGGTCATTTCTTACAGAGCAATAATATTCCATAACATTCATATACCATAATTTATTCAGCCACTCTCCAATTGATGGGTATCCATTCAGTTTCCAGTTTCTAGCCACTACAAAAAGGGCTGCCATAAACATTCTTGCACATGTGGGGCCCTTTCCCTCCTCTAAGATCTCTCTGGGATATAAGTCCAATAGGAACACTGCTGGGTCAAAGGATATGCACAGTTTGATAACTTTTTGAGCATAGCTCCACGTTGCTCTCCAGAATGGTTGGATCTGTTCACAGTTCCACCAACAATGTATTAGTGTCCCAGCTTTCCCACATCCCCTCCAGCATTCATCATTATCTTTTCCTGTCATTTTAGCCAATCTGACAGGTGTGTAGTGGTACCTCAGAGTTGTCTTAATTTGCATTTCTTGATCAATAGTGATTTGGCGCACCTTTTCATATGGCTACAAATGGTTTTAATTGCATCATCTGAAAATTGTCTGTTCATATCCCTTGACCATTTATCTATTGAAGAGTGGCTTTAATTCTTATAAATATGAGACAATTCTCTATATATTTTAGAAATTAGGCCTTTATCAGAACCATTAAATGTAAAGATGATTTCCCAATTTGATATAGCTTACTTTTCTTAACCAATATCAAAAGCACCCATATCTTAACATGTATCTGTTAACCTATTGTCCTTCAAAGATCTCTTATGTCTTGTGCAGTCAAGCAGAAAGCATTTATTAAGCATCTATGGTGTCCTAACCAATGGATAGATACTGAGGAAATCAGACAAAATGATGGCCTCTGCCTTCGAACATTTACATTCTCTTTAGGAGGGAGAGACAGTATAGATTCATATGATTATAGGTTATTTGGAGGAGGGTGGATGGAACACCTCTAGTAATGGGGTAGATCAGATATAGTGAAACCTCAAAGGAAACTAGGGATTGAAAGAAGTGAGAAAATAATGGGGAAATGGCCAGTACAAAAGACACAGACCAAATTTGTATTTCTGAATGGGTGCAAAAGAGTTAGAGGAGTTTGGTTGGACAACAGAATGCATGAGAAGGATGAAACAGCACTAGAAAAGTAAGTTGGGGCCAGGTTATGAAAAGCAGTAAATGCCAAATAGAGAAACCTAAAGTTGACAGAGGTGATTGAGAGTTAGTTGATTTTATTGATACAGGGGAATGACCAGCACTTTGGGATATTACTTTGGCAACTGTATGGAGGTTGGAGGAGAGGAAGGAAGGACTTGAGGCAAGCTTATTTAGGAAACTATTGCAATTGTTCAGGAAAAAAAAGAGGCAATGAGGGCCTGAGCTAAGTGGTGGCCTTATAAAGTAAAGAAAAGGAGATGGACGCAAGTGATATTGTGCAAGTGGGATCAGCAAGACTGGACAAATGATTGTATATTTAGGGTAAGGGAGAGGAGGAGTCTAGGAAGACATGGATGTTGTCAATAGAAATGGAAAAGTTTGGAATGGGAGGGATGAGTTGTGAGGGGAAGGAGATAATAAGCTCTGTTTTAGACCTGTTATATCTGAGGTAATTCAAAATGCAGTTGATAATGTGGGATTAGAGCTCAGGAGATAGTAGTTAGTGTAGATCTATGTAGAGATAATTAAATTCATCAAAAAAAAAAAAAAAGAGAGATCACTAAAAAAATGGCAAAAAGACCTAAGATTGAATGCAGGGATACAAACATAAGTTGCAGGATACAGATGCTTCTGTGGTATTCTGTATTTAACTAATAGAAAAACATGATCTAAATATGTCTTTAATCTTCTCAGAAATATCCTGTTTATTTTGTGGGCAGATGATTAAGAAGTACCAGGGCAAAAAAGCATATGTCAAGAAGTTTGAAAAAGGATGCCAGTGACAGTGGCAAGGATGATCAGAAAGAAATCATCAGGCCTCAACTTTTCATAAAACTTCCTGCCTTGTCACTTTGGTCATGCAGGAATTCAAGTCAACAAATATTTAAGTGCCTACTATATGCAAAGGGGTGAAGTTTGGGGGAGGGGGAACTAACTGCTTGCATGAAGACATTCATTGGCTCAGTTCTCTTCCTTGGCATGAATATTTCTCACTGCCACCCTTATCCCCTCAGCCGCTCTCTCCAGGAAATATCCCTTCCTTGCTCCCTCAGAGCCATGGAAACTGGTTAGGGGGGTTGAGTGTTGTCATTCTATTCACCCCATTTTCTGCAAAGGTACACAATGGCCAGGGTGCCTGACCCAGAAAACAGTCTCCTCCATTTCTGAATGAGACTTTCCACAGAAATGCCCCCTGCCCCAATTCTACCCAAGTGACAACAGAGCCTTTATAATCTGTTCCTCTGAATCATGTCTCCCCGGCCCTCTAGCCTCCAGACCAACTCAGGAAGGGGAGATCCATGGACAAGGCATCTCTTTATTAAGGAAACAGGATGAAGCCACACCATTCCTCTGCTACCACCCAGGAGGGCAAACTAATTAGCATACCTAGCTGGACATCATCTGCCAGAGCCAGAGACTGGGAGCAGGGGAGGGGGCAGCCTGACAGCATGAGAGAGAAGGAGAATAAGAAAAAAAGGGAGAGGGAAAGGGAAAGGGAAAGAGAAGAAAAAGGAGAGGGAGAGGAAAAGGGAGACAGAGCAAGAAGGAAAAGGAAAAGGAAAAGGAGAGGAAGAGGAAGAGAGAGAGAGAGAGAGAGAGAGAGAGAGAGAGAGAGAGATACAGATAGAGACAGAAAGACAAAGACAGACAGACACACACACACAGAGGCAGAAAGACAGAGAGACAAAGACAGAGTGAGACAGAGAGACAGGGACAGAGAGAGTCACAGAGAGAAAATAGGAACACAGAGAGAGTAGAGATAAAGAAAGAGAGACAGAGACACAGAGAAAGGTAGAGAGGGAGAAAGAGAGTAGGGAGAATTTGGAGCATTGTCTTCAGACATACTCAGTTGTGCTGAGAGCCTTTGTGCATGTATCCTTTAGGAATAAGAATCATATAGGCCATTCTAAGACTAGTGTCCAAGCTGGCACAAAGGTCAGAGTTCTACTGGGATCCGAAGAAGGCTGTAGGTGGGTAGGTGGGGGGCTGTGCTTAGGGGGTATGGGAAAGGCAAGCAGCAGGGCATGAGGAGGGGGTTGTTGGGAGAACTGCTTGGCACTGCAGGCCTGTGTTTTAAATCTAACAGTATTCCTTTCAGTATGTTAGCACATGTGGAAATAATGGCATAATGAATAATGTTAGCAAAAAGTTGAAGCTTAAAATAGATTCTTTAATTATACATAGTGATATAAATAATTCTATGTATAGATATATTGTTTAAAATAGTTACAAAGAATATGTGTTAAAGTGATTCACCCAATCTGGAAGCCATGAAATAAACCTATGAAAAAACCTTTATATGAGAATTTGAAATTTTATATCTTGTCTTCAGTAACAAAAATAGGGATTTGTTACACCACATTGAGTCAGGACAGGAGAATCCGACTTATTAGTAGGGAAGAGTTTGGAAATAATGTATACTTTGAAAGTGAGATTTAGTATCATGTTGGAAAATATAGTTACAGCAAAGGCATAACTCTTGTACTACTAAGACACCATAAATGTAAAACTAATTTGCTTGGCTATTAACTCTTCAGAATTTTCATTTTATAGATGAAGAAACTGGGTCCCATGAAGGATGAGTCATTTGCCCAAGGTTATTTTGAGACATTCACCCAATCCTCCTAGTTCTGCCCTCTAGGATCAATTAGAATCACCCTGTTCTCTGATTGATCTTCAAATGCTCAAAAGTCCTTAGCTGGGAATTTCTAGGGCTATTTCCTAATTAAGCACAGTCTTCAACACTTTCTCCAAAAATAAAAATTAAAAACAAAATAAAAAAATTAAGAGTAGATCCTGAACTTCCTATGCTTTTGTGCTACCAAAATACTTTTGATTTCTATCAGCCATCCACTGTAGTTATGAAGTACAGAATAGGGTTCAACAATGTGATTGGGGCTGGTCTTTGTGAAGTGTATCATCTCATTTGATATCATTCACTTCTTACATCAGCTCTGTGGTAGATGTGCTATCGTTATTTATAATTTACAAATGACAAAACCAAAACTTACAGACATTAAGTGACCTCTCACATAAGAATGAGGTAGGATCTGAAACCAAGTTATCCTGATTCCAAGTCTATTGGGGCTCTACAAATAAAAGTATAAAAGAGAATCTGTTCAATTAGCTATATTTTAATGCTCCTTTAACTTTATCTCAAAAAAAGACATTTTTCATATTTAAGAGAAATAGGATATGAGATTCTTAAAAATCCCCATTAACAAGGCAGTATGGTAAAATTTGAAGAGCTAAAGAAGCAACTGTGTGAATGGAGAGGAGATGAATGTGAGAGATGTTATGAAAGTGAAAGTGGTAAGATTTAGCAATTGTAGATATGTGGGATGAAAAAGAGGGAAGAATCCAGGGTGACGCCAATGTTACAAACTGGGGAGACTAGAAGATGATGTTGCCTTTGGGAAAATTTTGGACATGTTGAACATAAAATGTTTCTAGCATATCCAATTTGAAATCTATAACTGTTAGTGATGTGGATATTAAGGTCAAGGGAGTGGTGGTAGGATGATGCTGGATATAAAGAATTGAGAGTCATTTACTTAAGGATGATGGTTTAACCCATGAGAGCTGGTATGGTTGTAGACAGATATACACATATATACATATGTGCAAACATATATACCTATATTTTCAAGATTTCAATGCACATTCTTTAATTTGTTACAAATCAAAAAATAAACTTAGTTTTGCCAAATAGTATATTTTCTCCAAGTCTAACTTTGATGATAATGGGTTTTAATGGGGTTTAAATAAGGCTGATTCTCAGGCCACTGAAACATATAGAAAAAGAGAGAAGAGAAAACCCAGAAAAAAAGTCTGGAATCCCCAGGATGATAGGTATTGTTGGCTATGGAAGGGGAAATGAAATATCCTAAAATGTCAGTCCTGCAAATCTCATCACCTCCATTAATGGAGAACATTCATTTGGAGCCAGAAAACCTATGTTTTGTCATAGAAAACTTGTGTCACTACCTTAACCCCAGAAAAATCATTTAATCTCTCTGTCTTTTAATGTCTTCCTCTACAAAATGAGATAGACTAGATAGTAAGTTATAAGTCTATGATCCTTCTTCCTGCTTACAAATCAGGTCCATGAAATTTCACCTTTTGTAACATGAGGATGACTCACTGTTGTGAAAGGCATATTTTTGAATATTTCTTTCAAGAGGTTGATGGAACACTGGCCTGTTTGTTATTCAGTCTATTCTTTCTCCCCCAATCTCCTTTAAGACATAGGGCAAGCATTTTCCAAGTGGCTTTAAAATAGTTTTCTATTATCAGGTCTTCTAGAGTTCAAGAATGCCTGTTCCTGTACTATAATATAATCACCCTCCCCACATAGAAATACAAGTGATCGTTACTTCCTCTGATATTTATTATTGAGCATAATAAGTCCAATCTCTGCTACCAGACTTTTAAAGTCCACTGTGATTTGGCCTCAACCTATCTAGCATTATTTACCCTCACAACCCATTGCTCCAGTAAGACTGGTGTCTGCCTCTCTTCTAATTATCTAATGTTTAATCATAAGAAACTAATCAGAAAGTCTTTGTGAAATCACTATTAGTCTAACACATAGTTATTAATCACTCTTATAAGCAAGAACCATTTATCATAGAACTTCTTTATTCCTCAGCACTGAGAACAATATTGGTCCTGGGAGTTGTTCAGCAAATATAGCAATATTCAACTTGACTGGTACGAACTTCAAAAAAAGTAAATTTGACATTCAGCATATTATACAACTAATTTAAAAGCTTATAATTATTTATACCTTTAAATAAACTTTAACTTGCAATATCCTTTTGCTATAATTACTTGTTTTATATGATTTGGCATTGAGTTCACATGATTTTAATACACATTCTTCAATACTTCATTATGAAATCACACTTTTTATCACAATGAATTCTAAATTTACCTTTACTAACTCATACATTTTCTCCAAGTCTAACTTTGCTTATAGCCCACAGATTTTAATGGAGTTTAAATAAGAAGATAGTAGAAGAAGATATCCAGAGTAATTAACAGTTACTTTCCCTCTTTCACATTTGGGGAGAAAGTTGAATATTTTACAATCTAACAAAATCACTTAGGTCTTGTATGACCTAAACTTCTATTGACAATCATTTTGATATTTCTTTGAAGGAAATAACGAATTGCATCAGTTAATATAACTTTTCCCCAATCTTCAGTAATACTCTATTCTTTGAATTGTCTTGTCTACATCTTTGCAGCTATTTTTTTAACTGGTCTTCTCACTGTTCTTTTAATGTCAAAAAGCCTATGCCAGAATGTAGAAGAATGTTTCTCATTTTTTTCTTTTTCACTTGATAGTATTTTTTTTTCATTTACATGTAAAGATAATTTTCAACATTCATTTTTGTAAGATTTTTGAGTTCAAAATTTTTTCTTCCTCCCTCCCTTACCTCTCCCCTCCCCAAGACTTCAAGCAATCTGATATGGTGGGAAAAACCATGAGAAAGAAAAAACAAACAGAAACAATAACAAAAAAAGGTGAAAACACTATGTTTCTATCCACGCTCTCTATAATTCTCTCTCCAAATGCAGATGGTATTTTCCATTCCAAATTTATTGGAACTGTCTTCTAGAAGAGCTAAGTATATCATAACTAATCATACAATATTGCTATTAGTGTATACTAAGTATACTCAGAATCAGTTCATGAAAATCTTTCCAGGCTTTTCTGAGATTAACCTGCTCATTATTTCTTTTTTTTTTTTTTTTTTTTTTGCTTTTTGCTGAGGCAATTGGGGTTAAGTGACTTGCCCAGGGTCACACAGCTGTTACGTGTCTGAGCCCAGATTTGAACTCAGGTCCTCCTGACTTCAGGGCTGGTGCTCTATCCACTGCGCCACCTAGCTGCCCCCATGCTCATTATTTCTTATTCTATGCCATATCTTAAGTTATTCATTCTACAATTGATTGGCATCCCCCAATTTCCAATTTTTTGCTACCACAAAAGAGGTGCTACAAACATTTTGTTGCTTATTTTGCCTTTTTATGATCTTTTGGGGACACAGATCCAGTGGTGGTATTGCTAGATCAAAGAGTATGCACAATTTTATAGCCTTTTGGACAGAGTTCCCAATTGCTCTTCAGAATGGCTAGATCAATTTACAACTCCATTAACAATGCATTAGTGTATCATTTCTCTCATATCCCCTCCAACATTTATAGTTATCTTTTCTTGTCATCTTAGCTAATTTGAGGTGACATGGTATTTCAGAGTCATTTTAATTTACTTTTCTCTATTTGATAGTGATTTAGAACATTTTTTTTCAAATGAGTATAAATAAATGGCTTTAATTTCTTCATCTGAAAATTTCCTGTTTCCATCCTTTGACCATCTCTCAATTGGGGAAGGACATGTATTCTTATAAATTTTACTCAGTTCTCTATATATTTTAGAAATGAGACCTTTTATTCTTGGCTGCATTAGTTTTGTTTGTGAAGAACTTTTTAAATTTAATGTAATCAAAGTTATCCATTGTGCATTTCATAATGTTCTCTTTCTTTTTTGGTCATAAATTCTTCCCTTCTCCAAAGATCTGAAAGATAACATCTCCTGCTCTCCTAATTTGCTTATAGTATCACCGTTCATGTCTAAATCATGAACTAATTTAGACCTTATCTTGGTACTTGTATGAAATATTGGTCTATACTATTTTTTCAGCAATTTTTTGTCAGCAAATTCTTATCCCAAATCTGGAATCCTTGGATTTATCAAATAATAGATTACTATAGTCATTGACTACTGTCACACAAAAAACAAAACAAAACAAAACAAAAACACAACCTACTTATCCACCACTCTATTTATTAGTCAATATCAAATGGTTTTGATGATTGCCACTTTATAATATAGTTTTAGGTCCGACACAGCTAGGCCACCTTCCTTTGCATTTTTTCCCATTAATTACTTTGATATTCTTGACCTTTTGTTTTTCCAAATAAATTTTGTCATTGTTTTTTCTAGCTCTAGACTCCCAAATATTTTATATTGTCAATGGTTATTTTAAATGGAATTTCTCTTTGTATCTCTTGCTGCTGGACTTAATTAGTAATGTACAGAAATGCCAATGGTTTATATGGATTTACATTATTACTTCATTACAACATGTTGTAGGGTTCTGGATTTTAAGACACTTTGCTGCTTCCATTCACATCCATATTGAGAATTACTAACTCTGGATTTTCCTCCATCCTATTTTTCCCCATTACTTGTTTGTCTTCTTTTTCATTTTTTCCCTCTCCACCAGTATTTTGCTTCTGATACCACCTCCCTCAATCTATCTTCTTTTCTATTAGCCTCTGCCCCCATTTTCTTAGTCTTTCCCTCTTTTATGCCTGTCCTCTCTTATATTAGCTTTCTCGCTTCCCTTTTCTTTCCCCTTTCCCTTCCTAGTTCCCTTTAGGGTAAAGTAAAATTTTATACTCAGCTAAGTGTGCATATTATTCCCTTATTGAGCTAAATCCAATTAAATTAAAGTTCAAACAATCCTTATTCCCCTCCACCCTTCTTTCCCTCTAATGTAATAGGTGTTTTGTACCTCTTCATGTGATTTATTTCATTTTACCTTCCCTTTCCTCTTTTTTTCAGTACAATCCTTTTTTGCACTTCTTAATTTCTTTTTTTTATATCTTCACATCAAAGTTAACATATCCACAGCCTCTATGTATACCCCTTCTAACTTCCCTAACAAAAATATAGTTCTCAAGAGTTATAAGTATCCTGTTCCCATATAAGGATGGAAACAGCTTAACATTTCAATAACTTTGTTCATTCCTGCTTATCATTTTATTCTTCCTAAGGCTTGTATTTGAAAATCAAATTTTCTGTTTAGTTTTGAAATGATCAGAAATGATTGAAAACTCCCTATTTCATTGAATGCCTATTTTTTACCCTGAAAGATTATGCTCAATTTTTCTGAGTAATTGATTCTTGGTTCAAATCTAAGATCCTTTGCCTTCCCAAATGTCACATTCCAGGCTCTCGGATCCTTTCATGTGGAAGCTTCTGATTCCTAGGTAATCCTGACTATGACTCCTTAATATCTGAATTCTTTCTTTCTAGCTGCTTGCAGAATATTCTCCATGATTTGATAATTCTGCAATTTAGCTACAATATTCCTTTATCGATTGATTCTTTCAATGACTATTTTATGCTTTGGTTCTAGGATATCAGGGCAGTTTCCCTTGATGATTTCTTGAAATATAATATCCAGGTTCTTTTTTTGATCATGGCTTTCAGGTAATCCAATAATTCTAAAAGTATCTCCCCAGGATTTGCTTTCCAGGTTAATTTTTTTCCAATAAAGTATTTTACATTTTATTCTATTTTTTTCAAAAATTTTTTTTGATTCTCTATATCTTGAGTTATTAACTTCCACTTGTTAATTTTAATTTTTAATTAATTATTTTCTTTAGTTAGTTTTTTTACCTTGTTTTTTTCATTTGCCAATTCTACTTTTAAAGGAGTTATTCTTTCAGTCAATTTTTGTGCTTCCTTTTTTAAGCTGTTGACTTTTTAAAAAATAATCTTTCTGCATAACTATATTTTCTTCTACCACTCTTACTTGAGGTTTAAAATCCTTTTAGAGCTCTTCCAAGCAATTAAGATTGAGATCAATTCACATTCTCATTTGAGACTTTACATGTAGGTATTTTGCCATTGCTGATCCTTTCTGAGTTTGTTTTTTAATTTTCCCTGTGGCCATAATATCTTTCTACAGTCAATACTCTTTTTTTTGCTTTTTTGCTCATTTTAAAAAGTTGAACTCTGCTCCTAGAGCACAGGAAACGCTGTTCCAAGCTTCTCTTGGCGACAGTGGTCTCACTGGTTTTCCACACTGAGACCAGAGACGCTGTCAGCTTTCCCACTGTCCTGAGTTGGTCTGACCTTTTGTGGAAGGGATACTGCAATTTGCTTTCTGACCTGTGTCTGAAAGTTTTACTGATGACCTGCTGAACTACTGGCCCATTGAGCTAGTATTGAGGTGCCTTCTCTGCTAATCTGTGCTATGGCTAAAAGCCTTCTGCTAGATTGCCCAAACTATGCCGACCTTCCCTTTCATCCAAGGGAGACAGAGCTTTCCTGAAGTACTTCTAAGTGGTCTTAAGCTGGAAAATTATTTCATTCCATCTTTTGTGAGTTCTGTCACTCCAGAATCTGTTTAGAGGCTTCAGTTAGAATTGCTTTGGGGAAAGCTTAGGCAACTTCCTGACTTCTTTCTACTATCTTGACACCAAGAATGTTTCATTATGGCTTTGAATAATCATCAAACACTTCCATGCAACAATAGCAAGTGCAATATCTCAAGCAGTTATTGAAGTATATATATATTTCAAGATCTAAAATTTCTGCATGTTCCTTGAAGTAATATGTATTCTTAATAACTATGGAATTAAAAATGGGGGAGGGGAAAGAAACAATGAAATACATGTATAAAGGGAGGAAAAAAAAAAGTTGATCCTATTTCTTCTGGTAAAGGTCAGGCATTCTGAGTTAAATTAGTATCAGTAGAAGTACAATCACATGACCATTGCTATCACAAAGAAATCATATCAAAAGTATTGTTTGTCTCAGGCATTTTGCACACCACTATGATTGGTGATTTATTGAACCTACTTAAGAAGTAAAAAAATCAAGTGATGAGCAGTTCTATAGTTGCCTCCTCAGCCTCTGTGTGTTTCCACTGAAATTTTTGCCACCCCTCCTGCTCCAACTGGCACTTAAGGACCTGTGCTGGTTCCTTGAAGTCCTATTTAGTGAGAATCACTCACTCCCAAAGGTGTACTAAAAACAGCTCACTTTTTAAAAAGCCTTTCGTGAAATTTTCATTTGGAGCATTTATATCCTTGAAATAGATAAACACTACAAATCAGGCTTGGTTTATTGTTTAGTTGATTGTCTAGGCTTAAGAATATGTGTGTGGGAATGTTAATAACAGATTAAAACTGAAAGTGTGGTGTTCTGTTTTGGAAAACTTGTGTTTAATCACTATCAGCACTTAAAGATCATCTAATACCATCTTTCCATTTTATAGAAATTGAAGTGTACACAGGTGAAGTAATAATTCTTGGGTCACGCAGGTAGGAAGGAGAAGAGCTGGAATTCAGGGGTCACTGCTCAGTCTTCTTTCTCCCCTGAAAAAGAATGAATGAACATTGACCAAGCAGAGACACTATGCTCAATGCTGGGGAGACAAAGGAGATGGGATTTTTAAAACGTGCTTTGCAGGTAATCAGGCACTATGCTAAGCACTGATACAAAGAAACATATATTTCCAGCCTAAATTTAAGGAGTAAGCATTCAAATGTAGAAAACAAAATGAAAACAAACAACTAGGTCCATATATAGGGTGACTGTGTCAATGGAAAATATATTTCATGGATATGTTCTCAAAGACATGAAAACTGAATAATGAACATTATTACCTGTCTTCTATTGAAACTTGTGTTATTCCAATTCTCTCATTATCCCACCCTGGCCTCTAACATCATCATCTCAGTTTCTCCAACCCATGCTAGCCTTTAGCTTCTAATCAATCATTATTACAAGGAATTCACTGGGCAGATAATGTGGCTTAGTTTTCACTAGCTCCCTAACTGATGGTTTTGGAAGATGGCATAAACATCGCAGTAGGAAAAGAAAGATTGTGGGAGAAAAACTTTTCAAGAAACCGGGTCCTCAGGTGGAAGGGAAAGATCATATGTTTCCCTGAGACTACTATTGTGGAGAAAACAGAGCAGGACTGGAGTAGAAGGAAGCTCCCCAGCTGTGGAGGACATCAGGATCCCATTAGTTGGTGTTAAGAGTCAGCCTTTATCTTCATTGCATTAGTACTCTCTAGGTCTACTGTACTGGGGGAAGGGTGGCCTATATCCCAGAATCTTCCCCTTATTTCTTATATTAAAGTGAGAGTTGTCATTATAACTGTCAGGAAAAGAACAAACAGACTCAAAGTGGGGGTTGCCTCCCTTGAGCTAAGGACACAAGAATATATCTGGGATGCATTGGACTATCCTGGGAGTGGTGCATAATGATGAGAAGAAGAATCTCAAGACTAAATGAGTAAGAGATATGGGGCAATGGTATGGGAGTGAAGGAGAATTGCAAGACAAGGATATGCCATTCAGGAGAGCAATACCAAGGATGCTGAAAGGTCCTGGGTCAAAGTCCCAATCATCTCACCCTAGTTATGACTCTAGTCTTCATAGAACTACTTTCTAAAATTCTCTACCTGCTCTCTTTTCCTGCACAGCCCCCTTTCTTCTCCATTTCTGCTGGTCCTTCATGTCTCTATTCTTGGAAAGAAAAGAAAGGAAAAAGAAAGCCAAGCTGAATAAATAAAACTTTCTTTCTCTATTTCCTATTCTCATTAGACACATATTCTTCTGTCTTACTGATGCTGCCTATTATTTTCAAATGTCATGATTTTATAGAGCAGAGATGTGATCTTTCATTTCAGTTTAATTTTATTGTGGCATCTCAGAAAGTTTCCAACACCAATAGGGGCACAGTAAATATTGGGAATTAGATTAGGCTGATGAGCTGTCCAGACTGTTCTCCTGGGGTCCCTCTGTTCTTTTCCTGATCCTAATAATCTCCCATGATTTTCCCCAAAGTCCCCTGGCAAACCTCAGCAGCAGCTTTGACACATTTTGCAGCAGTGGAAAGAGGGGTCTTATGTCTTGAGGTCTCCTCCCCTCTATAAAAAAACAACAATAACGAAAAGCATTTTCTCTCTTTGGTAAAGAAAAAATGAGCAAAGTGTTTCAAAGCCCCAAGGTGTGAGACTGCATAGCTTCCTAATTAATATAGGCCCCTAGTGGGGAAATCTAAAGCTTCACAGGATAGAAGGAGTTTCATATGATCCTCACTATGTTGTTTTTGATAAAGCAAAACAGAAGAAGAAATAATCCTTGTTTCTAAGGCACCACTGTTCTGCAGTCAACAGAGTTGCTTTGGTTCCAGTTTTGACTCTTAATGATTCCTGATGATTCAGAAGTATGTCCAAGTAGTTAACAATCCTGAACGCTTAATCTATTTGAGAATTAGAAGCTATACTTACTCCTCCATCTTTATATTCACAAATATAATCCTTCAGCTTCTCCCCAGACACAGGTGCATTCCTAACAAGATTCCTGCAGACACTTGTTTTCAAGCATGCTATGTCTACCTGGAACAAAGTCCCCCCTTCTTCTTCTCCTTCCTTTCATCTCCTTTCTTCTCTTTCTTGATCCACCTTTCTCTTTTTTAGATGCTCTTGTCCCTTCTACTGATACATCCTGGGAAATAGTGTATAGGAATAGGGACTAAGAGCACTGAATTTAGAATTAGTATGTTGAGGTTGGCTTCAGTTTATCTGTAAAAAGAAGGGCTTGGTTTTTATGATCTTGTTATTATATAAATCAAACCCTTCATCTCAGAGAGCTTTAAATAACTGATCAAAACACTGACCAAACATGGTTCTCAAAGACTAATAATGAAACATGCTACCCACCTTTTAACATGGGGATGAAGCATAATATTTTGGACATGACAAATGGTGGAGTTCATGTTGCTTAACTATGCATATTTGTTACAAGGATTCTTTGTCTTTCTTTCTCTTTCCTTCCTTCCCTCCCTCCTTCCTTCATCAGTAGATTTGATCAGTTCTTTCTGATGAATATTAAGTTGGATCTAGAACTGAAAAAGAGAAACTACACTTGGAAAAACATTCAGCATTGAGTATCTTTAGATATTTCCTGCCACAAAAGCTCACCTTTTAAAATCGAGTGTCATGATGAATTATAGAATATTGTGATCTCAACAGAATCAAAGTTGTGGATGACACAAAGGGTAATGGAAAAGTACATGCTAGAGATAAGTAGGTTATGGTATATTGTCACTGGTAGGGACAAATAAATGAATATAAATGATCATAAAATAGAATGGACCTGGTATATAAGAAGAGTTTAATAAGTGCTTGTTGAATGACTATTTTAGTCATATGATAAAACTAAAAGAACAACAGACTTCATGAGTGTTACACTGATATCTAAACACTTAAAAAAACAAAGATAAGTTTCCAGCATGCAGAGGTGGACATAAAATAATAGAAGAGGCCTCAGTTACCACTTATGATAAAACAAAGTATGGATATAGCTTCCATTTGTGTACTATGTGATCTTAGGCAAGTTACAACCTCTTTGGGCTTCAATTTTCATCTATAAAATACTTCTTATTGCTAATCACAAAGTATCAAATCATAATAACTTCACTTTCAAGTTGAAAAGGCTACATATATGTCTGTATATATGTGCATATATATACATACCAACATATATTATAAATACATGTAAATGTGTTATATTTATGTACATGCATATGTATATACACATATATTTATATGTATATATATATATATTTATATACATAAATGGCAGTTAGGTAGTATAGTGGATAGAGCACAAGGCCTGGAGTCAAGATCTGAATTCAAATTCAGCTTCAAAGACTTACTGTGTGACCCTAGGCAAATCACTTACCTCCTATTTGCCTCAATTCCTCAAGTAAAATGAGGAGAAAGAAATGGGATATTACTCCAGTATCTCATAGACAGTGTCCATGGGGGTCACAGAGTCAGACATGACTGAATGATAAAGCAACAATATATGTATATACATATATACACAATGCATGTATGTATATGTTCACAATATAAATGTGCGTACATATGTTTGTACAATATATGTGCATACACGTGTGTATCTAGAAATGGAGTGTTTTAGCTGGTACTTTATTTGCTGTAACATAATAACTGGGCCTCAGAGCCAGAAAAATTTGTGTCCAAGTTCCCTCTCTTATATATTTATATTGATTCTGTGAACAGGGACAAGTTTAAAGTGTGGAGAAGAGTACCAGGCTGCATTAATGGGAGCACTGGAGAGTTCCCCACATCAATTACACCACAAGTATAATCCCTATTCTTAAATTGCCCAGAATGTGTGTATTGCTATGAAATATGCTTAATTTTAAGAATAAGTACATTGAATATAAAAGGTCTCTCTATATGAGGCAGTTAAAGGTGAATATATACCAATCTCAGAATTAAAGGTGTAAGGCATGAGAGTCTATAGAAAAGACCATATTTGGGGCAGTTAGTGGATAGAGCACTGGCCCTGGCATCAGGAGGACCTGAGCTCAACTCCAACTTTACATTCTTACTAACTATTTGACTCTGGGCATCTGACTTAACCCCAGTTGCCTCCAAAACAAACAAACACACAAAACAAAACTAAAAACAGAAAAGACCATATCATGTAGGTAGTATGTTGATATTATGTACATTGGTATTCTTTATCTATAGCTAATGAGTATTGTGGTGAAAGGATCTAACCAGATTGCTTTTGGTATTTCTATGAAGAAAATTATTGGCTACTTATTACAGCTCTGAAGATAGGTTGGTTTAGAAATTATCTCTGGCTTTCCTTTATTTTGCCTTCCCTCCTTTAAAGTCTTAAATTAGTGATTCATCACAATATAGAAGAATCAGGAAAATCTGAGACCTTAAGGCTCACCAGCTAAGTCTAAGTAGGGAAGATAGTCAAGTAAGCTGCAAAGGTTTTGAGTATGGATACAGTGACAGCTTACAGAGTGATTAAACCCTTCTGGTCCAGTAACTCCCGAAACTATTTATTTATTGAAGCTTAAAGGGCTGCAATCTGTATCAGGAGAAGTACCACTCTTACAAAATAAATCATGGAGCCAGGCTGGAAGGCATTAAAACATTCCATAAGCAGCATTATCACAAACCACTCTTGCTACTGAGGAAGGTGACTGATGAGCATTTGGCAAAGGTGATAGCTGAGTAGATCTAACTTGCTTAATATAGGCATATATATACATATATATATATATAAAACATGTGTATACATGTGTAGATATGTTTTGTGTATGTTTGTATATAATGTAGATATACATACACATATAGTTATAGATGAATATGAAATTTAACAAATTCCCATTTATCTAGAATCCAAGCAAATTTCTGTCAATAAACAGAATACTTTCTCCTCCCAGGACTATATAATAATAATCCTCAGCACTTAGCACAGTTTCTAGCACATAGTAATATCTACTCAATGCCTATTGATGGGGACTAAAAGGGTTAAAATAACTTCTGCAAGGTCACTAAAAATGTTAGTCACTGAGCCAGGCAATTATGATCATAATGGAATTATGTTAGAACTAGGGAAAGGGACCTTAGCAACCACATAATGCCACCCCTTCAACGTATGGAAGTGTTTCCTTTGTCCCCCAAGCCTGAGCTTCTTCCATTACATCATGACATCAGAATTCATTCAACTATAGTTTTAATGTATTTGTGCAACAAGAATTCAAAGCTAAATATCCCTTTAGATGGCATGTTCACATGACTTTTGAACCCTTGTTAATGGCTAGATAGCCAGAAAAAGCCCTTTGGAAAAGCAACTTTTGTATATGCATATGTATGTATATATTTCCCCAAAAGAATGTTAAGATCTTTGAGGGCAGGGGTTGTGTCAGTTTTACCTTTGTATACCTGGCATCTAGCACATTACAGGAAGTAAAGGAGGGAAAGCACTTATTAAGCTCCTATAGAATGTCTTGCACTGTGCTAAGCAAATGACAAATATTGAATTCTAGGCACTTAACATATTAAGATGCTTGTTAACAGTTTGCGTATATGATGTTCTAAGTGACTCCCAAGTCTAGACAGGTCTTCACAAGAGTCAATAGTTGTAAAGGAACGCAAGAGTGCTAGAGTGAAAGAGCTCAAATCTTTGGACTATTAATATGAAGATGTCTAGCTTTCAAAACTTACTCAGAGTCCCAGTTCTACCAAAGCACCTGAAATGCCTCCTCAGTTATCAGGTTGACAAAGTTTAAGCTCTTATAGTCTAATTCTTTGAAAACTGGTCATGATATGTGGCAGTTCTCAATTTACTTGAGTATTTAATCAACTGGGGTACCCTGGATAAACTAAGGCTACTACAATGCAGTCTCATGAAATTTAATTCATTTGGAAATGTTCTTTTTATAGTTCAAATGATCAATTTCATTTGGTTTTGATGTGGCTGGACTAGGACAACCTAGATCATACACGTATGGATAAGATGCTAAGCCTGGATTTGGAAAGCATGAGTTTAAATCCAGCCTTAGAAACTAAGTTGCTATTTAAGTAAGTCACTTAATATCTACAAAATAATAGCAAAATAAGATAATAGCACCAACCTCCCTGGGTTGTTCTGAAGTAAAATTTTTATAAAGTGCTTTACAAACTTTAAAGCACTATACAAATTATTGCTTCTACTACATTCCCCAAATCCCTAAAACATCCATGGAGTGGCTGTAAACAGAATCATCTTTTATTTGCAAAAGACAGAGTCATAAATAGCTAGGCAGAATCAACCCATGCTTTTATTTTCATTGCATATAAAAATTTCATATGAAGGTATTTGATGTACAGTACTATCCCATGGGCTGTTAAGAGAGGCTAAGAAACAGGAGAATCATTTGTAATGTTCACATACAAGTTGCCACTCTGAAGACATACCCAAAGGAAAAACAAATTAAAAAACAATGAAAACTGTCCAGGATTTTGTTGGTTTGTTTCTTTGTAATTATAGTGTCCCTTTTTATACTGTTTAAAACAAAAGTAGTCAAATTCCTTTGGGCCAGGGCTGCTAAAATCTACAGTTTGTGTCAAAAAAGGAGGCTCTGTTTTTCCTTGAAAAAGAATCTCTCCTTTCACTGAACAGTCACATGTTTCAAGGGCTGGGCATCAGTGGTAGGAAGAAGATCTACCCACATCTTACACTAGGAAATTCATGCAGCACTCAGTTGACCACCAGAAATAGTTAAATTGCAAAATTTCTAAATACCAGCTATACTGAAACATGTTTTAAAGATGAGTTCTTTTTGCTCTGTGCATTTCTATTCTATGTAACCTCTGTGAGCAGATTCACATATATAAAAGGACAGATTTAGCTGCTATTTACTAGAGAAAATTCCTGGGCTCTAAATAATGATAATAATAATCTTTACTATATGAGGAAACAGTGGTTAAAGAATAACAGCTCTTGGAAGATAAAAAAAATAAATAGCTATTATGTAGATATAATTTGTGATTCTCATTTCACTTCATATTCATTTTCCTATGTGCTCTTGAAATCAAGGAAGTTTGTTATTGTTAGTTATCTAGTGTGTTCATCTTGTAGTGTTTTAAAATAAGGGAATGATTTAAAGGGACTGATTTAAATTATTTCTGATCAATAGTAGAATTATCATGTCCACAGTGCTGTTTATTGCAAATAGAAGGTAATAGTTCAAAAGGGGGTTGAACTTTTCAAGGTTGGTTGTGGTTTTGTAAAAAACCGACTATTGCTCATGATCTAATCAGCTAAAAGTAACCTGGTTGGAATGCCCAGCCCTAGCCCCACTGTTACCTTACTTTCAAATGCAGCAAAACAGAAGATAATATTGTTTAAAGTTAAGGCACAGCCCTGGGACCAAAGACCTGCAGCTTTTTAAAAAATTTATTTATATAACTTCTTTTATGTATTTTATAATTTTCCTTGAATCTTCCATAAACAAGCTCTAAGGTGACACAGACTATGTTACAGGAGGAAAAAACATGTACAAGGAGTATGTATACACACCATTCATTCTCTCACCAAGAGTTTCCAAATATACCAACACCACCCAGCCATGGGGGATGTTTTAATAAGAACTGATAATTTACAATCAACATTACAGTATGTACATTACAATAAATACATGGTTGTAAACAGACAAACAAGACTGTATTACAGGTAAGGTCATTTGGTGAGAAAAAAATGTATGGCACAAAAAAAAATAAATAATGCATTCAAAAATTACTATAAAGCTTTCCGTAAAATCCATTTCATTCAAGTTTTTTTTTCTCTTTGCCATTTGTTCTAACTATACTATCTCATCATGAATTTTAACAATAACACCAGGAAAACAATGAAAATAAAAACAGTATTACTGTGTTAAGTAACTTGCAAGCTAAAATGTACTTGTTTTAGGCAAACTTGGATTCTTTTCTTCCCCATACAGTACCCAAATGTTCCCCTTTCTTATGCATTAAAAAAAAGCCACTCATAGAAGGAATTATTTTTTTTTCCTCCTAAAGTAGCCATGTGCTATTGGAGCACACTTTGGCAAGAAGGGGGGATATAAAGAGGATTGTACGATGCATTAGATCCTAGCTCTACTCTGTTAGGCCCTTTCAAAGGAATGATTGTCCATCTGTGGTTATCTTTCACAGCATGGGGCATTTTTAAAAATACTTTTTTTTTTCCTTTAGTGCAGCTATACAATTGTTTCAGGTCTGTACCTGTTTAGGTACTTATATTGCTTCTTTAAAATTACAGGCACTCTGTGGGGGAAAAGCCCTATGGATTATGGGGATGAAAGGGACATGCTGGAAAGTGAAGAAACCACAGACAGAATCATGAGGAAGCTCTGCCTGTCCTTCCTTCAGTAAATAGGAAAGACCTTTTTCAATCTCTGAAGCCCAAACAGAAAGCAAAAACAAAATGCTATAGGTGGAATCATTGCTTAAAGAGAGCAAGATTAGAGATCTTTGTTTTGCTTATTGTTGTGGGGTAAGGGATGCATGGTGAAAGGGGTTGATAATCACTTTACTGGCTATTAGACCAAATGCAGGGAACTCTCTCTACCAGAAGGTGCTATGTAAACAACAAGATGGCTCTCTGGAGGGAGGCCAGAGAGATACTGCCCCAGTCTCAGCAAACACAAGCTGTTGGAATTTTTCTCCAAGCCTGTGATCTACTCACTTCTCATAGTGGTCCTTGTTCTGTTGGATTTTTTTTAATTCTATCATTGAGAACCTTTGTTCTCTCCTTTCTCTTCTATTTCTAGATCCTCTTTAAAAACAGAACTTGAAAGGAAGTTTACAGTTTGAAAAAAGTCAAATCGTTCTAGGGTTACTCAATTATCACCTTGTACCTCACCTATCAATATCTCAAATCTCAATGAAATTTCCAAGGGCTGAAGCAATAAGGACCAAGCAGAGATAACTATCCTTTCCAATTTTCTAAGGGAGGACTTTAATGTCCTCTATGAGACCCAAGGGGCCTTTCTCTACCTTCCCCAAGGGTTATTGCTGATAAATAGCCCACCTTCAACCCCAATCATCACCAATTCCCTTCCCTCAGGATTGGCATAACTAAGAATTCTTCTTAAATTTCTTCTCCCTTTAGCATTTGTTGCTAGATAGAAGCCCTTTTCTAGATTTAGCATGGACTTAAGAAATCTGGCAGATAGTAAATATCTTTTACAAGTTTTTCTTAGCTCTCAATTCAAATTGATGTGGCTTTAAATCTTCCAGCAAAAGTCACAGAAACCAAACTGTATTGATTCACTTAGGCCAGCCAATGTATGAACACCTTCTAAAATTTCAAATGATTGCTGCATTCACTAGGCTAAATAATTAGTCATCCCCTTTCTCTGGAAATTTCCCTTTGAGTTCCAAACAATATACAAAACTGACTGATTCTATATAACTTCTTTCTAAAGCACAATGATTCCAATGTCCTGATCAGACAGACCTTTTCTACTTTTGAAGAAGCCTGAGACTACAGCAAAGCCTCCCTCTCAGGACAGGTAGCTGGCTGTAATAGAATATAACCATGAAGCATCATCCATTTTAAATCATGGTTCTTGTGCATTTTTAGAAAGGCTTTATGTCTTGTTTAACATACAGCTGAGGAGGTTTATCTCCAACAGCTTTGCTCTACAACCAACCAACCAATGTTTCTGTGAATTCTGCTTTTGGAAAAATTAGCCTACTGACGGGCAACAGAACCAAGGTTTGTTTGCTCTATGCTATGAAGGATAGTGCTCAGGAGAGAGAGAATTATAATCATTTGGGGGGAAAATATTAAAGGAAAATCAGAGTAAACTGGATTCTACCAAAAGGGTCTACTACAACTCAAGATTTTTGTTTTTATGGAAGTCATGGGTATATAAAACAATGAATTGCTACAGATCAGTTAATTGCTATGAATTCTAAGGTGCAAAAAAAATCTTAAATTAGAATTATTTAATCCAGTGTAGCACAGATCTGTACTGAAAACTTGCAAGTTACTCTTTAGGGGAAAAAAATAGCCAGTGGCAGATGAAGTTCTGAACATATTATTTTTTAAATAGGTGATACCTCAATACATTTAATATTAATAAAAGTAAGCTCTACAAAAGATCTTGTTTTACATATCATACAAAATGTAGAGGTCAGTGCAGCCCTTTGAGCCACACTGTTCAGTCATATATAACAGGAAGACTTGAAATTAGAAAATTTTGCAATTTCTGCGGCTCATCTTCCTCCTGGTAACAGACTCATGCTGTGACTCATCACACCTTCTTTCCTCCATTAGAACCTCAGTTTGCTCTGGTTGTATTCTAAAAGTTTCACAAAACTTCATGTCATGTAATACCATCTTATTTCCAAAAAAAAAAATTAAAACAAAACAAAATAAACAAAAACAAAACGAACCCCAAACCGAATCAGCCTTTGGCTGACAAGCTATATACTCCCATGAAAATATGGTGGAGCAGTCTCGCTGCTGAGGCAGCCCTACCAACCCGAGATCTTGTGAAAATGCTTTCATGAGTACATCCCCCTGTTCTGAAGCCGTGGAGGTGAAAATCCTGGTTACGATATTCCTGAGTGCCAAGCGGAGTAATCAGGGTCAGTTTTGTTCGACAGACGTGTCCTGGCAGATGACAGGTGTGACCATGGTTGTGGCATGTGACATGCACTTTGGAAACCATTTTCTACTTTTTTTTTCCATTAAAAAAAAGGAGAAAGTGAAAGTCTTCGCACTGTTTGTTACGTGTCAGGGGAGTGCTCGTGTTCTATTGCACAAGGTTCTGCCGGACCCTCCTCCTCCTCTTCCCCCACTGCCTCCTCCTCCACCTGCTCATCAAGAGGGATTTCAGTGGACTCTGAGTCTTGGGTACAAAGAGTTTTGGAGTCACTGCAGCTGGTGTCTTCCTCCACCGGACTGCCACTGTCCTTTTCAGTATCTGACTCACCGTCCTCCTCCAAAGTCAGTTCAAACTGAAATTTCTCAGTCTGTCCTTGCCTGCCTTCCTCCTGGTCATCAGGGGCAGGAGAAGGACTCTGAGGAATTGTGCTCTGGTACCATTCACGATTGTCCTCTAGCGTGTCCAAGATGTCCTGGGCATCAGGATGTACGAGGTCTGCCCACGTCTCCCAAAGAGGATGAACAATGTAGTCTATGAATCCCACCTGTGTCAAAAAAGGTGAGACAGAAATTATTAATCAAGAGGAAAGGGAAGAAAAAAAAAACATTTGGATATTTGCCTCTAACCCCCATTCCTTTAAATGACAAATATCATAGTCCCATTCAAGGAACACTATTTGAGTATTTCCCAGGTAAGTGAGTGGGGGTACTAAAGCCACATGATGAATCAGTTGATCTACTAATAAACATTTATTGTTATATTTCAGGCACTGTGCTACCCTGCTAAAAACTGTCACGTAGAAAACATCATCCAAACAATTAAGTCAAATGTTCTTATAACATTTAATAGTTTATATTTTATAATATATATATATATTACATTTATAATAATTAAATCCATATTTATTAAATAACCAAAGTTTAGCATGGATCTCTTTAGTCTATATCACAACAGTCATCTCTCTCTCCACAAAGGGTAGCTACTGCCAAATATTCTATCCCACCAGCAGCAAATTCAGCTCCATTGCTTCAAGAGGCATAACTAAGCACTGATAATTCTTTTCTGCACTTAGTAACATCAACAAGCATTATTTGTTCAGAGACTACAGTGTGCCAGACAAAAAGTGAAGCAGAATTTGTCTTCAAGAAGCATATATTCTGTTGAGGGAAACAAACATATACAAAGAAGATGGAAGATATATTTATACATATATTTATGCATAAGGAAGGTGAGATAGTAAATAGGCTTTATGTAGAAAGAGGCACTTGAATGGTCTTGATGGATAATGAAAATGTTAAAAGACAGAAGATAGGAGGAAGTACAGCCAAGGAATGGGAGCAGCCATGGGGACAAAGGCATAGAAATAAGAGAACCATATATAAGAAATCGTTAAAAGTCTAGTTTTTTTTTTTTTTTTTTTTTGCATCATGGAGTATGTGACAGTAACAAACAATAAGGCAAACATGGTAATTTGGAGCCAAATTGAGAAGATATGAAGGTCAAATAGAAGTGTTCATGTTTGTTCCTAGAAGTGATAGGGAGTCCCTGGAAATTATGGAACATGGTCAGCTCTGTGTTTTAGGGAAATCACTTTGGTGGGTTGGAGAGGGGAGAGACTTGAGACAAGATCACCAATTGGACCAAGTGGGCATTCAGTACTAATGCCTTTTTCTTTTCTTCATGAATGAAGAGAAAAATGATTATACAAAACTCAGCTTGCTTACAAAGGAAAGTCCATGTTTTGGGTGTATAGATGAGGAGAGCAACCCAGTGTTAAGGATTTAAATTTATTTAGTTCCAGCCTCCAGTGATATATTTCAAATGGATGATTACCTGTGACTTTTCTACTGAGGCATTGTGCTTGTCACACATGGGACTTATTTCCATTCCCCGTTCCCGTTCCCGGTCTCCCTGGCGGAAGAACTCCTCCATTATCCTGTCTGTCCATTGTCGGTAGAGCTGAAGAGGCTTTGTTGGATTGCTTAGATCTGCACAGTGCACCATATTCTGTAGGACCTAAAATAGATAAACACATTCTCTGTTCAGCACCGGCTGCTTACACTGGGAAATCAAGTTTTCTTTTCCTCCTCTGGCACATTCAATGACTGTGAAACTTTAAAATACATGTAGTGTAAGATTTCTTATGAATAGCAAAACCATGATGTGTCTGTGTGGTGTTCACACTTGCATTAATAGACACAAGTTATCCCACTTCTGCTGCACTTAGATATGCTGAGGGAGAAAAGTTGATGGGCAGAGATGTTTATATGATTGGGAAAAGAAACTGCAGTAAATCCAAGAGATACTTCAGACTTTTAGGAATAAGATTCTGGAGATGGATCTTGCTTTGATCCATTTTTGCTATCCACAAAATAGGGAGAGGAGGAGAAGAAAAGATGAAAAGAGAAAACTAAGATGTTATCTTACCTGAATCCTATCTGAATAATTATCTAGAAGAAGAACTCCAGAACTTGTAACTTTCTTAGTTTCAACCATAGTTTTCAAGTCAGCCAGTAGATTCATGTGTTTAGACATGTCTGTTGCAAGTACCTTAACAAAAAAGAAAATATTCTATTGAAAAGTATGCAAAAAACCAACAAGATTTCACTGTACTCTTTTGAAGGCAAGTTTTCTTTTCCTGTGTGTTTTCTGGAGACCAAGATAGTCACAAGGGCAATCACCATATGAAGAAATTTGTCACAACATAAGGGGAGAGTCACCTTGCTGCAGCAAACCATCCAGTAAGAGTATGTTAAGCAATTCTGCTGTGGAAGAAGTGACAATAATGTGCATGATAAATATTCACATTTGCTTTCCTATTTCTATCATCTACTGGATGATAATTCTACAAATTTATATAGAATTCAATTTAATTCTGTATAGAACTGTGGAGACGCTAGGTCTGGCAACCTGAGCTAACTATATTATATGCTGAAATCACAAGCTATTTCATGGAAGGCCATCCCCACCTTCAGTGGACTTGAAAGTTTGTCTGGATACTGACTGTTCTTGACATTTACCTCTTTCTTATTTAAGAAAATAAAGGAAAAACAAAAACAAAAAACCTCTGACTTAAATGAAGTTTCTAATGAATTTGGCTCTTCCAGGGAAGGAAAGGTTTACAATACACAAAGTCAGGGAAAAAAATGTAAATGTGAGTTGCTCATGGAATGGATAACAGATTTAATAATGAAAAAAATAATGATTTTCTTGTCCTGAGTCTTTATGACTCCATTTGGAATTTTCTTATACAGATACTGGAGTAGTTTGCTAGTTTCCTCCTCAGCTCATTTTACAGATGACAAACTGAACAAAGTTAAGTGACTTGTCCAGGATTAGAATGTTAGTAAGTATTTGAGGCCACATTTAAATCCCGATCTTCATGCCTCCTAATCTAGTGCTCTATCCCCTGAGTCATCAGTCACCTTTAGTGTTATATGAGATAATAATAATAATAATAACAATAACTGCATTTATTAATGACTTTATTAAGCACTAAAGGCTTGCAAAACACTTCATATACATATGTTTACATGCATTTATACATACATATAGAATCTCATTTGATCAAAGAATTACTGACAGACTGGAACAAAACTAAGGTGATATTATAAATATGAAATCTTGACAAATCTACCCAAACAAAAAGTGAACTACAAAATCACTGGACTGTACTTAGTTTAGCAGCAGTTGGTGGAAAAAACATGGGTCATGGAAGAAGTACTAGTAGACTTCCATACCAACCTAAGTCAAGAGTATGTGTCAAGAAAGTCAAGAAAATGTTTCAGTCTTACCTAGCCCACACTAATAATAATAGGATACCTCAGATCTCGGGTCAAGGTACTGCTGGCAGAGTGTGTTAAATTCTGGGAATACTCAAAAAAATTAAGATATATACTGTGGATCAGAATGTTAAGAGCTCTGAAAACCCTATAATAAGGATGTATGTGTATGTCTAAGAATCAAAAGAACAAGGATGAAAGAAACTTAGGGTGAAAATCTAGCAGTCTTCAAATATCTGACATGGTACAAAAGGGATTAGGCTTCTAATTAAATTCTGTATAGCTCCAGGAGGAGTCAGTGAATGGACATTAAAGAAAGCAGATTTCAATTCAAAATAAATAATAATTATAGCTGCCCAACAATGGAACAGGTTACCTTTGTAAAGGTTGCAAACTTCTTCTATAACTCGAAAAGTTCATGTGGAATGTAGATGATAATTTGTCATGTATTGGGTAAAAGGATGGACTACATTTAACTTTGTAAGGTCTTTTCCCATTTTAAGAGCCTAATAATTTAAAAGTATGAATTTCCCATATATGTTTCCAAATGATCACAGTCTAACTGTAGGAGGGCATAGTCACATACTGCTCCTTGACTCAAGCTTGCTTGGCTGTCCTTGGGGAATAAAATCTGAATGATGAATTATCCCCCATTCTTATTCTAAACAATGGCAGGTCTGCTGACTGTAGGAAAAGCATCACAAGAAATAACTATCTGGCAGCCCCAGACGGCATCCTCCAATGGAAAGAAAGGACAAGCACAAGAAAGATTGCTACCCAGCATTTCACAAACTACATTGTCTCCTAACTGTAAATGGTTTGACCCTAGACATTAGTATTATCTGTTTCTGTCTGTTTAGGAGATGGAAGTATTACTTACAATGTCAATGACCATCTTCCTTAATGATTGTCTTTGCTTTTTGGTCAAGTTCTGGAAAATGTCACAATTTTCCTCCTGCAGCAACTTGAAGCCCACAGCTAAGTGATGGTTCTCCAAGACTGATGAGTCATTGTACATCAAGGCAAGTTCAGAATCTGGAAGAAAACCAGGAAGCAAAAAGATAAATGTAGCTTATCTCCAGAATTAGTACTTTTAATTTTTTTCAGATGCTGATCTACCTTGGGGTTATTTGGTCTGTCCCTCTCCTCAGAATTCCAGACTGAAAATCACCTATTATTGACATAACAGAACAGAGGAGAGAATACCAAGTAGTGGAAGGACTCTTGCACTTTGACTCAGAAGGTCTGAATGTTAGTACCATCTATCCTAGTGACTAGCCCAGTAGCACAGGGGGTAAGCTAGTTACTTTCTCTTGAACTTTACTTTTCTATTGTAATAGGAGAGTGGATTAGATCATCTCTAAGGTCCTTTCTTAGGTTCTACAAACAAACAGACAATCTGTGGTAGCATAAGCCCTATGAGATAAGACACTATTGCTGTTACTTTTAATTTTTGCAAGAAGAGAGAAAATGAATTATTTTGTCTCTGATCACTAGGGAGAGAACCTTAACAATGGAGGAAACATGCAATTCAGGGGCTAATAACCTCATATTTAAGGAATTTAAATAGGTATTTTGAATATTTAAATGTTAATGTTGACTTTAAGATTTTTTTTCTCTATCATTTTAGACACTTTTCAAATGTAAGCTTCAACTACCATTTGTACTTGTTCTTACAAGGATGATGACAGGGAGGGTAAAGCACATCTATACCCTATACTTGTATATTCAGTGGGCTTCACAGAGAGAATCTAGTGTTAAAACTTTCTTTCTATGACCTCTTTCTTCTTTCTGCTGCAATCACTCTTCTGAACACGTGAATATTCTGCATGAAAAAAATCCTGCATGAAAAAACCCTTCCATAGCTAGTTCAGACCCAGACTTAAGATGATGGAAAGGGAGTAGGTGTATAAAACAAAGACTATCAGTGAATATAGCATTCTTTTCTCTTTAGAACAGTGAAGGGAGGGGGAGGTTGTAAAAAAGTTCCACTAACAATGCATATTAGCACCTTCTCTACAATTTACAATGCTTGATGGTTACCTGGGACATCTGGAGATTAAATAACTTGGTCAGGGTATAGGGAAGTTGTAGGTGGTGAGGTTTCCTGACTCTGAGACCAAGACTTCTCTATCTACTCTTCCTTAGTACTGGTGCTTTTCCATTGTATTCTTTTCCCAACTGAGCTGGAAAATAACTTTCCCTATATAAGTACATTAACTTAAAAACCATCATACTTATTTTTTCTTGTTGTTGGTTAATTGTTTCAGTCATGTCTAAGTCTTCATAATCCCATTTGAGGTTTTCTTGGCAAAAACAAACAAACAAACAAACCAAACTGGAGTGGTTTGTCATTTCTTTTCCAGCCCATTTTACAGATGAGGAAACTGAGGCAAACAGTGAAAGGACTTGCCCAGGGTCACACAATTAGTGTTTAAGACCAGATTTGAACTCAGGAAGAAGAGTATTCTTAACTCCAGACTTGGTGCTCTATCTACTATAACACCTAGCATTATACAAATGTTTATTATCAGTATCACTATTAATTATGATTTTTCTTTTCTTATGGAATGAGAACTGGAAAGGAGCTAAGACCATCCAGTCCAGCAAACCTCTTTTACAAATGAAGAAAACTGAAGTCCAGAAAGTTCAAAGGTTTTGTCTGAGGTCACAGAGATAATAATTGACAAGACTGAAACTTGAATCCAGGTCCTATGCCTCCAAACCTACAGCTCTTTCCCCTTCTGCTACACAATCCTAGTTTCTGCTTCTGGTTGCTCATTTCATCTAAATTCTATATATCTGGCTAAGAAAGGAACCTTGGAAAATCAACAGAGATAAATATAAGAAACATACTATAAGAAATTAAATATCCACTTAAAATGTCATTACTACAGGTTGTTCAAAAATGAAATAAAACCCGAGAAAAACTTGAATTGTAATTCAATCTCACTGACATTCTTCTCACAATTATTTCTAATATTTAAGAGCATACCAAATTTAAGAATGCATTTCATAAAAGGAATAACACAGTCATAGCCCACTAATTAGACTTCTAGCTGATTATACTAATTTCTTACATTTGAATGGTAACAAATAAATAAAAATTGGTGTGAATGAAAGTGCCAGTGCCTTTTAATAAATCTTAGTTTCCAGTGCCATCCCTCTCATTACGTTATAATGCCCTCTTATATAGAATGGTTAGTTTTACAATACACCTTCCAAGCTCTGTTCATTCTAATCCCGCCCATATCTTAACATGTAGCATTAATCCTATCACTCTTTAGTTTGGAACCCAAAACCTTCTAGGCAACATGAGGATGTAAGCTCCATGTGAGGAGGAATTGTTTCATTCTTATGTCCCCCAGTGCCTGAAACATAGTAGATACTTGATAAATATTTGATCATTTACCTTATATTGGTCACACATAACCTTCTACTTAAGAGTATTTCCTTTTCTATATCTTAAACTGCAAAAAACCTTGGCCAACTCAGTATCCCCATGAGTGTTTGACGTATTTCCATCTTCATGTCTTTATATTTTCTTACCTACTTAAATTCACTCTCTGGATGTTGAAATCCTACATATTCTTTAAGGCCAAAGTTAGATGCCATCTCTTCCCATTAGTCTTTCCCTAGTCCCTCTAGCTAAAACTCTCTCTCTTTCTTCTTAGCTACAAACAAGGCTATGAGAGTTATGATGACTGCTTTGCGCTGTCATTATTGCATATGGTCTTATTTTCCTTACCTAGATTCTAAGCTCCATGAGAAAAGATATGCATTTAGTTCATGTGTGTTCTGTCTATATAATGGGTGCATTGAAAGGAAACACACAGGCAATCTGGTACTATTTGTATAGAGAGAAATATTTTCTACCATTTATCTCCAGAGAGGAGAAATGGGGTCGGTGGATGAACATTAGAGGAAGCAGATTTCAGCTCGGTATAAATAATAATTAGAACTGTTCAATAACAGGACACCTTAAAGGGCTCTGAGATCATCACTTCATTATCCCCACGGCATAATGATTCATGACACAGTTCTGTAAGAAGAGCATCTGGGGCAGTGAAGCTTGCTCACAATGAGTGAAAGCTACCAGGAAATCTAAGGGCCACAAAGTATATTTTTTAAAAGCTATATTGGGGAAAAGACAAAGAATAGTGTTGTTGCTCAGGGTCAATGAGATGATGAGCACAGATGACAAAAGGTAGAGCAACTCAACTCTTATTTTGCTTCTACATTTTTTCTGCCAAGGACAATGAACTTAGGACTGAAAATGAGAAGACAAAAATGGCTCACAGAGTTGAAAGTTAAGCATAGCAGTGGTAGAAGAACCCCTGGTTCCCCTTTATGAGTTCAAGTGACCAAGACTTGATGTGGTTGCTAAGACCTTATCTATGATTTTTAACAGGTTATGATGAATAAGAGAGGTTATAGAACTGGAAAGAGGCCAAGGGGTCACTGAATTTCAAAAATTATGTGCACTAAAAATTTTGATTCTGGGCAAAAATCTTAGGACATATTATTAAAGGGATTTTTTAATGAACATTGAGAAAAGCAAGAAGTGATCACAGAAACAACTCAGCTTCATCAAGAACAGATCATGTCAGGATGACTATGTCTCTCTCTCTCTCTCTCTCTCTCTCTCTCTCTCTCTCTCTCTCTCTTTGACAGGATTACTATAATAGTAAGATAAATAGTCCCAGATTGCCTGTGTTTCCCCCCTTGATGCTTTTAAATACAGTTTACCTAAAACATTTGACAAAATTAATCATACTACTCATAAGACAGAGAGATGTGGGGTAGACAATGGTATAATTAAATGGATTTAGAATTGGATGACTAGTTGGCTGAATCCAAAAAGCAGTCATTGCTGCTTGAATGTAAAATTAGAAACCATAGATGACAATAAGAGGGGAAGAATAGCTAATAATGATGGAGTCTGGGTCCAAAAAATAATGAGACTAGAGCATGGAATAAAATCTGTTAAAACGAGTCTAGTTAAAAATCAACTTTACAAGAATAAGGAAAGTGCCTGGCAAATATTAAAAGCCTAATTTTTAAAACTTTATTTCCTCATCAATTCATTCAAGAAAGGGAGGATATAGCTAGATAGCTATTGATCTGACAGCTGAAAACATACCTCAATATGGACTTCAACTCAAAATGAGTCAACATACTGTAATATTGTGATGAAGAAGACAGTTTAGACTAGGGTAGTTAATAGTGCTCTACTATGATCTGGTCAATCTACATCTAAAGTCCTACCAGTTGTAGATGCTATATTTTAAGAAGGACAATGATTAGCTAGAGAGAAAGTTTCAATGCTTCTGAATGACTATTATAAGGTTTAGAGTTTGAGGATATTCAAAATATACTGGCACAAATGACTAACACATTGAAATAATATAAGGCAAGTTTTTACATAAGAAGGAAAAGATAGATGAATAGTAGAGAGGGTCTGCAGGATAACAACTAGAATGGTGAAAGATCTCAAAATCATGTCATATGAGAATTAATTGAAGGAACTCAGCATCTTTAAACTGTACCAGAGAATCATGAAGGGTGTGTGTGATATATGTATTGAAGGTAAAATTATCTCCATAAAAGCTACTTCCTCTGAATCAGCAGAAAAGATAGAATTAAGAAAGTAGTAAAAAAAGTATATAGTAATTGAGCTTACTCCAAAGTAAAAAAGGAAGAAAATAAGTACTTATGTAGTACCTAATATATACCAGCATCATAAGTTGTTAAGTGCATCATAAATATTACTTTGTTTGATCTGACTCATGAAGTATTGAATTCCCCAAGAAAAACTGGATGAATCTGTTTTAGCCATGTTTTAGGAGGGCCTTTGAGTGGAAAGAGAAGGGATATGGGTTAAACTGAATGGCTAAAGAATCAGGGAATTTCACAGTTGGAAGGGACCTCAAATCTTACACTGATGATTCTGAATCATCAAATAAAGATTAAATTGTATTGGATCAAAGAAAGAAGCCACATGCTTCCACATTTCCTTTGAAATCCTTCAGCACTTAGTCATAGATGTATAAATGCAAGATATTGTGCCACCTGCTAGAAATAAAAAGGCAAAAATACCCACTCCCAGACTTAATAAAGCAAACATTCTACTGAGGAATACAATATTTAAACAAATAATTACAAGATAGATTGAAAAGTGAGATAGCACTACTAACCAGGGTGATCCAAGAAAGGCTTCTTATAGAAAATAGGGCACTTCTGCTAAGCTGGGAAGCAAGCTAATAGCTTTAAGACACAAATGGAGCTCGAATTTGGAGGTGAGTCTTAGAGGGAATACAAGTAGCCCAACTGAGTCAGAAGGTTAAGAGTATGAAGAAAGAGTGGTGAAATACTCAAGCTATGGATAGTAAGTGGCTCTTCCTATGAACTGAGAATACAAACCAAAGAAACCTTCATGGAAATTACATTCTATTAGGAAACTGACTCACAGAGAGGTTGAATGACTCTCCAAAAGTCATTGAATAACTTACTGTCAGAATTATGTGCTCGTTTACTCTTGGTTTAGTGTTCTTTTCACTGTTATCATATTGTTATCTTATATTTCACTATTATCTCTAATCATTGCAACTATAATGTTTAAAGAGAAACCACGAACATGAAACCCAAGAATAAAACGGGTTTACTGTAAACTTAAATCAACCACAGAATTCTGATATCTGTACTATGATATCATAAATTACAACTAATTCAACAGGGCATCCATTGATACCCAACATGGCCAGCAAGCCCTCTTGGTAATTCACTTTTTAAAAAGGTCATTTCTAGCAGTAGTCAAAACTAAGAGAACAATATTTGCAGACAACTCAAGTAACCCATTATCCATATGACTTTTTCCAGTCTCATTAAAGATTACTTCTCATTCAACTATTCAACTTATACATAAACAAAATGATCTCTCCTATACTAGAGTGATATTTTTGTACTGCTATCTTTAAAGTCAAAGTTGAATACTGAATTTAAAATAGGATACAATGTAAAGAACAATGTATTTGAAATCGGAAGAACTGGGTTCAAAATACTTCTGCTACTTAGTCCCCTTTGTGATTTGGGTACCTGGGTCTTGGTTTTCTCATTATATAATTGAGAAAGTTGGACTAGAAGGGTCCCTTCTAAATCTACATCTCTGATCCTATTTTAAAAATCAAAACTCATTTCACAGAAGTGACAGCTCAAGTTTGATAAAAAAATGGTCCTTCAGTCAGTTCTTATTTAAATGTCAATAGCATCCCATAATTGCTCTGAATTTTCAGGAAAAAAAAAACTTAAACACTGATCATAACAGTGATTATCTTATAAACAAACATTTTTTCTTGTGCTGCTTTGAGCTACTATCCTATGGTAATATTATACTATTATTTATGAGTTTTCAGGAAAAAGATTATTCACATCTGCATTCCTAAATAGTTTGAATAGTAAATGGTGTTCTGTGCTCCATTCACCTTAGTCTATTTCTCTGCCAGGTTGCTGAAATGCATTTGCTATCAACACATCTTGGAAATTTGGTGACATTCCCAATCCTCCTTTTTGTGAGTCACTAAATTGCATTTTTCTATAGGGTAGCCCTGAGGCTGTTAAATGATATAAAAATAGATCCAAATAATCCCACTGGTGTGTGATAATCCATTCCAAAGCAAGGCTAAAGCTGAAACTCTACCTTTAAATTTGGCTGAATTGGTTGATAGGAAGAATGAATTCTTACTAGGGCACTGAAAATGGCATAAATATGTATATGTGGGTTATTAGAAGCCTACATATTAGTCATAGAAATGAAAGTTGGGGGATACCAAAAACTCATCTAAGTCTTTCTATTTCATCTATAGGAACCAGATCATTTAAAATTATTTTACATTTTAATTTCCTCCGGCTCAGTAGGAATAATAGGAGCTGGAGGATTAACTAATCCACCATTTCAGTTTATTAATTTGAAGTACCACAGAAATAAAACTTCTACCATGACTGAACATCCTTTCATAACTCTGTTACTTGAACATCCTCTGTAGAGGGGAATTTTGCATACCATGCAGGAAAAAGCCCCTGGGGATAGACATCCTGTATGGCACCATAGAAAGAAAAACAGATTAGGAGTCAGAAAACCCAGGACTGAATCTTGGTTCTGTCATTTATGATTTGTATGACCTTGGACAAGCCATGTCTGGGCTAAGGTTTCCTTTGATGTAATGAGAGGGTTGAGCTGAATGATTTTTGAGATTTCTTACAATCCTAAATTAATCTTTCCATGACGTCTAAGATGCCTTCCAACTGTAAGGTCTAGATTTCTGAGACTGGTATGAGCTACTCAGGACAGATTGCCTTCCCATAAGAAAATTATTTGTAAATAAAACAACAATGAAATGTTTCAAACCAATTCCAATTGTTCAGTGAAGAAAGCCATATACACCCAGAGAGAGGGATATGAAATGTGGACCACAACATAACACTTTCATGCTCTCTATTGATGTTTGCTTGCATTGTGTTTCCTTTCTCAGATTTCTTTTTCTTGTAGATAGGATTTTTCTTGAACAGCAAGATGTGTGGAAATATGTATACATATATTCTATGTGTCAGGTATTTTGACATAATTGACATATAGTGGACTTCCTGCCATCTAGGAGAGGGGTGGGGACTAGGGAGAAAAATTTTGTAACAGAAAGTTTTGTAAGGGTCAATGTTGAAGAACTGCTCATACATGTGTTTTGCAGATAAAAAGCTTAAATTAAAAAAAAGAAGAAAAGAAAAGAAAAGAAAAAAGAGAAACAACTTCTTGTCTTGTCATGAGAAAAGTACCAGATAGGAAGAATGCTAGAAAGAGTTAAAACTCTAGAGAGAATGAAATAAAGGCAAAATTAATATGAATTCTCTAATTTCATTTTCTATTTGGGCCAAATTTCTAAATCTCCATATTTTTATGCAGCAGCTCTATGTCTAAATCTATTTCCAAGCTTTCCACTTATGAATAACTAACTATGGAAAGACAACAATAAAAACAGCTATTTAGAAAGGGGTGCCAGAATTTACCTCTTGCTAGCTCTGGTTCACATTGTGTCTAGTACAGAATGAAAGTAATTTACATAATTAAATTACATTTAAAAAAATGCTTAAACACCATTAGTCACATGCTTCAAAAAGCAGGACCATGCTTAAAGTTAAAGAAAGTAATTGATTTTCTCATTTTCTACATAATTATTATGATTTTTTAATTTCATTAATCTTTTTATTTGCAAAACATATGTATGGGTAATTCTTCAACATTAACCCTTACAAAGCTTTCTGTTACAAATTTTCCCCCCTACTCCCCACCCCTCCCCTAGATGGCAGGATATCCACTACATGTTAATTATGTTAAAATACTTAAGAAATCAAATATATGTATACTTATTTCCACACATCATTTTTGTGCAGGAGAAATTGTATCTACAAGAAAGAATAATCAGATAAAGGAAATACAATGCAAGCAAACATCATAGAGAGCATGAAAATGATATGTTGTGGTTCACATTTCACATCCCTCTTTCTGGGTGTATATGGCTTTCTTCACTGAACAACTGGAACTGGTTTGAAGCATTTCATTGTTGAAGAGAGTCATGTCCATCAGAATTGATCATGATATAGTATTGTTCTACATAATTATTCTAAAATACCTAACTATTAATAATAAAATCCTCATATCTTGCTCACCCTAGAACATCCCCTTCCCTCCTCCCTCATCCCCCAAAGAAAAACAACCAAAATTGGCCATACATACTTGTATTAATCAGGAACTGGTTTGAAACCCCAGGGTGATCCACATCATGTATTGCACTGGCAAAAATTGCTGCAAGAATCTCCAAATCTGTGAACACTGCCTGGAAATCCAAATTAGATAAAATATCAGTGGTTAGGTAACAAGACTGACAATTGATTGGTAGGATGAAAACTGGATTTCCCAATAAGAAGAAGGAAATTTCAAACATTTTAATATCATTATATGAATAAGGTAGAAAAGGCTCCTTTGGCTTATGATCATTTACAAAATGTCAATAATAATCTGCTTATACTGTCTAATCCACAGAGTTTTTATGAAAGAAGTACTGGATAAATCTGAGTGATGATGGTGATGATAATGTATACCTGTATCTTTAACTTCATTTTTGGGGAAAAAAGAAAAGTTTAACTCCTTTTTGTGGTATTTGATGATGAAATTAACATAATATTATCAACAATTAAGTTTTCACAAAAACAGTTTAAATTGTAAGGATGTTTTATAAAATGCTCCTATATATATTCAACATTGTAATAGAAAATCAATGTATTATTTTCTCTCATAATAGTGATAGTACTTTAATGAGAAACACTATAGACTATATCGACTAACACTACAAAATGAAACAATTTTAAAAACAAAAATTAACAAAATAATTAGAATTGTCTTTTTCTTCTCTTTCAAAACCATTTGGAAAAGTGAATTACCTTAAAACTTATTCACATATTTTAAGCTCTTTCATCAAGTGGCCCCATCACTATATTTTTGCTTTATTTTAATCCACTCTATATATATTATAATCTAGCAACATTAGTCTACTTTCCCTTACAGGTAACATACCTCATCTCCCATTCATGCCTCTCCCTTGAAAGCTCTACTTTCTTACTTTTCTCTCTTGAGATTCCCTTTGTTTTCTTATAGATTAAATTCCTTCCCACTCTCTTTCCCTGTCTTGTCAGCTATTTGGAATTTCTCCTTTGTTATACTTTATCTTATATTTACTTATTTACATCTTGTCTTCCTAATTAAAATGTGAGCTTCTTGAGAGCAGTGAATGTTTCTGTCTTTCTCTGTATTCCCAGAGCTCAGTACCATGACTGTCATTAATAAATGCTTATTGTCTTGGCTTGATTACTTAAATAATTTATTATTCCAAAGTATTTTAAGGTTACTTTTCTCAATGTATTTCATAGAATGAATAAGCCATTCATTGCTTAGTCACAATCCATAAAATATTTTAAGGATTAATTATTCTCTGATAAAGGCCTCTTTTTTTCAAATATACAGGGAACTGAACCAAATTTATAAAAATAAGAAGCATTCCCCAAATATTAAATGGCAACATCAAGGAATATGAGCAGAGAGTTTTCAGAAGAATCAGATCTATCAACAGTCATGTGAAAAATGCCCTAGAATTAATGAAATGTAAATTAAAACAACTTTCAGAAAGTACTTCATATCTATCAACTTGGCTAACATGACAGAAAAGGAAAATGACAAATGCTAGTGGGAATGTATGAAAATAGGGACATTAATGTACTGTTGGTGAAGTTATAAACTGATTCAAACATAATTCTATGAAATCATGTACAAAGGACTAAAAAACTATGTCTACCCTTTGACCCAGCCATAACATTATTAGAACTCTATCTCAAAGAGATTAAATAAAAGTGAAAAAGACTTATATGTACAAAATATTTATAATAGTCTTTTTATAGGACCTAAGAATTGAGAACTAAGGGAATATTCAATTGGGGAATGGTTGAATAAGTTGTAGTATGTGGTTGTGATACAATATTATTGTACTTAAAGAAATAATGAGTTTAAGAAAAATGTGAGAAGACTTCTATGAATATTGATGCAAAATAAATTCTCAACAATTCTCAGAAAATTCTCAGTAATATGATCCAAGAGAATTCCAAAGGAATCATGATGAAAAATGCTATCCACCTTCAGAAAGAGAACTACTGAAATTGAGTAAGATTGGAGCATACTTTTTTTTTTCCATTTAAAAAATAGCAACTAATTGCTACTGGACGAAAAAGGTAAAGAAGACAAGCTGAAGATATCACACCTTCACTTTTTATGCATGAAAATGATGTCAATCTGAATCACTTCAATGAAGAGACAAATTAAAAGATGAATTTTCCAAATGTGAACAACTTTCTAAAGATCACATGTAAACCTTAATAAAATGATCTCAAAAATGTTGGCATTGATTCCACATGGTATTTCTAGAAAATCCAATTAAAGACTTGCATGAAGTGATACTTGCACAAAGTAAACAGAGCCAGAACATCAATATACAAAATGACTAAGATAAATCTAATTTAAAAAAAATTAAAGGCAATTAATTTAGAAGGAGGAAAATGACCAATGCTGAATCCGTAGGTCAGGATATTAGAAATTCCAAATGAGACAGATTCAAATAGACACAATTGATAAATAGACTGTTTTCTATTGTAGCAATGGAAAATTCTGAGATGGGAATGAGGGAAAGGAAATTGAGAGAAGTGATTATGATGTTTAAAAATTAATAAACAAGGGACCTAGAAATCTAGAATTAAATTTGAATTTGTAGAAAAAAAATTTACCTCCAAAGCAGGCGTTGATAGCAGCACATGAGTGGACTGAACTACATCTGCAGCATGTATATTGTTATGATAGGCCACATCAGCATGGTAATGGTCTTCTAGAGTCATCAGGTAGGTAATTAAAGTGTCTACTGGAATTTTAAATGTTTTTAGCAAATCTCGTTCCTAAAGGGAGAGGAAAAAACTATTAATGTTTTGCTTTTTTTGTTGTTTAAAATTTTTAGCTTAGCAAATATAAAAGGATTTTTCCAAACTTTCAGAGGATGGAAGTAGTAAAGTTAGGATACAAACTTAGGTTTTTGTTGAGGATACCAAAACTACTATTTCTTCAGGAAAGTGGAATCTAGGAAGTGACTGAAGAACCCAGGACACACTAAGATCAAATCATAATTGAATTATCCTTTCTGGCAACCACATGTGTCCAGCTCAAAAGCATTTTGGTCTCTGAGAATTAGCTATCAATGCCAAAAGGATCACTTTTTCATTTTAATGGAAAAGAAAGCAGGTCATCCCAATTTCTTTAGCAACTGGGTCACACTGCTTGACTCTGACATTATTTGTGAATGTACCAGGGCTCATCCCAGCTCTATAATTGTCTCTTGCTACAATTATTTTGAATATCTAAATATCTGAAGCTGGGTTTCTCATAATAAGAATATGGACCGGAGAAAAAGAAACAGGAAATCAAGGATAAGGAAACTGGTTGAATTTGGAGTGATCTAAGTGAGGTTCTATGGAACCTATTTAAGAATTATCTAAATTATCTAAAAATCTTTTTAGTTTCAATCTTATCACATCCTATATTTTACAAAGAAAATAGAAATAACAAAATTGGCTAATAGGGATTTTTCCTATATTCTATTCCTCTGTTTACTTCCTGTCAGAAGTGGAATAGCAAATGATTATCCTCCAAATGGAAAATTAAGGGATGGCTCAGGGAGGATACACAATTTAGGCACTGAACAGTCAGCCCTGAAAATAGAGAGTTGCTTTAGTTCTCTAGCTATCTTACCTGAAAAATGGTGTGCATGATAACTGTCAGAGGTCGATTCCCAGAAAATTCTGCTATTTTGAAAACATGAAGACCCCATTTGTTCACATCTTCTAATTCCTAGGATTAGAGGAATACGAGTATTTGAAAACAAAGATTAGAAAAGCAGACTTTTAACCAAACATCAATAAACTAACACAGTTTCCAAAGAACTGGCTCTTCCTGAAAATTAAACAAAGTGAAGGCTGAGGGGAGTGTAAAGGGCAGGGAGGCCAGTGGGGTGAGGAGAGGAAGAAGGAATGGGAGTGAACACTCCTCCAAAGTGTAAGCAATCAGAGGTATAGAAAATGGAATAGAATTATCATTTACTATTATTATTATGATTTGCAATAATAATATTAATGGCTGCCATAGTTTTAAAAGGACAGATAGATGGCAAAATAAATGGAGCATTGGGCCTGGAGTCAAGAGGACATGAGTTCAAATCTGGCCTCAGACATTCATTAACTGTATGACCCTGAACAAGTCACTTCACCCTGTTTGCCTCAGTTTCCTCATCTGTAAAATGAGCTGGAGAAGGAAGTGGCAAACCACTCCAGTATCTTTGCCAAGAAAACCTCAAGTTGGGATCGCAATGAGTTGGACAGAGCTGAAAAACAATAGCACCTTAAAATCTTGTAAAGCACTTTATATGAACTATCTCATTCGATCCTCATACTTGTGAGTACTACAAATATTATCTTCATTTTACAGAAGAGGAAATTAAGGTTCAGAGAAATTAAGAGACTTGTTCACATTGACATTATTAAGTGATGTCAAGTCTCTCCTGACTACAAATTAAATGCTCTTTCCCACTATGCCAACCTACTTTTAAAAAAAGAATTGGCATAAATTTTAAATTTCCATAATATATATAGATATGTAACATAAAAGTATGTTACATATTTCCTATGCATAGATAAAACAAAATGTTATGATTCTCTCCCTACAAATTCAAGACACAAGGATTTTCTTTTCATTAAAATCATGAAGGCATGTGCCAAAGACATCAGCTAAAAATAAAAACAAAACCAAAAACAACGTATTTTGCAAGTGCAGATCATTTTTCATGCCTGCATGGTAGTTTATGCTCAAAACCCACCACTACCAGTAGCAAACTACTAAAACAGCAATGGTAAACTTAGGGAGTTCATGATCTTACCTTGGCAAGTCCATCTTCTTGATCAGTTTTCACTCCAAATCGTGGAATACTGGAATTTGTTAAACTGGAACTGTGCATCAATTTCTTGACTCCACTGATCTGGGACATTGGCCTTTTCTTTTTCTCTTTCTCCTTCTGGGTGGGAGAAGGAATCTCTACTTCATGTTGCTTGTCTTCAAAACAAAATAGGCACATCAGAGAGTGAATTTCCATTTAAACTTATTTTTTCTCATCTTCACACACAATTTCCAGTTGAAGATGGCATGTCCCATTACGTGCTTTCAAAAACCCAGCAAGTAAATTCTTACTTAAGGGATTAGTTTGATCAAATTTGTCATTAAATCTAAGTTCAGTAACCAAATATACAAAAGAGGATATAGTAGTAGTGAGCAATTTTACTTGAAGTGTGTATGTGTATACAAACATATATTTACATGTATACACATATTTAGATATGTGCAACATGAAAAGAAATATCATGATAATTATTTCAATGGTGAAAAAAAAAGGCAGGAAATAGAAGCCCGAATATACTTGATTTTTTTTTATTTTATTGGAGGATTTGGGATGTTAGTAGTAGAGGTTTCAGAAATGCCTCTCAAGATTTTTCTAGATTTTAAACTTGTGAACTAAACTTATTTTTAAAATATAAAATCCTGCATTTTTGGTTAGTACAGGTAATTATGATTTTTTTATTCTTCAGTTCAATAAATATTAATGATGTATCCACTGGGAAAAGGATTTGTGGAGAAAAGCATAACACATTCTGTGTTCTACATAGAGATAAAAAGTTTATCTGAACAAAGTTTAGATAAAACAGAGTCCCTGAATTCATGAAGTTTATAACTCAGAAAGGAAAATACAACATATACAAATGGAGAGGAAAGTCACTGCCATCTAAACTGAATGTTATATAATTATGAGTATGGCTTAAAAGGAAAGATTGATAATTGGTACCAGACCTTTTCATTTATTTTTTAATACTTGTCATTCTATCAAGTAATTGTATTTTAATTTTGAATTACAAGGATAAATCATACATCAAAATGACTGGATCCTAAGCTGAATTTTGTTGTTAAGTTGTATTCTACATGTGATTCATATGAAAAAGAATTTTGTGTTATGGGTGGGATGCCTATGCAGATTATTCCCATCATTTGTATGGCAATATACAGGGGAGAGTAGAGTTAAACCCAAGGGCTTGCTGGTTCAGCCTTCCCTCCCATTTATCATTCTCCTGGGCTTCCTCTCTCCCCTCCTCCAACCTTACTCCATTTGAAATTCAATGAGTAGTTTGAAAATGCCCTTCCTACTAGAAAAAAAGCCCTTTCACAGTTTGTGCTTTCAAACAGTAGAACATTCTTGCACATAAAAAAAGGAGAGTGTGGGCTTTGAAGTCAGGTTACAGGAGAGGATCACACTATGGGAATAGAAATTGCATTTTAGATGAATTCAATTTTGCTTCATATCTCCTAAATGAAAATGCCCAACACTCACTAGAAGTGATCATAAATTCTCTCCAAAAAGGCATGACTATCATTGCGTTTTTAATTGTATTTCTGAATTCCTTTTGTTCCTTCTTTTGGATTTTTTTAAAGGAGCATACCCATTTCATTTTAATAATAGCTAAATTATGTAAATCTTGATGTTGATGGATCCAGTCAAGCTCAAAATCTCCTTCCATCTGAGAGGAGAACTTCTAAGTAGATTTGTCACATTTATTCAACCTACATAAAGTGTACATGCTTCAAAGATTTCTCATACTGTTCAGGAATTCAAAGGTATTTCCTAATTTAAAAAAACAATGAGAAAAGATTTCCTGGATTAGGAGGGTGAGAGTCATCCTGTTAATATAATAATTTTTTTTATTATTATATATTAGTCCTTCAAAGACAGTGTCCTAAATAAGTATACTGCTCTTAAAAGCAAGAAAAGAATATCATTTTACATATACCATTGCTGTAGCTCCTAGCAACCTCAGGAGTTATTAGTTTTTCAGTTGTTATTTACAGAGAAAAAAATGCTCTTCAGAATTCAATGTTGGAGCAACCAGATGGGACAGCGAATAGAGCAATAGCTTGGAGTCAGGAAGACATGAGTTCAAATCTCACCTCAGAAACTTCTTTTATATTAAGTACATATACTCAAAAGAAGACAATCCACAATGGAAGGTAAAACAGTAAGACCTTTTGTACCAAGAGGGCAATACAATAAAAAAAATAAATGAATAAATAAATGAAACTTTCCTCAACTGAAGGATTTGAGTCCAAACTGGAAAGCATATTTGAACAGTCTGATATGATTGGTCTTACCTAAAAATGTGTTTGAAATATATTCGGAGACTTGGTTTCCAGATCGGCTCATTTCTGACAGATGGGTGAGCTCCCGGTTGAGCATTCTTTTAAACTGAAAAAAACAGAAACAAAAGCACATATTAAGCGTAGAGGGAAAAAAAGAGAGAGAGAGAGAGAGAAATCAAGCAACTGTATGTGTGTGTGTGTGTGTGTGTGTGTGTGTGTGTGTGTGTGTGTGTCTATCTATCTACCTACCTGGTACCTACACCAGGAAGGCATCCTGACTATGACCCTGAATTGCTAAACCAATAATTTGTATGTTTAATTTCCTTATCTGTAAAATTATTCTGAATTAGATTAACTCCAATAATCCATTCAGCCCTTAAATCTTAAAAGCTTAAGATAAATCAATTCTAGATTATATGCATTTTGCATTTTTTATATTATATACATTTTGCTATGTTTCTCAAAAACATGAAAAACTTAAGTAGGGAAGTACAATAAATAAAAAATATGCTATAGAGTGTACCTACATATTTTAAGCCAAATTCAGACATGAGACATTTCATATAAAGAAAGAAGTAGATATTTATCAATGTACATAAACAAGAGAAGGAAACATGCTAAAATGATTATAGAGTCAGAAAAGAGAAAGTTGTGGGTTCAAATCTTGTCTCTAAATTTCTTATTTCTGGGACCAGACATAAATCATTGAATTTATGAGTGCTTCTCAAGAACTAAAACTGGGGTTCCTAACTTTTCTCTATCTGTCCTGAATCCCTTTGAGAATGTTGTGAAACTTCTAGACCTCTCAGAATAATGTTTTAAGTGAATAAAATTTAAAATATAGAGGATTCAAAAAAAAATTATGTGGAAATAAAGATGTATTTTTGTCCCCTATTCAAGCTCATAAACATCTTCTCTAAAAGAGTAAATTCCAAAAGAATTGCTGAATTGGTAAGAGCAGAGCTTACATATGTTATTTCCTTTACCAGTGAATTTGTAAGTCTGGGCAAAAAATTCAAAACACAAGACAATTCATCTACTTTACATTCATTATTAGCTTAAGTTGACTGTGTATAAGTAACATAAAATAAAAATTTAATCTGTTACCCAAAAGTATAAAAATACTTTTTAGAACAATTGATTTTTGACTTATTTTCATAAAATCTCAAAACCCATGTATTACTTTCAATAATATAAAAGACAGTTTATTGTTTCACTTGAAAAACTGATATACATCTAACAATATTAAAATAGCTGGAATATAGGGATAAAGATGATGAGAATGATGATAACAATAGTAATAAGCTAACATATTAAGTGCCCATGTGTCAGTCACTGTGCTAAGTATTTTACATCTATTATCTAAATTGATTCACACAACCACCCTGGGAGGTAGATGCCATTATTAAAATTTGCAGATAAGAAAACTGAGACAGAGGCCAAGTGACTTGATAGTAAACGGCTGGATTTGGAATCAGGTTTTCTTGATTCTAGGCTCAGGGATCTATTAAATGTACAATTTTCCTATGCGTTGTGTTAAATCATCATAATAATGTCATAACTTACTAAAGAACTTCATTTACTGGAATTTACCACCCTTCTTCCTTAAGTCAGATATCTAAAAAAAATCTATCTCCATCTGTCTGTCTCTCTCTCTTACACACATACACACACTCGTTCTCTGGCTTTCTCTCAATATTACTTGTAATTTCTTTTGAGTGAAACAAAATGAAAGCAACTGGACAGAGTAGGCATTCTAGTATTTGCTGAATAAAGGAAAAGACTTTTCTAATGTCATTCTTGAGTCAGTTTTTTTTTTTGTAAATATCTCTGCATTTCCACTTAATTAAAAAAAAAGGTGTGTAGGTGACAAAGTCTGAAATTTAATTTTTGAGGAAAATATCTTAATATTAATAATAGCTAATATTTAAAAGAGAATCCTTTGGGGGCAATGAAGTAACCCAGTGGATAGAATGCCAGATCTGGAGTTAGGAAGACCTGAATTCAGATCTGGCTTCAAACATAAATAGCAGTAGTCTGATCCTGAGTGAGTCACTTAACCCTACTTGTCTTAGTTTCCTCATCTGTAAAATGAGCTGGAGAAGGAAATGGCAAACCACTCCAGTATCTCTGCCAAGAAAATCCCAAATTAGGTCATGAAGCCAGACAACTGAATTGGGCATCTAAGTGGCACAGAGTCCTGATCTTGGACTATGACTTCAAATCTTGGTTCAGACACTTATTAGCTGGGTGGTTCTGGGCAAGTCACTAAATCTTGTTTTTCTCACTTTCCTCATCTGTAAAATGAGCTAGAGAAGTACATAGCCAAACACTTCAATCTTTGCCAAGAAGACCTCAAATAAATTCACCAAGAGTCAGACTCAACTGAACAACAAAGAGAATTTTTAAAAGTTTACAAAAGCTTTAGGCAAATTATCTCATTTGATCCTCAAAACTATGTGATGTATTTGATTGAATGTTTGTACGAGAATTTGAATGCACATGTTCCTTACACGTCCACAGCTCAATCCAGTATACCAGCAGTACTCAAAGTATAGCTTCAGGAACCCTTGAGAGTCCCTATGACACTTTCAGAATGTTTTATGAAGTCAAAACTATTTTCATAATAATGTTAAAAATATTTTTATCTCTAATGTATCAATATCTATAATCCACAAAAACTCTGGAGTCATACACAAATTTTAAGAACATATAGTGGGAGGGAGTCCTACAATTAAAAAGTTTGAGAACCAGTTCACTATATATCCTGCCTCTAACAAATTCCCTTGGCAAATTTTAGATATCATTCTTGATCTGTACCTATCCTCAAAGTGGAGTAAAATAATTTTGCTATTACCACAAAATATTATAGTAAACTGCTAAAAAATAAAATTCTGTCCATATCACTAGAATGAAAACAAAAGTGACTGCTGTTACCATAGATTCATCTGGTAATAAAGGTTGACTCTCAAAAAAGTTAATACATTAGTTGCTGTGATTTTTTTGAATCTCTTAAAAGAAAGATTTGCTGCAAATAACACAACTCTGAGGTAACACTACATACTTCTCAGATTGGCTAAAATGACAGAAAAAGATAATGATGAATATTGGAGGGGATGTAGGAAAACGGGGGCATTAATACATTGTTGATGGAGTTGTGAACTGATCCAACTATTCTGGAGAGCAATTTGGAACTATACCCAAAGGGCTATCATCATACCTTTTGATACAGTAGTGTCTCTACTGGGCTTGTATCCCAGAGATTATAAAAAATGGAAAAAGACCCACATGAGCAAAAGTGTTTGTAGCAGCCCTTTCTGTAGTGGCAAGGAACTGGAAACTGAGTGGATGTCCATCAGATGAAAAATGGCTGAATAATTTATGGTATATGAATTTTATGTAATATTATTGTTCTATAAGAAACTATCAACAGGATGATTTCAGAGAGGTCTGGAGAAACTTACATGAACTGATGCTAAGTGAAATGAGTAGAACCAAAAGAACATTATACACAGCAACAGCGAGATTATGTGATGATTAACTGTGATGGACTTGGCTCTTTTCAATAATGAGGTGATATAGGCCAATTCCAATAGATTTGTGATGGAGAGAGCCATCTGCATCCAGAAAGAGGACTAAAGGGATTGAATGTGGATCACAACATAGTATTTTCATCTTTTTTTGTTGTTGTTTACTTGTTTTTTTCTTTCTCATTATTTTTTCCTTTTTGATCTGATTTTCTTGTATAGAATGATAAATGTGGAAATATGTATAGAAGAATTATACATGTTTAACCTAAATTGGATTAGTTGCTGTCTAGGGAGGTGAGGGGAAGGGAGGGAGAAAAATTTGGAAGACAAGGTTTTTTACAAGGATTAATGTCGAAAACTATCTTTGCATGCATTTAAAAAATGAAAATCTATTATTAAAAATACAAAGATTTCCAATATTTGATGCTTTCAAGAAATCTGCTTAGCAAGTCATTTATAACAGGGTCTACAAATTTCTACATATCTTTCACAATATCCTGCCTACTAGAGAATCAATAAGTCATCCTTGGAAAAGTATTACTAAGTGTCTGCTATAGATCAGGAACCATACTATGTGGTGAAGATATAAAGTTAAAATATAAAACTTTTCCTGAATTTAAATATTTTAGTCAGTGGATACACACACAATTATAAGTATACTCCAAAAAGATTCACAGAAACATGCATTTAAAACTGACAAATTCAATGCACTTAATTTAAAAATTAGGAAATTGAGATAAATGATGTCCCATGTCACACAGATGGCTAAATTATCAAGGAAGAATCTGAACCCACATTTTTCTGATTCCAAGTTGAGCACTCTACTCACTAAACCACATTGTCTAGATAAACAGAATGCATAGTATTCCTTAATTTTTATACTTGTGATTAACTATTAAGACTAGAAGAAAAAGAGCAAGTAACTGAATATATTTGCACCAGTAATATATGTTCAAAGGGACCACTTCCCATTTTATAGAAAAAATAGCAGTGGCATGATCATTATTATAATTCCCTCATCCCTTAATATTTCTGGAAAGTCTCAAATAACCTTTAAATAGAAGTCTCTTCTTTAGGGCCTGTAATTCATGCTAAGAAAATTAATATCTTCAAGTTCAATGAAGTACAGTTTGGTATATAGAATTTGAAATCAGGCCAACTCAAGTTCAAGCTCTTACTGTAACATAAGCCATATGATCCAGGAAAAACGACTTAATCTTGAGCTTTCTCTCCTCTTTAAAATGGGAATAAAGACATTTTTATTGCTACATACTTCATAATGTCCTTATGAGGAAGGTACTTTTTGCAGTTGTAAGGCCTGACCATCTCACTTTATTTCAAATATATTCACTTTCTTAACTGAATCTTATATGATATTCTCAGGGGCAAACATCTGAACTGAATCTGCTAAGTCCATGTCATTCCTGTTTATAATATAAGGTTTGTAGGTGCTTTTGTACAAGGTGAGGAGTGGAGCTAAGATACCATGTTAATATAAAAGCAGCTCCATAGTGATCTAGGATTCTCTGAGAGGATACAGGACAATACAGGAATAGGAGATACACAAATTCTTCCAAATTTTTTGTTCAGGTCTTCCTCCTATCCGCCCAAGTCATTAAATAATACTGTCCAGTTCCTAAGTATAAGCAAACCTAGCTTTTCCACAAAGCCATTTTCTGACCTTTAGCCAACATATACACTCATACATAGTTAAGTATTGCTTGTGAAATATATGAAAGTATTCCATAACTTTATTCAGGACAGAATTTATTTAAGTAGAAATAATTAGAAATTTATTATTTTTATGAAGATTACCAAGTTAAAGAATTGGGTATAATTGTAAATGTACTAGGCTTTCTTTCTGGCAATTTACACTTACTTGATAGGTATTTTGGGGTTATGTACATTACAAGAAAATATTTTTTTAAATGCAGTTCAATGAATGAACAAAAACTTTTTAGGATACTATATTCAAAATAGGCTATTGACATAATAAAATTTCACTTTTTGGGGGGCTGGCTATTTCTGCATTGTGAAGATGTGATTCCCCAAAAGCTGTGCCCTAAATACATATGCAGAAAAAGAGAGAGATTCTACATTACAGTGAGTTTACCAAGACCATGATAATATGTAAAAATGAAGACAATATTAATTTATATATTTTTTTATATAATTGTTGGTGACCTTCTAGTAAAATCTTTCAATAGAAAACCAGGATTGCTTCCCTAAAACAAGACATATTCCTATGAACCAATAGAATATAACTCTGGGGGGGGTGTGTGTGTGTGTGTGTGTAAAATTTTTAGGCCAAAGCAATTAAATTATCCAAACAAAACATCTCTTGTCCTCACTTCTGCTGGTATCCCCCATCAGAACAGATGCTACAAAACTAGCTTCTGCATGTTTCTGGCCATTATACATGGCATCCTAAAAGTGTTGGTGGAGTTTTAATCTATTAAAGCTTAAAACTGCACTAAGACTTCTTGGACAATATAGTATGACAGTGACTAAAGCTTACCACAAACATTTCTAATCACAGACAGATATTCACACTCCATTACAATAACAGCATAAGCACCTAATTTAACTTCCCTTTCTGACTTGAAAAAAAGTGAATAAAGAGGGATTTTCTTTCTTGAGAATTTGGCATATTAAACCTGGTTGGTTACAGTTTGGGTCAAATAGAGCTAGAGAAATATGCTCAAAAGAAATAACCATGGTAACAATAAAAATGCATTGACTATTTGGTATTGTTTTATAAAGCTATCCCCTCCCCAAATTATTTTCTGTTTATGATTCAACATGATTATTTCATTCTTCAATATGCTGAATCCCTCACGAGAAATAAAGCTGCAACAAAGAAAAGAAGTGGAGGTTTTCAGGTCCTTTGTTCTCCTACCATGCATCAGTATTTCAGTGCTGCACAGCACCTAATGAATGAGGTAAGGTGAAAACACACCCATATTGGCATATTATTCTGCTTCTTAAACTCAGAAAACCTAACTCATTTTTGCATGAAGGAAAAATTCATTCCTTATTCCAATGGAAGAAAACAACTATGTAAAATTATATGTGTATTAGGTGTGTGTAGAGTTAAATTGTGGGACAAACTAAAGTCTTGAATTGGAATCTCTGGGCCACAGCTGTAATTACAAAGTAATACTTTATTATAGCATTTACTGTATAGTATTATTGATATACAAGCAAAGAATGTCCAATTCAAACATTTGGGACACCTTTCTTTTTTGTTCATCTGAATAAACTGAATTGTGACACTACAAATAAGAACATATGAAAGGTGCTAGTATACAATACTATCCTATTAACTATCATATTGATTATTTTAAATGGAAGTATCATGTTTAGTGCCTAGAATTTTTTTCCCTTTTCTTTTTAAAACTAGTTTTGAGAATAGTGTAACTTATAAGATTGATATACAGAAATGATACACACATAAACTGCCCAATGAGTATTTTCTTCATTAGAGGTAGCCTTTGAAAGTGATAGCCTGAAAATTCTTTCCTTTCTTAGTTTTTTGGAGATAAGGTTTATAACTTGTATTTCTTCAGTTTTGCATATAAGCAGGTTAAGGCTCTGAGGTGGCTTGAAAAATTCAAACCCAAGTTCCACCTATCTTAAAAGCAAAAAAGATAACAAAATGTAGAGGAAAGAGGGGGTGGAGATTGGGGTACAAATCTTATCTACTTTGGCAAGCAAAGCCAAAGGAAGTCCTCTTTGCCTTCTAGGAATCTAACCACAAAGAGGAATCTTCCATTGAAAGAGCAATGAGGCACAGAGAGATAGGCTTAGGGGAGGGAGGGAGTTGAGGAGAAGGAGGGAAGGAGGGAAAAGAGTGGGAAAGATAGAGACAGAGAGAAAATCTTTTAGTTCATGAGTCTAGGGTAAAGAGAAACTGTTTTTGCTTTTCACAGATGAACTGTGACTAGTTCAAATAAATAAGAAAACACTTTAGTTTCCATAGCAATATTTTACTAGGAAAAGATGGCCAAAGTGATTCAAGAGATTATTCCACCTCTGGCTTCCTTTATGGAGACCTGATCACCATGTCATTATTATATCCTACAACAGAGGATTCAGAAAAATCTACCAAGCATGAAAATGGCTAGGTTTAATTTAGCAAATCAATTTATTTCCTTTACATAATGATTTGGGATAACATACAACAATAACAGTGCCATAATGCCTTACAATTTACAAGAGTTACAGTTACAAAATAGATGGGAATAGGTTTTTATTTTCACAATCTATACACAAAATTTCAAGATAACCAGGATTAAAAAAAAACAAACTATGGTGTTAAGACAAAATAAAACAAAGAAAAAACAGGTATCAGTATTTTTGATCATGCTATTTTACTGATTTCATATCCCATCAGCGTATATGTGAATATACTTAGGCTTAAGGCTGAATTCATTCAATAGCATAAAGTGGTCTAATTGTTTTCTGGGGTAAGGGTCTCAAATAAAAATTTATTTTGGCATCTGAGTATTACAAAGAGTAACTGAAATCTGTAATGTTTCATGGAAAGATAACTTCTCACTTTAAAAAAAAGTAATTTTAACTATATTGTACTTAAACCCATTAAGAGTTATGTAATAATTTGTTCTTTTCATTTTAAACTCTTTAATCCTATACTTTTTTGCATATGGTTAAAATACCAAGTCAAATTTAAGGCAAATGTAGCCAAATCATATTGCTTAGAAGCTTAAAACAGTATAATGCTTATTTTCTTGTCAAGTTTCATATACTCTCTTTTCAGAGAAAAATAGAAATTACCATACATAATCATATAAATTGTTGTCAAAATTCAAAATCCTTACTGTAGTTTCTTTACTCATAAAACATATAATCACACATAAGTTATATACACCCACAAATTGCAATAAAAAGGTAAAAAATTGAAACAAAAAAAATCCTACCTTTATGTAGCCCCAAGACACTGATAGTAAATAGTTTGCTTCAGGCATTTTTGATTGATTATTTATATTATTAAGTTCTGAAACACTTATTCCTTTATAATACTCTCAATCTCCACAAACCAGAGTGCTCTTTTGGGTAACTAAATATTTTTTATAATTAAGTACATATAAGGCATCCTGGCATAAAATCCCATTGTGCAGTATTCCGGTTGAATAAATGCCATTTGTAAAACTCCGAAGTGGAATAGAATGCAAGAACTAGTCTGAATAAAGAGGCTGCATGAGTTGAAGAAATAGCTAAAGATCTAGGGGTCTGCATCTTTCCCGGAGAACCAGGGCTTAATGAATAATGTATGTCAAGATGCTTGGCTGCTGGGAAGACTTGCTCTGTCAACAGCTACCAAATAAGGACCTGCAGGAAAAACTGTGAACAGTGTCAAGAAATCCCTCCCAGAAAGCCTCAACTAAGAGCCAATCACATTCTGTGCTAAAATATATAGGAGTAAAGAATATAGATTCAGCATATGCTACTTTCTGATTGGCGGGCAAAGGGTGAATCTCTTGATGGGTAAAGGGTATTTCTCCTTTTCTCTGGCAAATGCCATGTAATAATTCAGTAACTAGGATGTTTCCAAAGAAAGAGATGAGTAGGATCCCCCTCTCTTGTGAGGCTGAATAATTTCCTTAAAATATCTAGAAATGTTTCTGAATAGTTCTTTCTTCATCAGGAAGAATTTCTAATAATGTTTGCAGCAGTTGTTGGCAAATCTTTATTTTTTCTTCCCTCATCTCAAAAAAAAAAAAAGAAAGGAAGAAAGAAAAGAAAAAGAAAAAATGAAAGTCCCTTTAATATATGGCATTGGGAAAGGGGGAAATTACTACCACAAAATAAATAGATTTCCCTGACACTAAAGTTGGCTCCCCAAAGTCCATTACTTAACATACAGGGTGACTACACAGTAACAAGACCAGTTCTCATAAACCAGAGAATGGAAAATCATTCTCATTAGAGCACTTTATGGTCACACCTCATATGTGTGTAATAATTGTTCAATTTTTCCTAGCAATATTTGTTATAATCCAAAAAGAAAGAATAATGTTTTGCCCTGGATCAGAGATTCTGATCTTATCTTTCATTTTTACCTCCTCTTCCTCCCTTAGCCTCAATGATTTCTCCTCTTTCTCTTCCCCAAAGTAGTAAATGATGAAAGAATTCTGCTGCCCCTCAATGTGAGGGGGAAAAATGTGTGGGGACAGGCAAGAAGAAAGAGGACACAAAATTTCAGAGAAGAATTTTGTATTAACAGAAAAGGGTAAGGGAATAAGCATTTAGCAGATGCCTACTGTGTGGCATTATGCACAGTGCTTTACAATATCTTAATTGAACCTCACAAATGCTATTGTTATTCCTATTTTGCAGCTGAGGAAATTGAGGCAGATAAAAAGGTTAAATGAATTGCCCAGTGTCAAAAGCCAGTTTTGAAACTCCAGAGCTATCTCTACTGGGTTCCCTAGCTGCAGGCTAGGCATCCTGGAAAACTTTGCCTCCATTCATATACTTTAGAAAACGGTCCTGGTTTTTCTAAATGCCCTTGAAACTAAACAAAAATCTTCTGATTCATGTCTGAAAATCTGTACCTTCCAGGTAACAGACTTAATGTGTAGAACGAAATACATCTTCTTAGATACGGCCAATGTAGGAATTTTTTTTTACTTGCCAATGCATATTTGTTATAATTATCTTTCTTTTTTCCCCATAGAAGTAAAGATAAATATAATATTGGAGAATGACAAAACATATTACACTTTCTTAGTAACTCAAAACATTGCCTCAAAATGGTATGATTCAATTATCAATATGACAGAGGAGTAACATAGATAATTCAAACAATACTTTTGTTTTTGCATGCTGAGTGCTTTGCATAATTTGTAAAAGCAGATCTGCTGCTTCATTTATGTTTTATTAGGATGTTAGGATTATTGTTGGATTTTAGTTTATCTGTACACAAGTCTAGTGAAGGAGCAGGGACAATCCAAAACAGAACTATCTGAGTGACAAATACCCAAATTGTGATAACTTGTGAAAACAGCATTCAAGACAGTAATCAAAAAAGCATTGAACTTGGGAGTCAGAAAACCTGAGTTCAGGACATGCCTCCAGAATTTACTATCTGTATGAATTTGAGCAATATTTTTCTCTTTGAACTTCTATTTGAGGAGACGTGGAAATAGAAATAGCTAGTGATTGATGAAACCATTAAGTACAACCTTCAGTACAAAAGGGTGCTACCAATCTTTGGCCTAGATACAATTGGTATATTCAGAACAGAAGTGTCCATATTTCACCTATCCCTTACTGTAACACTGGTAAAGGGATGATCTAGTTCCTTTTACTGACCTGGGTCCTATAGATCTTAGTCTCCTTAGGTCAACTAGACTTAGCCTACAAAGTTCTGGGCAGGGATGGAGACTCACAGTAGTGATGAAGCATCTTCTGTCCCTTCAATATTCTTTGTATACTAAAAGTTTTTAATGCTCAGAATAAGTGCCACAATTATTAGATCAACTATCTCTGAATCTTGAAATCCAGGATTTGTGTGGCAAATGTGCATATGAACGGCTAGTTATATACAGCATTACTCTTGCTCCTTAATAAGTGCTGCCAACATCAGTCAAGTGATTATTAAAGAGAACTGACATTTCTTCCTTTATTTTCCTCCTACTTTATTGCACCCTTGGTTTCTCTCCCTCTCTCTCCCTCCTTTTTCTTCCTTCTTTCCCTCCCTCCTTCTGTCTCTCTCTCTCTCTCTCTCTCTCTTTCACACGCGCACACACACACACACACACACACACACTCACTTATCCTTTTCCCTTTTACTCTCTTCCTTCAATCCCAACTCTCGCTAAATTATCCCAAGAAAATCACTTTTCCTCCCTTTCATTTCATTTGTAGCCTAAATTTTACTACTAGTGGTATATCTGCATCAAAAAAGGAAAGTTAGACCTTTTTTAAGTGAGAGTAGACATTGTAAACGATCATAGCCAGTAATTTTTGCAGTCCTTAATGGTCCAAAAATCTTTAAAATCTCTTGGAAAAAAAAAACAACAAACAAGCCTTATCTATTTTTTTCCCATTTACAAGGAGACTGCTTTTCTCTTTTGGTAACTATTTGTGTTGCAAATTGAAATGGTTTTCAATAATAAATGCATATTTCAGATACTTTGTAGCTTAAATAAGCCTCTTTAGGGTAACTAGTCTGGATAACTGATCATTAATAAGAACATTAATGTGGAAAAATATATGTTCCAAATAATAAACAATTGCCTTAACAAAATACTTTTTTAAACCTAGCTTTCATCTAGAGCTGATAGCACTTAAAGGGTATGAACAAAACTATGTCCTACACTCTATAAAAATTTCAAATTTACCCTCAAAATACACAGTGCACATACACAAAAACCCCATTAACTTCCTCTGAGTCCCTTTCAGAAGAGATAATATTCATGAACAATGAGATATGTCTTAATAGCTCTCTGTACACATAAGTGTGTAGAGAATTTATAAACATTTCTGTAAGATTCTTGGATCTTATGGAAGGATATGGATAAGCACACAGCATGAGAAAGAATGGAGGCCTTGTGGTCAGGGGTGGGGAATACATACTGATAAGATCATGGATTAATTAAGGTAACTTGGTATTCTTCCAATTTTTTAAGGCTTTTTATTTTCAAAACATATGCATAGATAATTTTGAACGTTAACACTGGCAAAACCTTGTGTTTCAATTTTTTTTCTCCCTCCCTTCCTACTATCCTCTCCCCAAATGGCAAGTAATCCAATGCATGTTAAATATGTTCCATTCCTCTATCCATATTTTCATAATTATCATGCTACACAAGAAAAAAACAAGAAAACAAAAAGCAAACTAAAACAAAAAGGTGAAAATGCTATGTTATGATCTACACTCAGCCCTCTCTCTGGGTGCAGTGGCTCTCTCCATCACAAGGGGAACTGGCCTGAATCACCTCATTGTTGAAAAGAGTATCATCAGAATTGATCATCATATAATCTTGCTGTTGCTGTGTACAATGATCTCCTGGTTCTGCTCATGTCCTTTAGCATCAGTTCACGTAAGTCTCTCCAGGCCTCTCTGAAATCATTCTGCTGATTGTTTCTTATAGAACAATGATATTCCATACCATTATCTACCATAAGTTATTCAGTCATTCTCCAACTGATGAGCTCATCAGTTTCTAGTTTCTTACCACTACAAAAAAAGGCTGCTACAAACATTTTTGCACATGTGTGTCCTTTTCCCTTTTTTGTGATCTCTTTGGGATATAAACCCAATAAAAACACTGCTGGATCAAAGGGTATGCAGAGTTTGATAGCCCTTTGGGCATAGATACTTTCTATTTTCATAATGAATTACTTTAATTATTGGAATCTTTATATCATATGGAATACTTTAATCATATGGAAAAAAATAAAAGTGGCATTTACAAAAATCTAACTCATTAATAAAATCAAGTTTGCTTAAAGATTAAACCGATACACATTTTTTAAAATACTGTATATTAATCATGAATAAAAAGGGAATATATGAATGGCTTGAATACTTGAATAGATTACTTGAATGTAGATTAAAATGAAGCAGAATACCTTGAATTTGAAGTGTTAAGAGCTGAGGAGCTGAGGAACCTCAAGAATATGTCATATGAGGATAGAATTTTTTAAAAAAGAACAAAGGATATTTATCCTAGAGAAAAGTAAACATAGTGGGCACCTAATAGTTGTCTTCAAATATTCAAAGAGATATCATGTTCCAGAGGGCAGCTAGATGGCAGAGTGGAGAGCCCTGGGCCTGAAGTCAGGAAAACTCAAATTCAAAACTGACCTCAGACATTTATTAACCATGTGATGCTGGACAAGTCACTTCACCCTATTTGCCTCAGTTTCCTTATCTGTAAAATGAATTAGAGAAAGAAATAGCAAGCCATTCTAATACCTTTGTCAAGAAAATTCTAAATGAGGTCACAAAGAGTGAACACAATTGGAAAAACAGCTAAACAACATATTGTAGAGAAATTTAGCTGGCCCCTAAAAGCTGGATGGAAAGTGTAGATGGGAAATTCAGGCTTGATATAAGGGAAGATACATTCATGATCAGAGTTTAAAAATGCAACGGACATCCTTGGAAGCTCATTGGAAGACAGTAGCTTTCCTTTCATTGCAGGTCTCCAGGGAAAGGCAAAATGACAATTGATTGGAGTTTGTTATCGAGGATTTCAATGAACTCAAGATTCTATAATCTATACTCAACACTGGCTTACTCTATTTGTATGCTCAAATTCAGGATTAAAGTCAGTAAACACTTATTAAGCAACTACTATGTGTTTGGCACTGTGTTAAGTGTTAGAATTCACTGAGAAATCAGAGACTGGAATTGTGAGAAGCAACAGTGCCTTTTATGCAAGGTAGAAATTGGATAAGGTTAAATTATGGCTTTTAATAGAAGTAGTTTACTCAGCCTCCACAGAAGCTCTACACCATATGCTTCATTATGGGGTAGAGGTGACCCTGGATTCTCAAAGCCTACATCAGTAGAGCACAAGCACTAAGGTATTCTACAACAAGCTGAAAATATGGGTGTATAGGGTGTGACTTGTGTATGTCTGTCAACTGAGGACCCTCCTATTAAGTTCAGGGACCCTCATCATCAGAAAGATAGCTATCAAAGGATGATTTATTTTTCTGGCCACAGCAACTCACAAAACTATTTCCTTAATAATGTTTTTTGAATGTGTTTTATGTATAAATGTTTCCCTGGACAGAATGTAAGTTTCTTGAGGACAGGGACTTTTAATTTTTGGGTTTTTTTGACCTTACAGTCTAGCAGGCAGATTAGCTAGGTGGCTCAGTGGACAAAGAGGCCTAGAGTCAGAAAAACCTGAGTTCAAATTCAGCCTCAGACACTTCTAAGCTGCTTGATCCTGAGCAAATCACTGACCCCTGTTTACTTCAGTTCCCTCATCTGTAAAATGAACTGGAGAAGGAAATGGCAAATCATTCCAATATCTTTGCCAAGAAAATCCCAAATGATGTCATGATAGTTATACATAGTTACAAAGACTGAACAACAAGGTGCCTATAAAATACCCAGCATACAAAGGATAACAAATTGTCCTGTCATTTCAGTGACATATAGGCAATTCCCTGATAAGGAAATTTCTCCTGCCAAGATCTACATCTCTGCAACCTAAGAATATTTACAAAGTTCCCTAGGGCAGGACTTTCTTAAACTTTTTTCATTTGTAACCCTTTTTTGCCAGAGAAATTTTTACAAAACTCTAGATATGTAGGTATATAAATAGGTATGCAAATCAAACATTTTCTGATAATAAATTATAAAGAAATTTAAGACAATTCTTCAGTATTATATGAATACTACATTTGAATATATGGATATGAATATAATTTTAACATTTATTAAAGATGGAAATAAATTTGCACCCTAGTGAGATGGATATATTGGGTTTTTTTTTCACTGTTACCAAAGTTATCTTGACCCCTCACATACAGTTCTATGACATTATACAGGGTTTGATACCACAATTTAAGAAATTTTGCCCTCGGTCTTACAGCTGGTATATATTAGAGCCACATACACAGTATATGAGCATAAGCAATAGGCACTTAATAGATGTTTGCTAATTGACTGGAATGGTTATGATCTGTGTTAATAGCACAGATACCCTTAGTGACAAAATCACCGATCTTAAGGATATCCTACAAATGTGGATTATTATTTTTTTCTTCTTGCTGTTCTATTCTCCCAGCTCCATGCTTTTTTGCTGCCTGTCCTTTGTTCCTAATATGCTCTCCTCATCTCCACCTTCTGGCTTCTATGGCTTCCTTCAAGGCTCACCTCAAACCTCATCTTCTGCAAAAAGCCTTTTCTGGTCTCCTCCCAGATTGTGTCCCATGTGCATTATTTTATATTTCTTCCTGCCTTCACTCTCATTTAGGAGGCGATTGCTGTGTCTCTCTATCCTCCTTTGTTGTAATCTCATAAATATACAAGCTTCTGTTTGGATTGTATACTCTTTGTACATGCATAGAGTTCCCCATGCATGTTCATTTCTCTTGAAATAAACCCAGTTTTTCCCTCTTTGCATATAGTATCCTTCTTTTATAGTGTGCATTCCCTGAGAGCAGAAACTATACTTTTACTTTCTTTTAGCACAGTGCCAGACATATAGCAAGCATTTATTAAACTGAATTCATTCTAGAATGAGAAAAAAAATTGAGACTGGGTAGAAGACAGGAACACATCTCTTATTATGTTTATTTAAAAAAAAAAGGAGAAAAGGAAGATAGAAAATGAATTTGCTGCATGGACCAAATATTTTAAATTTATCAGGTTGACTTAGAAAGAAAGAGTTGATTACTTTTTTAAAAAAAAGTTTGAGAAGAACACAGCATTTTTAAACTTCCTTGTCACACACTCACACTCCTTGATTCCTTGCAAAACTTACAATTCTTTTCCTTTTACTGAAAATATTCTCTTAATGGTTATCAATTTTACTGTCAATCATAATAAGCTTTTTTTTTTCAATTTTCAATTTTCTTGACCTTTCTGGACCAGTTGACTTCTGAGACAACATTTTCCTGGTGTTTTTCATGTTTTTTTAATCATCCTTTTCTGTCTTTATCAATTTCTCTTCTTCATCCTTTAAAAATGGAATTTCCCAAAGAGGCTCTGATGCAAAAACTTTGCTCATTACTTTACTCTTCCTTCTCACCTTTAACTGTGTCATTTGATGCTAGGATGATTTGATGTATCACTTTTATGCAAATTCCCAAATCTGTATCTCCATGCTTGACCTTTCTCTCAAGTTTCTGTATGAACTAAGAACATCCCTAACTTGTTATCTTGCTCATGCTTCAAGTTCAATGTATGTGAAACTGAGCTTGTTCCTTCAATAACAACGAATCTGACCTTTCTTTTTGACATTCTGATTTCTGTCCCTGGAAGAAATTTCACCAAGTCTTTCATGTTTAAAACCTTGAAGTTTGAGGTATCTGGTAGTGATACAATGTATAGAGCCTGAAACCAGGAAGACAAATTCAAATCTGAACTCAAGATACTTACTAGCTTTGTGACCCGGAGCAAGTCACAGTCTCAGTTTGCTCAATTATAAAATGGGGATAATAGTATTTTCCTTGTGCAAATCAAATGAGATAATATTTGTTTAAAAAAAAAAAGCTTAGCACAGTCCCTGGTATGAATTAAGTGCTATATAAACACTCCCTTCTCTTCTCTATGGTACTATCTTTTCAACTGACTAAATGGGGAAGATGAGGGAAGAGAAAGTTAACAGTTAAATGCCCATCAATTCTCTACAGAATGTCTAACCCTCTCTCCACTACCATCAAGACAGAGTGGAGGGAGGAGAAATCAAGGTAGGAATCCTCATCAATTTTGATATGAAAGCCTATCAAGAATTCTTAATACTAGTGTGTGTGTGGGGGGGGTGTGGGTGTGTGGGTGTGTGTGTATACTTTTGGTAGTCTGGCAAAATCTATGGACCCCTTCAAAGAATAATATTTTAAATGCATAAAATAAAATGCATAGGATTACAAAAGAAATCAATTATAATGAAATAGCTATCAAAATTTTTAAAAGACAAATTCACAGACTACAGATAAAAAACAAGGCAACTATATAGAGATTTTCCTGCCTCTCTTTTCTCCTCCATCAATTTAACTTTCATATCATTATCCGATCTTTCTGATGTACATGTTTGACCAGGTCACTCTTTTGCTCAAAACTTCTCCATAGCTCCCTACTTTTTTAATGACTAAAACTCAAACTCTCGGATCTGCCATTCAAAGCCTTCTATTGACTTAGCTAGCACTTCCTTTATAAGCCTTTTGGATTTCTTCTCATGTTACCACATTCCATGTGGGCTATAATTTAAATAAATTGGACTATTTGTCATCTGTCTATCAATTTTCTCTCTTCATGTTATACTTTGCTCCTGCAATGCCTAGCATAATTATTTAATAAATGTTTCTTTCAGAAGAATGTTGAGTTGAGGACTAGAAAAGTAATCTTTTTGTCTTTTTATCCCAAGAACATAGCAGCATCTCCTGTACCTAGTAGGTGCTTAATAAATGTCTTCTGAATGAAAGAAAGATTCAATAATTTAGTAATTTTTAAAATGGCATCTAAACATAAGGTTTTGTAAGGTGTTGAAAACTATCTTTGTATGTATTTTGAAAATAACTTTTTAAAAATTATTTTATATATACATGTATATTTTTAAAAAGGCATCTAACACTCAGATAAAATATATTTGTCTAATATATATGGGATTGTTAAATATTCATGTTTCTTGAAGGTCTCCTGTTTTACTTAAATAAATGAAACCATTGAAATATCTGCCATTATTAGTGATGGTTGTCATATGTCATGCTACTACAGCTTTTTGAAAACATGCCTTAAATATTTATGATTATAATTAACTTATTTCATGTGAGATGGGTAAGCTTCCAATATATCACAAGTTTATGTTTTGTTAATTTTGGGAAATAAAATAATTTGTTAAAAATCAAATCTAACAAACCCCTAGTTTTATTTCATTTCATTTATTTATGTATTTTGCACGGTAATCAGGATTGTGGCATGCCCAGAGTCACATATCTAATAAGAATCAAGTGTCTGAGATCACATTTGAATTCAGGTCCTCTTGATTCCAGGGCTGAAGTTCTATTCACTATGCCAACTACCTGCCCTTTGTTTTAGACTACATGATATTATTTATGCCATTATATAGCACCTCAGTATCAAACTAGACACAAAGAAAGTTTCAGCAACCTCCAAGTTGCAATGATGAGGATTAGAGTCCCATGAAAATTAAGAATGTAGTAGTTTTACCTTCTGAAAAAGCACGATTAGTGATAAGCATTCTGGAATGAAGATTTTCACCCTAAATGGGAAGGATTCTTAATGATCAGGAATAGTCTACATGGTATTTCTTTTCTTTTTCTTTTTTTATTATTTTCTTTATTTTTCTGATTATACAGGTACATTAATTTTTTATACATGTATATATATTTTTTATGAATAATGCTGGGAGAGAAAAATCAGAACAAAAAGGAAAAACAGAAAAAAGGGAGGAAAAATTAATGATATTCTTTCTTTAAAATATTACAATACTTTTCCAATATATGTTTAATCTAGGAAAACTTGGATTTAAGTCCTAACTAGAACTTACCTCCTGGTTACATGACCTTAAGGAAACCACTGTTTTTACATCTGTAATGCACAGGACCAAAAGAAATTTAGTTGACTAATTCCGCAATAAACATCTATTAATTGCCTAGCATGTGAACTAACAGAGTTCAAATCTGAACTCAGACACTTATTAGCTGCATGACTCTGGACAAATCCCTTAACCCTGTTTCATGATCTGTAAAATGAGCTAGAGAAGAAAATGGAAAACAACTCAGGTATCTCTGAAAGAAAACCCCCAAATAGAATCACAAAGAGTTGGAAACAACTGAAATGGCAGAACAGCAACAAATGTGCCTTAAGCACAGCCATAGATCTGGAAATATAATTACCAGGCAACAAGAAGGGCAGTGTCATTCAAAAACAGTTCTCTTTATCTGACTTCTGTAAGCCATTCCTAAATGCAGAGGAAGGGAGAAATACTAGAAAAGTCCTGGGTTCAAATTCTGCCTCTGTCATTACCTGTGTGTCAATCTCCCTGGTCCTCACTTTCACAAAATTATTTTTAAATTATTTTTAAATTTTTTAATAATAGATTTTTTAATTTTCAAAATACATGCAAAGATAGTTTTCAACATTCTCCCTTACAAAACCTTGTATTCCAAATTTTTCTCCCTCTCTTCCCACCCCAGACAGCAAGTAACCCAATATATGTTAAACATGTACAATTCTTCTATACAAATTTCCATATTTATCAAGTCACACAGGAAAAATCAGATTAAAAAGGGAAAAAATGAGAAAAATATCAAAAATTAAGCAAACAACAACAAAAAAGGTGAAAAAATTATGTAGTGATCCACATTCAGTTCCAATAGTCTTTGTTCAGGTCTTTCCACAATTTTAAAACAATGGGGTTGAACTAGACAGTTTATAAAGACCTTTCCAACTTTGTTTAAATCAACGATACTATGACATATATATTTGTATGTGTGTATGTGCTTTAAAGAGGAAAGAATTATAGGCCAGAGTAACACTCAGCTTTTAAGTAGGCTAATTACAAAACACTGCTTTCAAGAAGAAAAAAAGGCATATCCAAAGAAACCTGTCATTTTCAGAGGTATGTATTTTAACTATTAGCTTATCGTATTCGAGAATTACTTTTCAGCTGAAAGAACAAAAGCTTATCTGAATAGCTATATAAGAACTACTTTAAGGATTCTTTCGAATTAAATCAACACCTAATTTTTATCTTATAAAAGTCACTTTCACATGTTAATGCTGTTTTAAAATGAAATCTACTGAAATCTTTTTGTTTGTACTGCCCTCTAGTGATGACAAATCCAAAGGCAGATGTACTGATTCATAAAATGGAGACACATTCATGAAAATTCACCAAGCTAATCAATTTCTGTTAGCAAGAATGATATTTTAAAATATTAAATAAATGATGATCGCTATACATATTTTTAAAAACTATTCTATCATGGGGACACAAAAGAGATCATTATATACTAACCTGAAATTTTACTGAATGAGAAAAGAAAATTCTAAAGGAAAAATCTTCACCATTATTAAATGTTTCCAATAATTTAAATAAGGCTAACATGGTCTGATATTTATATTTATGTTTTTTAATGATAGTCTGTCATTAACTTGAATATTTTCCAAATTTTAAGTTTCTCTAATAAAGGAACTAAAGTTTTCTATTTCTCTAAAATCTCACAATGTCTAATGTATTGTTCTGTACACATTGGTTGCTCAATAAAGTTTATTGATCTTTGTTCATTTATTCTATTTGTTATTTTTTTCTTTTTTAAAAAAATCATGTAACTATAAAAGTATATGTGAAACTGAAATGCCGTTGGCCAATGCTTCGGTCTATGGCTTTTAATAACATTCCTTGGAATAGCTGAAAAAATTATTTCATCACTTACTTGAGTAAAAATAAGTCAGAGAAAAATGCAACTCAAATACACTTTTTTTCCCTCCAAGGTTGTAAGACACTGGATAGAAGGCCAGATTTGGAGTCAAGAAGACACTGATTCAAATATACCCCTCCCTTTGACACACACACACACACACACACACACACACACACACACACACACACTGTGCGGCCAACAATGTTACAACCACTCAGTGTCTCAGAAGATAGTCTGAGACTATAAGTTATAGTGCAATATACCACTGAGACTGAACACGATAGCTTTTTCTAAGAATAAATTATGCTGGATAAGTTTTCCAAATTATTTAAGTACAATTAAAAAAAAAACTAACCAATTTACATAGGATCTTTCTAAAAATTTAAAATAGCTCTTTCTTAAAATTTACAGAATATATTTTCTAATGGATTTATGATCATTGTAATGAACTATTTTACTATATTATGATGCTATATTCAATGACTAATAACTTTTAATAGAGAAAAGGGAATCTTGTGAGTGTGAATATACCCAAGTTCTTGTCACTTGGGGACATGGGCTTGGGAGGTGAATATCAGATAAGTATTATAAGTGATTCATACGGTATGCCAATGGGCATCATAAATAGGGCATGCCATGAAGCAGCCTTCTGAATTACCAAGTAAGAGTTTGGTTAAAAAAAATGCTCCCATATGAATAAATTCCAAAACTATGAAGGGGGTAGGGCAGGAAACAGGATCCTATGCTAGTTTGATACTTAGAATAGAATTATATTATTCTGTTGCATTATTTCTTATTTTTATATAATGTCTTTTCTTTTTAGCATGTGGACAAATAAAGTTTTTTTTTTTAAGTGGAAAATGAATGTTAAGACCCAGAAACAGTAATAGAGGCTGAGAAGGTGTAAGTAAAAATGCATGTTATAGTGAAAAGTCACAAGACCTGTGTTCAAATTATGACTACTACTTGCTATCTCTGTGGAGGCAGATAGGTGGCAGAACGGATAGAATATTAGGCCAGGAGTCAGAAAAATCATTCTTCCCAAGTTCAAATCCAGCCTCAGATACTTACTAGCTATATTTAAGTTTTTAAATCCATATTTAAAATGGTTGTAAAAATAATGGAGTTGCCCTTTTATTGGAAAGAATATCAATGATAAAGACATCTTGAGTAATCTGAGTTTGGATATGACATATCTCTGAATCCAGAAGTCAGTCCAGCTTTGAGAAATCAGGAAGGCTAAGAGACATGGGACTTCAAGTGGAAAAGTTCTGTGAGAGAGCAAGTTCATGAGTAAGTTGCTTGAGAAAGTCCTGGGTCTGAAAGCCAAAAGTGCCCTAGATAGGTTCCAAAAGCAAGAAATGGTACCCTAGGAAGTTATGTGTCAGGATGACCTAAGTATGGCCCAGAGCTAGATATTCATTAAAATCAAACAGTTCCAAACTGCTATACTTTCTGAAGTTTGTCAACTTTTCATAGCATCCTCCTTTGCTATCCAGATGTCAGTTATCACTTCTCTTGTCAGTCTCCTTATTTACAACACTCTCCTTTGTACCTACTCATTTTTCCTTCACAAAATTTAGATAGGAGATAATCAAGTATGTTAGAATTCTGTTAAAAAAAAAATGAGAGTGAAGACCTAAGAATCATTTTCCTGAATAAGATGTATGAGCTCTTCAGCTGCTGTTTAGTATTTTTAATTTTTGTCTGACCCTTCTTAATCCTATTTGGAATTTTCTTTGTAAAGATAGATGCTGGAGTGGTTTACTATTTCCTTCTTCAGCTCATTTTACAGACAAGGAAAGGGAGGCAAACAAGCCAGGGCCACACAGCTAGTCAATGCCTGTGGGCAGATTTGAATTCAGATCTTTTTGACTCCAAACCCCAGTACTCTATCCACTGTATCACCTAGCTGACTCGATTGAAATACTCTGGACAGTTTGGGGCTATACACTCTAAGAATACAGAGAGCAGAGGGTCCACAGAAGAAAATAATGAAAGCAATTAAATAACTAAACATCTGATTCGTGGAAAATGGATAAAAATAACTACTTTGTTTTATCTGGTTTCATATTCAGCTCTATGAAATTTCATCACTACCCTGACCAAATTCTGAATAACTCATTGGAGGTTGCTCTCTTTAGGTTATAGATTTTTTAAAATTAAATTTAGGAAATATACAGAATATTCCAACACCAAACTTTTGTCTATGCGTTGTTTGGAATATCTATGTTTTATATCTTTAATTGTCGTACATGTTTTAAAACAGGTAACTTTATAATAAAGCTCTCAGAGGGGCAGAAAAGGCTGTTCTTTAACCCTGGAAAAAAGTAACTAGAGAGACAGTTTGGATCATTTTCCATAGGAATTTAATTTATTAGAGAAATGACAACTGATACAATTTGATTGAATTTTAAAATACCTTAAAAAGACAATTCAGGCCAACAGGAGCAAAAATGGATCTAAAAATGAATACATGTATTTGGTGCTGAGCTTGAGTTGATTTGAGTTCTGCTGAGTCCAGTTAAAGGGAAGCAAATACAAATGAATAACTTTGGGAAGGGTGGGGGAAAGGATTAGAAATTTAAGCACATGCCTCCCAACAAGCGACCTTAAACTACAGCAAAGCTGTTCTCTAATAGATACCCCAGTACCCAGCAAGACTTCAAATGCTGTCTCCAACATAAAAATGCCCTGGCCCTGACCTACAATTCTCATCTTCCAAAATTTTTTCCAAATAATTCTTAGATGCTCAAATAGCAGCTCAAATTTGATGTCTTAGGTTCAATTCATTATCTTCCCTATCCTGATCTTCCCTTCCCTAACATCCAAGTTAAGAATCTCAGAGATGTCCCAGCCCACAATACTGCTCATCACAGCAGCATCCAACCATCCTTGATGGATCATTTTGAACTTAGTGGGGTCAATTAAAAACAAATAAACAAAATACCAGACAGATTTCTTGTTATATCAGATCTTCTATAATTATGCAATCATTATATATAAACTATATTAATATGCAATGTGTAATTATATAGTAATTATTATATTAATACGTTATATTAATATAATTAATGTATAACATATATATGGGAGGAGAGAGACAGAAAAAGAGAGAGAAAAACAGGAGAGAAAGAGATATGAGAGAGACAGGGGGGAGGGAGAGATAGAAAAAGAGGGGGGATGGAAGAAAGGAGAAAAACAGAGACAGAGAAATGGAGAGAGAGACAGAGAAACAGAGATAGAGTAATCAAGAAGCTAGGTGATATCACAGCTAGATGGATAGAACACTGGGCCAGGAATCAGGAAGACTCATCTTTGAGTTCAAATCCACCCTAAGACATATACTAGCTGGATGATACTGTGCAAGTCACTTTACCCTGTCTGCCTCAGGTTCTTTCATCTGTAACAGGAACTGGAGAAGGAAATGGCAAACCTCTCCAATATCCTTGCCAAGAGAACTCCAAATGGGCTCATGAAGAGTCAGACACAATTGAAAAACCACTGAACAGAATTGAACTGAATGTACACACACACACACACACACACATACACACACACACACACATCTTACCAAATTTCTGTCTTCTTCCTCTCCTTTATCTAAACCTATATCTGATTAGTTATCAAGACCCATCAGTTTTTATTAGCTTTTCTTCTTGCTTTACTGGGCATCAGTTCATGTAAATTTTTCTAGGCTTTTCTAAAATCAGCCTGTTCATCATTTCTCATAGAACAATAATATTTCATAACATTCATATACCACAACTTATTCAGCCATTCTCCAATTGATGGGCATCCACTCATTTTCCAGTTCTTTGCCACTACAAAAAGGGCTGCCACAAACATTTCTGTGCATTTGAGTCCTTTTCCCTCTTTTATGATGTCTTTGGAATACAGACCCAGAAACCTACTCATTCTTTAAGATTTGGGTCGTGGCCCAAATCAGACCACCCAAGGTGCTTTCATCTTCTCTCAGCTCTTAATTTTATTGGATTCTTACTCAGACTGTAAATTCTTTGAACCAGACACAAAGCATGTGCTTCTTAATACTGTCTCTCCCACCTGCATTTAGCACAGTGTTACTCACTTAAGACTCAATATATACAAGATTATAGATTAAATAATAGCTAGAATTTACATAATGCTATAAGTATTGCAAAGTACTTTACAAGTAATTTCTCACTTTATTCTCATAACAGCTTGGGAGATGATGTTTTTGTTCTGTTGTTTTCCAGTCCTGTTTGACTTTTCATGACCCCATTTGGGGTTTTATTGGCAAAGATAACTGAAGTGGTTAACCATTTCCTTCTTCAGCTCATTTTACACATGAGAAACCTGTGGTAAACAGGGATAGTTGACTTGACCATGGTCACACAACTTGTCTTCCTGACTTTAAGCTATGATACACTATCTACTATTCCACCTAACTACCTTATTTAGAATTGTAAGATACCTTAAAGATGGGAGAAATGATTATTAAATAACCAATTGTTAATACTGGGGAGATCCAGGATTTTTTCCCTTCCTGTTTCCTCATTCTCTACCTGGACAAATCAACCTTTGAAGAATAGGGTTGATAATGAAATTAGATTTAACATTCTCCTAAGTCTGGTTCAGACCTCACCTAACTGGAGGAAGTTCATTGTGTTCTACTCAGGCTTGGAGAGTGTTGGGAATGTGTGGGGGGGTGGGGGGGTGTGTCCTTTATCTAGATTGCCAGAGGTGGCGATAAGGGGATGGGGATGGTATTGAGAATAAGAGTGACTTAATCAAAGTCACATCCCCCAGTCCTTCATTAGAATAGTTTCACCTCTTGTTCTAATACTCATTCTTTTCATTAATTATTAACCAAACAATATAGTTTGCCACCTATCAGAAACACCCATTCTTCCAAGGGCATATAAGTATCAAGAGGCTGCCATGATTGTCTTTTGGTTCATGAGAGATGGCCATCCTTTTATTAATTATTCACTAGTCATAATTAATACTATAAATATCCAGGAATCATGTCTCAAATTTTTATACATCACAGAAATCATCAAGTTCAAACACCCCCTCACTTTATACATATTAAAAGCTGAAGCCCAGATTGAGTAGCTGAATTGTTCATGGTCACAGAACTAGTGTCTAAGGCAGGATTCAAAATAAAGTCTTGACAACCAGCCCAGAGCTCTATCTTCATCTTCATCTTCATCATCATCATCATCATCATCATCATCTCTTCTTTCTTCCTTTTTCTTCTTCCTCTTTCTTCCTTCTTCCTTCCTTCTTTCTTCCTTCTTTTCTACTTCTACTACTACCTTCTATTATTACTTCTACCACCTCCTACTACAACTACACACACACACACACACACACACACACCATTTAGCTACCATAATTGTTTGACTAAACAAAAGGCTGAATGATTTTCTCTATGGAAAAGCATTAAAAGTCTTAAGTTTTAATATTTCCAATACAGTGAAAACACCAAAATAGATCAAAAAGAAGAAAGAAAGAACATCAATTAAGGCAACCAGGATACACCTAAGCAAAATATTTTATCCGCTCTAAAGTGAAATATTCATCTCAAGTTCCCATTTCCTGCTAATACATCTTATTGAATTCCAACTATCACAGATTTTTTAAAAGTTTTAAAAGTTCAAGGTAACTGCCAACTAACCTCAAGAATCCCAGGAGTCTGTTTGTTCTGATGTTATTGATATGGACAAAAAATATTCTGCTTAATATTACATTAAATAATATAAAGTATTAAATAATATAAAATATAAAATCAAGTCAGTGTTAAAAGGGGTTTATTTCTCTCAGTCCTAAAACAAACTGTACCCCTAGGAAAGTTCTTCTTTTGCTCAGCCAGTATGCCCATCTATGAGGCACAGTAAATCTGGGATGGATTCAAAGGTCATCTAGTCTATTTCCCTACTTCTCAGATCCATCAACTGGGGAGAAGAAAGAAGGGCAGGGTCTATTTTTTGATTTTTGTTTCCTTTGGCCTTAAGAAGCAGTGCTACATTATATAACTATGATTAACATTTGACAATCAGGAATCACATTTTCTATGTCTTAAGAAAAAAGCAAAACTCCTTTCAGGAAGAATTTCATGTGTTTTTAAAACTTTAAAAAAAATTAAAAAACCTATAAGTGAAGCCATTAAATCCTTTTACAAAAGTTTTCTTCCTTGGATATATTCACCTAATTTTTAAAAGGATATCATTATTGGATAGTTAGTGGTTTTACCATAATCTAGGAGTGTCAAAATAGGATTAGCTTTGGGGGCTGAAGGGTTGGGGAAGATTTCTTTTTTTTTTTCCTGGCAATTTGCATTTTTTTTCTTTTTTAAAAAAAATGGTAAATATATATATATATGTAAATCCAATATAGCCATACATGTTTATTTATTATTTTTTGCTGAGGCAATTGGGGTTAAGTGACTTGCCCAGGGTCACACAGCCAAGAAGTGTTAAATGTTTGAGGCCAGATTTGAACTCAGGTTCTCCTGACTTCAGGCTGGTGCTCTATCCGCTGCACCACCTAGCTGCCCCTAGACATACATATTTATACAATTATCTTGCCATACAAGAAAAATCAGATCAAAAAGGAAAAAAAAAGTGAGAAAGAAAATAAAATTCAAGCAAACAGCAACAAAATTAGTGAAAATGCTATGTTGTGAAACACTTTCAATTCCCACAGTACTCTCTCTGGGTTTAGATGGTTCTCATCCTCACCTGGCCTGAATCTTCTCACTGTTGAGAAGAGCCACGTCCATCAGAAATGATAATTGTGTAATCTTGCTACTGTTGTGTACAATGATCTCCTGGTTCTGCTCATTCCACTTAGCATCAGTTCATGCAAGTCTCTTCAAACTTTTCTGAAATCATCCTGCTGATCGTTTCTTGTAGGACAATAATATGGGGAAGATAATTTCTACTTTATCATCAGCTCTTCCATCCCATTCCTCTTTCCTGCCAACCCATTCAACCTCCCATCCCACAGGGAAACCATCTACTAAACTGTCAATGTATTTTCTTCATCCTCAATGACTGGGTTCCCATATGATGCCTTCTCATTTCCACTCCTACCCTACCCAATTCTACCCTGTGGCTGATTTGTTTATAACCCAATAAACAATTCCCTCTAGCTAATTTCACTGTTTTAAATTGCAGTGAGCTCCACTCCCAGTCAAAACTAGCTCATGATGCACATTCTATCAAGAATTACAATAGACCATATTCTTAAATTTTAGCAGGGTTCCATATTCCTGGGTGCAAAATATCAGAGAAATAACTGGGGGGGACAGGGAAGAGAAGGAAAGTGGGAGAGAGGCAGAAAGAAACTAGCCCTGTTCTTGGAGGCTAAAAAAAAAAAAGTTTTAAAAAAAATTTCATTCCTTAAACTCAAACTCCTCAATTACTAATATAATACTCAATCTCCATTTTTCCTTTTTATGACTACCTTTCATTTTTATTTTAGATTATTTCATCTAAATATGCACGTGTGTGCATGTCTGTGTTTGTGTTACTGACAGACATGTGGATAGTTTACTGAACAGAGAAACAATAGGTAAACCTTGTAAAATGTTAAGTTCCTGAAAACCAAGAACAATTTCTGTCTCTGTCTCTTTTTGTGACTCTTTGTTTGTCTCTCATAATCTTTGTAGACCTAGAATCTGGTATGATAGCCACTTAAAAGTTTCCTGAATTCAATTTAAAGTAGCAAGAATGAGAGACAACAGGTAGCCTTGGATACCAGATACCACGGAACCACAAGAATGGGAAATCAACTACTAAATGGAATAAGTTTCCCAGTTGTTTAGTCAGAAATGGAATCTACTATGCTCACATTCATTACTCTCAAAATATCCAAATAGAGTAGAATTTGTATTCTTTTTTAAAATAGTATTTTATTTTTCCAAACACATACAAAGATAGTTTTCAGCATTCACCTTTGCAAAACCTTGTCTTCCAAATTTTTCTCCCTCTTTCTTCCTTCCCCCCTCCCCAAGACAGTAAGCAATACACACGTTAAACATGTACAATCCATCTAAATATTTCCAAATAGAATTTTTATTCTCTAAGGTCTCTGGGGCAATGCCTCTTCAAGGTAGACCTGCTGCCTCCTTTCTTTTAACATTTTGCCCACTTGATCTTCCTCATTTCCCAAAGTCAATTCCACAACTAAACCTTAAAAATCTCTTTTAGTTGTTAAATTAGTTATTCAATTTTCTCCTTGAAATTAAACTTTTGTATCTCAAAACAGTACCAACCCCAATGCTAGGTGCCCAGCCTAGCACTGACTGCCCTCTCAATCCCACAATCTCCTTCCCCACCTCCCACCTTGTAACCTCTATAACCAGCCCTCATTTTTGCTTCAGTCTGCCTTCAGTCCCTGCCACCAACCCCACACTGTGTGGTTCACTCCAGCAAGTAACTGGTAGTCAAGCCCAATCAGGGTCATCTCAAAGTCCAGTGTACCATATGAACAAATGCAAATCAAAATACGAATCTTTGTGTTGCAAAAAGCAGGTGAAGTATGCACAGAAACCCTTTAATGAAATAAATTTTGACAAAGTTACTATTATTATTTTGTACTTTTAAAATTCAGAGAGCTCTGTAGCTCTCTCATCTCCTCTTTCATTTCACATATTTACATGTCATACCAACCTAGAGATTTACAATGTTCTTTAAAACAATAGGACCTATAACAGAAACAATCTCTACACATTATTTGAAGGAGAGTTTTTTCCTTCTGTTTCTGTAGTTTTTATATCAACTGTAGTAAAGCATATTTTTTGAAAGGAAAAAATGTAAAGGATGTATAATTTCCTAGTGTGGGATTCGACCAGTGCAGATCCAATTGTCCCTTACTCGATTAATTCTAACAAGTTGCCTAAGATTCAAAGGGTAAGTTTTTAAATTAATTAATTTAATTATTTTTTGAATTAACCTAATACAGCTAGAACGTTTCAGAGGTGGAATCTGAACGCAGGTATTTTCTAACTCCAAGCCTAGTTCTCTAGACACTAAGTCTCAATTTGGCACTTCCTATTTTCCAGTCTGATTACTAACTCAGCTGCTGTTTGAACCTGGACAAATTATTTCATCTTTTGGAGTACTTGCTTGATCTATAAAATGAGAGGTTTGGGCTAGATTACTTCATGTCCCTTATATGTCCCTTATAACATTAATTGTCTGCCTTTTTAGCCTTATTTTAAGCCATTCCCTTCTTCACTGATAATGCTTCCATTTCTTGCCTTGCTGCCAAAGTTTCTGGGATTACTCTCTCTGAAAAATGAACTGAAAACTTTTTTCAGACCTAGAAAAACTTCACTTTTATATATAAAACAGCATTCTCGTAGACAATAAACTCCAAAGAGTTGAGTGGTTAACTTAGTAAATCTTTTTATATTTACCAACACAAAAACTGACCAGTAGGCACTTAATAAATGTCAATTTGAAAAAAAATTATAAAGGATTATTAGGAATTTGTTCCAACTAGTTATCAATAGTATAATGTCTCACAATCATCCAGATTTCAAAAGGGATCCCCAATATGCTTACTTCTCTCTAAGCTAGACTTACCCTCGGAACTTCTTCACCTCCTTGCCAGTAACCTTGTACATTTCAACTTTCTTATATGGGGTGGGTATCCTCTCTCCCTGCTGCCTGATTGCTAGCCCTCCTTCATATGGTGTCTTCCTGCATTAGAATGTAAGCTCCTTGAGGGGAGACTATATTTGTATCCCTAGCACTTAGCAAAATGCTTTACATTAAGCACACTTGATAAATTAACATTTATTAATTATATATATATATATATATATACACATATATATATATATTATAGGTACCTTTCTGTCTATCTCCCATAGGAAATGCTTAAGATATATTTTACTGAATGAATTCATGGAATACTTAGGGCCAAAAAATGTTGTCAAGATAGGTAAAAATAAGAATGTGTTTAAATATTTTCAATCAAATTTTTCTAAAAATTAGATAAAAACTATAAATGGTAACAAATTTTAGGAAAAAAAATCAAAATGGGAGGAGCAAAAATCAATCAACAAAAATTGACTCTACCTATTGTGGACAAAACACCATCCTGGATACTGAAAATAAAGTATGAGTCAGAATCTCTTTTCCAAATCCAATTTCGTTTTTTAAAATATTACTTAATGGAATTTGTAGAGCTTTTATTGTTTTTGTTTTTTTCTTTTATGCATATTTTTATCTCCTCTATATCTTATTCATTTCTTCTAAAAGCATATTTACAAATATGCATGAAATTAGCCTAGAAATTATAAACAAATAGGGCTGGTCCTACTTAAAACTATAAAGCTTTTTGATAATTTGATAATTTCTTAAGTCCCTTGAATCTAACTAGATTCATAGGATTTCATATAGGACCTTAGAAGCCCTCTGAATAACTTCATTTTAGAGAAGAACAAGAAGTCCTAAATAACACTCTCCCATGATCACAAAACAATGAATATCATGTTGAAATCTGAATTTAGGTCTTTGTTAAGTTACATACTTCTCACCCTATCTGCTACACATTGCATCTCATGCTAGTTGTAACATATTTTCCTAAAAATTAATTTTTAAAAATTATATAAAGCCATATATAAATCTAAGAATTTTCTGCACAAAACTGTGATGTGCTTTTAAAAATATAAGCAACAAAAATTATCTTACTAAGAAATATTACAAAACTTCAATATGCAAAACTCTTCTAACTTTTCTGAAAAAAATCAAATCTGATATTTCTTTAAAAAAAAAAAGATTGAGGACATATATGGGTGAGCAAGGATTGACAAAGGAGGAAAATATACTCAAAGAGCAGACAACTTGAAGATAATGTTTTTTAGTTTTTTTGCAAAACATCTTCTAAATTTCTACCAAAGCACTATTGAATACATGGAAAATAGCCTACAAGTGCAGTTAGATCTCTGTAGGGTTCTAAGAGAGATATAATACCCCTCATTTACTCCAAAAAGGCAGTCTTATCTCTACTTGGTTGCTATGGACATTCTCTGGATCTGATCTGCTATTTTTAGCTTGAGTAAATCATGTTCAGTTAAAAAAACCGAATTAATAGCATTTACTCAAATTTTTATTTTAGCTCAATAACACATACATCTTAAAAGTTGAGATATAAGGGATGGCAAGTAATTTTTATTTACCACTATGGGCACAGAATGGGCTGTGTATTTCTTGCATCTTTCTTATAAATTGCTTGCTTAAACTAACCAAAATGGAGACTCAAAAGATACTTATCTAAATATGCTCCACATGAAGCCCTTCCAAAAGCCAGAATTTATTTTTAATTATAATTTTTTAAAAAGTCAACAAAGTGAGATTCTAGGATATGAAGATCTTTGTAAACCAAGAAAGATCCTCTATATCTTAGCAAATCCAGATTATAATACTTGGAATGCAATTCTGTACTAGCTGAGGCTTTATATTAATCTAATCAACTCAAATTGAAAGTAGTTGGTGAAAAAAAAGTAGTTGGTGACTGGCATAATTAAGAAAGTAGTAGTTTAAAATTGACATCTTATTTTCCAGCATTTTATTTGTATACTGTATAAAAGCGTAGCTTTTCTGTTGAATGGCCTCCGTCTCATTCTGTATCTTCTTTCCCTGCATCCCCCCAAAAGCGTATTTCTTCCTCAACACAGAAATGGAAAAAATGGAAAAGGTTATGGGACCCAGAACACTACTGTAAAAATTTCTCAAGTGTAATTCAACTGAGTCCATTTCAAAAAATACTTATCTAGCTCTAGATGCTAATGCAGGTATAAAGGTAAAAATAAATCTATTCAAATCAGCTTAGTCATTATCTCAAAAAATGGGGGAAAAAAAAGAGAGAGAGCAAAAATCAGATGACCACACTGATTTCATGGGTTCAAATTGTAACAAAAAGAACTGATCCTCTATACTAACGTTGAATATTACTGAATAAAATTTAATCAACCAAAATTAAAGAAATAGAATTTTAAAGATTTTACTACATTAATATTTCCAGAGCACCTGAAACTAATGTGATAACCAATAATGCATAAGCTTATGCCATTTTTTAAAAAAATCAGAAATCTTAGGTTTTGGAAAAGAATTATAAACAAAATTCACTATTCTTCTTCCCAGAATGTATTTCCTTTCCATTATTCCCACTAGCTGTTGGCACTTTCCAGCTTAAATTATCTTATATCTATTTTATTTATATTTCAGTGCATATAGGTTGTTTCCTTGACAGAAGACAAACTCCTTGAGGCCAGGAACTATTTCATTTTTGTTTTTATATCCATAATATCTAGCAGAATACTTATCACAAAGTAGGCATATTATATATGCAGATTGAACCTACCTAGACTTAGATGAAAAAATTTTGTTCAAGAAATAAAGAGAAATGCCCTAAAGATACATAGAAATAACATCCCTAAAAATTGTTTTTTAAAAATATAAATATGATAACACTAAATCTACTACCATACATAATTTTGATATTGCAGCAAATTATAAATGAATGAATGAATGAATGAAAAAGTAAAATTGAAATGATTCCTATGTGATTTATATAACACTGTTCTAAATTGGCTTTTTGGGTGGTGGTTTACAAACAGAAAAGCAAGGTTTTATTGCATCATAAGCAAATTAAAAGAGCAAGGAAGAAATTACATTTTGGATCTATGGATAGAGGAGTAGTTTATGACTATACAAGGGATAAAGAATATTAAAGAACATAAAATGAAGAATTTTGATTACACACTATTAAAAAGATTTTGCAGAAAAAAATACTAATGGAAGTAAAATTAAAAAAGAAAGAGCGAACTAGGAAAAATTTTTGATGCAAATTTCTCAGAGTAATCTCTAATTTCCAAGATAAATAAGGAACAGATTCAAATGTATATGGCTTTATTGAACATTCTTCAAATGATAAATATTCAAAGAATATGAGAAGAAAGTTCGCCAAGAAAAAATTCAAGCTATCAACAGCCATATTAAACAATGCTCCAATCTTTTTTAATACTTAAGAGAAATGCAAATTAAAACAGCCCTACAGTTTTACCTCGCTGACAAAGTAGATGGGGGAAAAAAGGAAAATTATAAATGTTAGAGGAACTGTAGAAATACATTTAATGTACTGCTGGTGGAGTTGTGAAGTAGTCTAACCATTCTGGAAAACTTTGATATGGTGATATTAATACTGGGGCCTATACCCTTAAAAAGATAAAAGAGGATTTCCTAATTTCTAATTAATATGCAAAACACACAGGCCAAAAATATTTATAATAGCTCTATTGTAGTGGCAAAGATCTAATCAAAGGAGATTTCCACAGTTGGGAAATGGCTAAAGAAATTATACTCTTAAATTAATTTTAACTGAATTAATTTGAATTAAATAATTAATATAATGGAGTACTATAGTACTGGAAGAAATGACAAAGGGTATGGATATTAATAAGTTTGAATATGTATCATTTCATGAAGAATAAAGTGAACAGAACCAGGAGTTCACAAAAGTAAAAAGACAATTTTCAAAGACTTAAGACTTCTGATCAATGCAATGATCAACCACAAATTCAGAAGACCAATGATAAAGAATGTTATCCCCCTTCTAGCAGGAAGATGATGGATTCACTTAAGACGTAGAGTTAAACATATATATATCATAATACATAGATATATCGATTTTTAACATTGTCAATTTTGTTTTGCTTGACATTTGTTACTAGGGTTTTCCTTCCCTTTCCCATGATGGGGTAAAGGTGGAAGGAAGAGAAAATAAATGTTTGTTAATTAAAAATAAATGAAAGAAAAAGGTCTCAAGGAGCTCACATTCTCATGAGGAAGGTAATATATATGAAAGTATAGCTGCAGAGCAGATGCAAATATTTAGCTAACTCCACTGAAGTGAAAGCAAGGCAGTTGGCAGTGCATCTTCTTTAGGAAATCTTATAAAAATGTTTAGCCCTAGAGAGGTGAGTAGAAAAGCTTAATGGAATTCAGAAATTTGGACTGAAATTATTCTTTTCTTTTCATCTTTGAAGTCTTTACATAAAAATCTTCCATAATGGTCAATGTGAACAGACTCTGTTTTCTACCATTCCTTTGTGAATCTGAATATTGCTTCATAGAAATTCTATTGCTTTTTTCTAGATTTCTAATCAACTATTTCATGGGACTTACCTGAAATTAGTATCTTTGAGCATTTTCTAAATAAATTATGTCCATGGCAAACAGTGTAGTTTTGTTTTCTTTGCTTATCTTTATAAAAAAAAGAAAATTTCTTTTTCTTTTCTTATTAAAATTGATAGCATTTCCAGGATTTTATCAAATAATCATAAGGAAAGAATGGCTTCCTTGTTTTACTTCTGCATTTATTTGGAAAGCTTCCAGTGTTTCCCCATTGCACAAAAAGCTAGCTCCTGTTCTACTCTCTTAACTCTTAACACACCCTCATCCCTAACTTCAACTTCTCCAATCTAAATAAAGGATGTCCCTTCCTCCTCTGTTGGTAGATTCCCTTAATTTCTCTATTATTTACCTTAACATTTATTTATAGCTTAATAAATTTTATTCCTTCTTTCTTGTCTCTGAAAAAGTATCATAGCTAAGTTTCAAGCTGTATTTCCCCTCACACTTTTATTCTTTTTCTCTCTACTGGAGAGAAATTCCTCTACAAATTTATATTTAATTTTCCTTTATCCTTAACCAACCCCATTTCTATCAATAATAGTGCCTTCCTTGAAATACTACCCACATTTCTCCTTCCTTTCAGCACTAAACTTCCAAGAAGGCTCTGCATCCCCTGATTTAACTTCATCATAGCCCACTATTTTCATATTAGATCTTTGATTTCATTGGTGAAGGACCTCCCAATGAGGAATTTTATTTATCAATGCATATGGCCACCTATTCTTCAAGTTATTATAGTTGTAGAAAGTTGCCCTCAACAACATGGTGTAGTAGTAATAGCCTAAATAAAGAGAGAACTAGCTGCTAAGGAGGGAAAACATGGATTCAAGTCAACCTCTGACATACTGGCTGTGTGACTTTGCAAATAAATTATTTAAGCTTCCACTGCCCAAGTTAATTCTCTTTCTACTTGAAAAGTGGCTTCTTTTGTACTATTAAAATTGTTCTCTGTACTATCAATAAATTCATAATTGCCGAATTTAAAGGTTCTTTTCAATCCTCCAAGATATTTCAGTAATATCTGACAATAGTAACAATGTGTTCAACTCAACTGGTTTCTCTCACATTTCACTATCCTAAATGATCTCCTCACCTTTTTTAACCTTTGAATTTTTTCTCCTTAGCAGAGTCTTATGTATCTCTCTCTTCCTACCTATCTCTAGTCTCTCCTCACTTTCTGGCAAGCTCAATACTTGCATTTTCAACTATCTTCTATACAACTCAATTTGGAAGTCAGCCCTGCCAGCATCTCAAACTTTGCATATTAAAAGCTAATGTTTAAAAAACAAAAACAATTCAATTCTTTTCCTGCCCCAAGCTAGTTGCTCCTCTGAATTTCCCTATATCTGTTTGTGATGTCATTCAGATTTAACATTTTCCTAGAATGCAATTTTTTCCTGTGATAAGATTTTACTGAAGTTTAAAATGTGCCGTGTCCAGATCACTGAATCACTACAGATTACCATAGCTAAGGAGGCAAGATATGTACTATAAAATGTTCATGTACAGTCTAAAATATGTCTCTAGAGTTTAAAGGGCAGTGAACTGGAAATTAGTATAATCCTGGTTTTTGACATCACCAAACTATGTTATATCATAGTTCAAACTCTGCTGAAGAATTAGCCATACTCAATGCTGACATAGGAAGAAGCTGAATGGCAAAAATAAGAACTTTCCAACTATATCTTTTAGTAAGAACAGTCTTACTGACTGTTCAAATAATTTTTGAACGCCTAAATTATTGCCTTAGTAAAGATTTGTTCTTTTTTTTCTTTTGACAAACTGCTATTCTGGAAAAAGGAAAAACTTTTTTTTCTTGCAACACAAACTGCATCAGACAACATACAGATTTTCTGATTTAAAAAAATTCCACAAGTGTGAACATATGAATAGTCATTGCTAATTCTAAACTGGACTGAAGCTACTGTTATTATTAATGGTTCACTGACAAACCCCTTATTAATCCTTAAAAAAAATAGAATGCATAACCAAAGTAGCAACAATGAAAAGCAGCCTGATTTTCAAGGCTAGTGTTAATATATCTAGTATTTGGATGTCAGCCCTGAGAGTATCTCAAATTCAACATATTCAAAGCTAACCTAAGGAAGACATTATCATATAAACTAATGATTTAATTCAATTTATTTAGGATTGAATGCATCAGAACTTTGTGTTTCTTACTAAAAAAAAAAAGAATAAGATTTGCTTTCTTTTCAGGAGAATGAAAGCAACTTCCATTTTTTATATTTGTGACTTCTCTGTCAAAACTGGCATGAGTTCTAAAACAAAGAGCTCACCCATTTCTATATTTCCTAGAAAGAACCAGGAATGAGTTGGAGTCAAATTAAATGATCACATCCATGGCCAACTATGATGCTGCTGCCAACTATTGTATAAGAAATGCCTTCATATCATAAACCACAGATCTGCAGATTTAACCAACAGCTCTTTGCTGCTGAAAAGTAGCTTTCAAATCCAGTATGTTGCATAATAGAACTGAAAGTTATGGTTTTAACAGATTCCTTCTTTAGTATTCCATGTCCAGCATATCATTTAATTTTAAGTAATAGCTAAAATCTAACGAACTGGCATTTAAATCCTTTAAAATTGGATGAAAGTATTATCCATCCTTCTCTCTAATTGGAAACAGGTTAATTTAATCCATCACTACATTAGAGGAAAGGATGCTATTTTATCTTGGCCTGGCCTTGCACTTTGGAAAAATGTAATAAAAAAGGAGCTAGCTATTAAACTAAGGCATATCGCTCTTAACCAAAGCATGCTGCTTTTAATCAAAAAAGTACTACTCTCCAATAGATGATCTTTTTCCTCTATGATTACTAAGTTTATATTAAAGTATAGAGACTATCATTTTAAAAGTGGATTCAATCTCCTTGATACTGTTCAATCAGCTCTCTGAATCATAAAAGTAGATACTTCAATTACAATCTGTGATATGAAAGCTCATGGTTATCAACTCCTGAAGGTATGGCTAAATTCATGAACAATATAGTCCAGGAAGAACTTTTTTCTTTAGTTACAATTAGTTAAAATCAGGAGCTTTTATCATTCAGAGAAACTGTATTAAGTTTTCATAGTAAAAGACTGTGTAATAATGGGCTTTATTACTTAATTTTGAAAAAAAGAAAAGATGAAAGCATTCTTAGACTTTTAAAAGCAATGGTTATTAAACCTGATTAGTCAATCCGGAGTAGTCTGCAGATATCTTATTACTAAATCCTGAAACAAAAAAACCTTAGTAGAATGTAATTATTTTCATTTAAGTTATTTAAAATATTAAATAAACAAATATTACTTTTAATAAAGGAGTCAACATCATTTCATCAAGCAATAGAAAAGTTTGCGAATTATACAATTACAAAACACTTTCTACACAAATAAAGTCAGACCTAAATAGGTAGAAGAATAACAAGTGCTCGTAGGTAGGCTGAGCTAATATAATAAAAATGATAATTCTACCTAAATTAGTCTATTTATTCAGTGCCATACCAAACTGCCAAGAAATTACTTTACAGAGCTAGAAAAAATAATAACAAAAAAATAACATTTGAAAGAATAAAAGATCAGAAATTTCGAAAGAATTAATGAAAAGAAATGCAAAATGAAGGTGATCTAGCTGTACCAGACCTAAAACTGTATTATAAAGCATGGTCCTTAAACCATTTGGTACTAAGAAATAAGAGTAGTTGATCAGTGGAATAGGTTAGGTTCACAAGACACAATAGTGTATGACTATGGTATTTGATAAACCCAAAGACTCCAGCTTCTGGGATAAGAACTCATTATTTGACAAAAATTGCTGGGAAAATTGGAAAACAGTCCAGCAGAAAGTAGGCATTGATCAATACTTACTCTACATCAAGATATTCATGATTTAGATATAAAGAGTGATATAAGCAAATTAGAAGAACAAAGGATAGTCTACATCTCAGATCTGTGGAGAAGGAATTTATAGCCAAAGAAGAATTAAGAGTGCATTATAAAATGCAAAATGGATTATTTTGATTGTATTAAATTTAAAAGGTTTTGTATAAACAAAACTAATGTAGACAAGATTAGAGGCAGAAAACTAGGGAAATTTTTTTCTATCTAAGAGTTCTAATAAAGGCCTCATTTCTAAAATATATAGAGAATTGACTCAAATTTATAAGAATACAAGCCTTCTCTAATAAATGCTCAAGGGATATGAATAGACAATTTTCAAATGAAATTAAAGCTATTTCTAGTCGTGAAAAAATGCTCTAAAACACTATTGATCAGAGGAATGCAAATTAAGACAACTCTGAGGTACCACTACACATCTCTCAGATTGGCTAAGATGACAGGAAAAGATAATGATGAATGTTGAAGGGGATGTAAGAAAACTGGGACATTAATACATTGTTGGTGGAATTGTGAACTGATCCAACAATTCTGGAAAGCAATCTGGAATTATGCCCAAAGGGCTATCAAATTATGCATACCCTTTGGTCCAGCAAAGTCTCTACTGGGCCTGTACTTCAGAGAGATCACAAAAAAAGAGAAAAGCACCCACATGTACAAAACTGTTTGTAGCAGCCCTTTTTGTATTGGCAAGAAACTGGAAACTGAATGGATGCCCATCAGTTGGGGAATGGCTGAATAAGTTATAGTAGATGAATGTAATAGAATATTATTGTTCTGTAAGAAATGATGAGCAGGATGATTTCAGAAGGGCCTGGAGAGATTTACATGAACTGATACTAAATGAAATGAGTAAAATCAAGAGAACGTTGTACATACCAACAACAAAATTATGTGATGATCATTTCTGGTATACTCTTTTCAAGAATGAGATGATTCAGAACAATTCCAAAAGACTTGTGATGGAGAGAGCCATTTGCATCCTGAGGGAGCATCATGGGGAATGAATGTGGATCACAACATGGTATTTTCACTTTTGTTATTGTTTGCTTTCTTTTTTTTCTTTCTCAATTTTTTCATTTTTGATCTGATTTTTCTTGTGCAGCATGATAAATGTGGAAATATATATAGAAGAATTGCACATGTTTAACCTATATTGGATTAGTTGTCTAGAAGAGGGGGTAGGGAAGGGAGGGAAAAAAATTTTGAAACACAAGGTTTGGCAAGGGTGAATGTTGAAAACTATCTTTGCATATATTTTGAAAATAAAAAAGCTATTTAAAAAAAAGAAAAGAAAAGATTGTGAATTGCTAATATACATTTCCAAGAAGAAAAACAAATGTTCTCTTTAGGCAACTTGATTGGTTGATTCACTCTCAAAAACCCACAGTCAGAGAGGTATAATTTCCTGAGGTATAATATTTCCTGAGGGAGGAAGGAAAGAGTACTACCATTGTAGCTGAAAGGTCACTAAAATGTAGGGATCCCCAAAGCTGCCCTAAAAAGCTTATGTATAATCCCTTTCCAGAAAGAAAGCTCTAATGTATGCTATGCATTGCTTATTACAAAACAGCAGGGGGAGCAGATAGCAACTACACATTGAGAAAAACTGCAGAAGTCTTAACTATTGGCAATGCAAACATTATACAGTGTGTGTGTGTGTGTGTGTGTGTGTGTGTGTGTGTGTGTGTTTTAATCATAAATAAGGAATGGCTATATTTGCATAACTATCCCTAAGTGGTTAATTTCCCCAAAACTTGGGAACAAGAAGGAATATCTTTTGCATGTCTCTTTGTAAAGGATGTCTGAAATCCTAACTTCAAAACTACCTTTTAACTTGTGAGAATCTTGTTTATGGCTTTACCCAGGCTATAAATTGCCCTAAAAGAATACTGAAACCAGGAACAAAATCCATTCTGAGGGCAGCCTGCTGCTTTTCAGAACTACATGTGATCTCACTTTTATAATCAGTAGTGCATTATCACGAATATTTTTGATGGCCGAGCCAAATATGTTCCAAGTTACTAGAAAATAAAAGTTTATATTGGTTTAATAGTAATATCCATGTTTTATACGTACTTTAGTTCCTCTGAACAAAATTCCATTTATCTACTTTAATTTATTTTAATAGGAAAGGAAAATAAGTCTTTTGGGAATTAGCTGGTCTTCCAATATGCAATTCTTCATAGTCTTTCCAGAATATGCCTTCAAGAATTCAGGCTCACCTCCACACTAACAGGATGCTCAATGACAGACGGGTAATTACCAGGTAGTGAATTGTTCTTCTAGCTAAATCGTTTTTCTAGCTAAAGCAACTCATGAAAATAAACAGGGCACAAAGAGTTACAATGTCCATCACTACAATGTCATCCCAACACAATCACAAATCATTGACATAGGAAAGGACATCTCTATTATGTTTATTTGAAAGAACAAGCAAAATTCAGGAATTCAAAAGAAATTGCACAGACAGATGGTGGAAAGGAGAAAAACAAGGACAGAGGTAAAGAACACTTTCCTTTTGATTCTACACTAAAAATCTATGCTGATGCCTTATTGTTGCATGCAGGTAACTCCTTCCTTAAAGACTGTGGATAAGGACAAGCTCTGGCAGGTCTTAACAAACTGGAATGGAGTCAAGGAGAAGTTGATGACAGACTCCAAGAATTGCCCTAGCTAAGTCTAGAAAGGCAAAATCATTACAAGTCTGGATCCTTACCAGGAAATAAATGCTTTTCAGCTCTAGCAACTCATGAAGGTCCATTAAGGTTGAAATTTGTGTTGGTGCAATGAGCCATGCTTGGAGATCCCTGAGATCCTGGAAAATCTTTAGGACCAGAGGACCACAGACCTACCCCATAGGGTGTGGAAGATAACTATGGCAACTCTCTCATTTAAAGATGAAGAAACTTGAGGTTGAGCTTAGGTGACTTTCCCAAGATCATAGAAAGTTCGAGAAGATTGAGATAGCCTTTAAAGGTGAGATAGCTTTAAAATAAAACAATGAATAATGAATTGATTTAAATTCTCTTTGATAGTTATTTAAGAGCTATCTACTCAGTGGGGGAAGACCACAATACCAAGTCAGAATAATTTGTGTAGCTATAGACACAATTGTTGGAATCCCATATAAGACTTTGATAATGAATGTGTCTATGTTACACAAATAAAAGCTGGCAAATATCAAGATTATTTAGGCCTTTAAGCAGCTAGATGGTGCAATGGATAGAGCACCAGACCTGCAATCAGGAAGACCTAAGTTCAAATACAGCCTCAAATACTGATTAATTGTGTGATCCTGGCCCTTAACCCTGTTTGCCTCGGTTTCTTTCTTCATCTGTAAAATGAGCTGGAGAAAGAAATGGCAAACTCCTCTAGTAATTTCAAATGGAGTCATGAAGAGTGCGATGAACTGATCAACAGCAAATTTAGGCATTTACTAATCTACAATTTCAAAACACTAAATTCAAAAGTTCAAATTAGCTATGGAGATATGCAAAAGATCCAAATTTCTTATTTAACACAGGACTCCTAATTAAGCTTGGTCAAAATGCAAACTTGCACAAATTATTTCTGGCAAATTAAATTTGTTTATGGGCTTAAAAGTGATATAAGTAATTGTTTGAATGGATCTCAATCAAAGCTCTGGAATCATCTGCCCCATTTTGCTTTGGTAGTCTTGCCCTCTCAGTCGGTGCTAGGGGAAAGGGAGGACTGGGAAAGAAGAGGAGGAGGTGTTCAAGTTGGGAGAGAAGAGGAAAAGCATTAACTTCTCTGTCTCAATTTCTCAAACTATATTTGTTTGTTTATTCATTCATTCGTTTATTTATTTATGGGGGGGGGGAAGCTGGAGCTTGGTGAGGCAATCAGGACTATCTGACTTGCACAAGGGCATACTTCCAAGTAAGTGTCTGAGGCCCTAACTACATTTATCGATATAAGATTGTCCTAAGAAACAATTCATTATTGCTTCTGAAGAACAATATTAAAAACTGCTAATTAGTTTGTTTCCCTTTTAGGTACAAATGATACTATTCTTAATTCAAGTATTTTACAAGTATTTTATTGTAAATAATTAACTCCTCCTGCTCCTCAACCCTAAAGTACAACTCCATTTCCATACTCAAATGTTTTTGATCTACCAATCAAATAGTTTATTGGTTAATCATATTTAAGCTTTTATTACAGCCTTTATAGAACACTAGAATGGTTCAGTTTTTGAGAATTTTTATTTTCTCCTAATGTTTGAAAATATATTTATTTTATTAGGAGAAAATAAAAATTCTCAAAATCAAATGAAATTGATTCAAGACAACATAATGTCTTCCAAAAACACAAAGGTGACATCTGGAAAAAGGAATACATACATACATGTGTATATATGCATACATATATACATGTATGTATATATATACTTATACCCACATATATATGTATGTATTAGAATGTCTAGATAAAAAATAGATACAGTTTCAAAGTCATTCATATTTGGTAACATCAAACAAAACGGGCTAATGTGGCATTCAAATCTGGTATAAATTTCCATGTCAGCTTTAAGGTAAAGCATCATTCTTGCTGACCTTCAAATGAGTCATGCCAGTTTGATTTTGGGTTACATGTTTTACTTGTACTCTAGTTTTTTGAGTCTTTTACTTTTTTACTTTTTACTTTCTTTTTTACTTTTACATAATAAAATGATTAGTGTTTTCTAACAGAGCTATGTAAAACCAAATTATCTTTTTGTAGCTACAAATATAATAACTGAAACATTTAAAAAGTCAAGTTTAATCAGGATCATTAGCTTAGGATGACTACAGTCAAAAATCTATATGTAAAATATAATCAAATTTAAAATAGACATTGGTCCACTCGAATTATTTAAAGTTGACCTTTCAATCACAAGACAGTTGTCTCAATTTCAAGGCACAAAAAATCTTTACTTGCTATATTAAGAACCTATCCAAAGGCTATGGAGCTATGAAGTTATCTGAGGCTGGCTTCCACAAAACAAATCTAACTTCAAATCTCAAAACAGTGACTTCTCTTTAGCATTAATTAATAAAAACCTAACAAGTATCCCTTTCCATGCCAAACAGCTGAATCAAGTGACAGCTTATATTTACAATATCAGCAGTGATAGGACTTTTAAAATTCATAGTAGAATTATCCTGGTAAAGTCACAGGATTAATGCTATGGATTTTCAATGAAGAGCTACCTGGTCAATCAGGTTTCTTTTGCTTACACAGTTAAGTGAATGACTATTTTAAAAAATGAAAGAACAACACTATTATTCTCAAAATATCTCCTAATAATCCTGAAAGTCTGGATTTTCTGTTACATGACATAATATAAACAAGGGGTCACAACTAAATGAGAACAGGAATACCTCAATGACGCTGCATGGAGTTAAACTTGACCAATTGGGCAAAGATAACACCATGGTCATGGGAAGGACAGATTCATTTTGAGGCAGAGTACTGGTGAATTTAGAAATGGTGGTCAAACTTTAAAAGAATAAAGAATAAAAGAATAAAGAATAAATAAAAAAATAAAGATCACTGTCCTACGTAGATTTGTATGTGATGGAAATCTGAGCATAAAAAAATATACTAGAAAGACCACTTAATTTTACTGATTTTGATTGGCAATTGCAGTTGAAGAACAATATGCTACCAGCTAAGAGAAAAAGATTACATGATAAAAATCCAGTAGTTGTCAGATTATTTTAATAAATAAAGCATATTGCAGATGGGGGGGAGGATAAAAGATAATATGGGGGAGGAAGAAAATACATTCCTGGTTCATAGAAACTATGATATAAAAAAATGAAATGGTAAATTTCCTTATTTTACAACCAGGTCAAAATAACTTAGTTAAAATTTCTTTACAGGGTAACTATGCTTTATTGAATTCTTAAAGGAACTTACAAATCAAATTTCCAAATAATGACTAGCACTTATTGGCTGAATCCCTTAACCATCTGCGTCCAACATGTGCATACCTCCTTTGCCTTTTTCCTCAGCCAAATATTCACAAAGGACAGGACATAAAAGTGACTCTGGCTTCTTATAACTAAAGACCAAAACATGAACCTAGATTTTTTTAGCAGTCTCTCATAAACTTGCCTCTACTGGGTTACTTCACAACCATAAACTCCATTAACAAACATGTTTTTAAGATATGCAATCATTCAATGCAAGTGGCCCCCAAAACTTAATCAAAGACATCATTATTACTAAATAATCCAAGAAATTAAATCTTATTTTGCACCAAGCTTTCTAAATTTCTCTTTGTACCAAGTTGATTACTTGATTTCTTATAGCTAGACAATATGTTCTTATGATCAAAGTTCCATCTCAATCTGTACACTAATAATAAATGTGCACTATGCCTTCTCATCCCCTCCCCATCATCCCATTTCTGACAACCATCTCATCAGTTTGGGAATTTGCTGTTTTTGAAACAATAGGACAAAGTCTAAGTTAATTCAATGAATGACTTGAAAACTGCTTTGCAGAACAAGAAAAGAAATTCAGGTACTACCCCTCATAGAGAATGACAAAAACCCCTTTGCATATCAAACTTTGCATCTATGGGCCAAATGACAGTGCTGGCTCAAGTAGCAGAAGCCAACTGTTACTTGGAAACAATAAAACAGGCCATCCAATGAAACCTGAGGGTGATGTAATTAATCAATATCACAGATGCCTTTGCAAGGTTTATCTTAACAGACTGATGGGGGGGGGGAGAAGAAAAGGGGGGAGCGAGAAAAGAGGGGGGGAAAGTGAGCTTGGGAAACTCTCCAAGCAAGTTGAACTACTGCTAAAAAAAAAATAGCCCCATACAGATGGGAAAAGGCTGGGTGGGAGGGGGGCACTTTAATCTGTATGAAAACTAACAGAAATAATGGAGAGGGAAAGGGAAGCAGGAATCGTGGCCACTTTTTCTGACACCAAAGGTTGGCAAAACAGAAGGTTATCTATCGCTTACCTTGTTTGAGGCCATTTCACTGACGGAATGCCTGGTCTGCAGGGTCTCTAGCTGGTCCAGGCACCAGTCCAGTTCCTCCAGGGTCTCGCTGGCCAGTTTCTGGTAAGCCTCCTCTGCGAAGAGATAGGGAAAGGGGTACTCAGTTCTGAAGCGCTTCACGGGGCTACCAGCCATCTCCAAAGGGGTCATCCTGCCATACCCAGCCATGCTCGGATGCCCAGTGCCCACACATGAATGCTGCTCCTTCATATTGTTAAGCCAGGAACCGGGGGAAGAGAAGATGCTCTGTTGGGGAGGCAAATCGCCTCTCGGAGGGAACCCCAAAGTCTCTCCAGCTTGGCGCCCTCCAAGTTCAGGTCCAGAGAGGGCTCCGAAACTCCAAAAAAAAATAGTTTTTATTTTGTTGGTTTAGTTGGGTTGGGTCTGGTCGGGGTTTCTCTCAGAATGACTTTTACACGGTCTTGGGGACACCAAGTGTCAGTCACTTAACCCAGTTTTAGCATTCGGGCCGGATGGAAGGTACTGGGGCGCTGTTTTGCCGCTAAGGCTGTTTGTCCTCCGTTTTTCAGAAACTTGCTTCTTGGTACCCAAAACTAATCTCTACTCCCTTTCCTCTTCTTCCTCCTCCTGAAAGAGATCTGCAGCTAGTTTTCCCTAGACTAGTGACCGGCTACACCTCCCCTTTTCCTCTCCAACTATCCCCTTCCCCCCTCCCTTCTCCTCCTCCTCCTCTCTCCACCCCCCCCCCACACCACTCCCCTCCTTCCCGGGGCCGCCTCAGCGACTTCAGGGAGGCACTTTCAAGCAGAAATGAATCAGCTGCTGCCGTGGGTAAGCGGCCACCACGTTTCCTGTTTTCTTTCTCAACTCCTCCTGGAAGCAGCAGCAGCAGCAGCAGCAGCCACGGCTGTGGCTGGTGAGGCGGCGGCAGCTGCTGCTGCTGTTGTTGCTTTCCCTGAAAGCTGCCCCATTGCTTCTCCTACTGACCCCATTCACCCTACCCCAGACCCTCCTACTACGTCACCCCTCGATCCAAAGAAAGGAAGGGTGGGGGAAGTTAGAATAGCAAGATATTCCCCGGGCTCAACTGAGTCTCAATCTCAACCGGCAAGCATCTCTATGGGGCATATCCTAACAGTGGCCGCAAGCAGAGCATCCCAGCTGAGTCTGTAGGCTCTCTCGGAGCATCTTTTGAACCAAGACAGAGAGACTCTGTGTGTGTGTGTGTCTGTGTGTGTGTGTGTGTGTGAGAGAGAGAGAGAGACAGAGAGAATGAGAGTGAGTGTGTGTGTGTGTGTGTGTGAGAGAGAGAGAGAGAATGAGAGAGAGAGAGAGAGAGAGAGTGTGTGTGTGTGTGTGTGTGTGTGTGTGTGTGTGTGTGTCTATTGGGGAGAGGAGGAAAACCCGGCGTGGAACCAACAGTAGCCTTTGCCAGTTGCCACCTCAAAGCTGAATCGGACAGGCGCGAGCATACACACGCATACAGTCACACATTCACGCGCACACTCGCATGGTTCCTGCCTGGCTGAACACGAGACAAAAAGCACCTGCTCCATGAAGGCACCCCGCGTGCTCCAAAGATAGTTATCTGTCTGGCTGTCTAGCTATGTATGTCTCTCTGTGTCTCTGTCTCTGTCTCTCCCCCTACCCCCTCTCTCTCTTTGTCTCTCATGACTCTTCCTCTCTCCATTTCTTCATACCTTGCTCTTCATTCTCTCCCTCTCCCCTGCTTCCTCCCTGCTTTCTCTTTTCCCCATTTCCCTTCTGTGCCCAATTTCACCCCAGCTAGAAAAAAAAAAAAACATAATTTCCCCATTCCCAACACTGCTCCTTTGGAATCTTTGAGAAGCTTCACAAACAATATTCAAGAGCTGCACCAACTTGGATTTTTGGTTCTAGGTGCCCCAGTTTTTTTTAGTTTGTTTGTTTTGGGAGTCACTGTACCCAACTATCTCTCCATGCTGCAGGATTGTACTGGGATAAATGTTTTCTTTTTTAGTTGAATCTTCCCTGAAAACCCTAAGATCTTTAGACAGCAAAGAGAATTTCCTCCAGTTTGGAGGCTCAATGCCTTGAATGTCTTCCAAGCATTTGTATTTTACCTATTTTATATTTGCATTTATGCATATGCATATATTAATACATTTGAGAACTGAATATCAATATATATGCTTCTGATGAGGCAGGGAAATTTTTTAATCCCCCCCATAGTCTCTCCCTGCTCCCTTTTCACCTGATCTTATACCAAACAGATTTTGAAAGAAAAACAGAAATGCTTAAAAGTATTTACTATCACTACCATTCATAGAATAATAACAAACATGATAGAAAGTAAAAAGAAAAGAAAATGTCTCCGACTCATATTGCAGTATGCTTTCTTACCATTTTTAGAGGCTGATCCCAAGGAAAAGAAAGGGGCTATATGTATTCTTTCTTCCTAGAAACTGATCAACTGCAGGAAAACCTAACTACATTAGCAGTGGGTGAGCAAACCCATTCAGGGAAAAAAAAATCCAAATTCCCAAGGTGAAAATTCTATGTCATTGAACTTTTTATTCTCACTTAGAAAGCATCAGTTGAAAAGGCCTTATGTGACTTTTGTGGCATGCCTTTTCTTCCTCTTCCAAATTAGGTTACTAGAGTAGCAGCAATTATAGAACTTAATTTTTTAGACTGGAAATAAACAGTCAGTGGCACATTAAGGAAAAGATCTTACGCAAATGAACCTCAGAATTCTAGGCGCTTCCTACTGCCTATAATTTCACTAGCAAAATGTTAAGAAATATTTTAAAAGTAATTCTAACATTAAGATACAGCATTGTCTGCTTTTCCCTGGGGGTACCCTAGAGGAGAGGAGAGGCAGTCAGTTGGAGCAGAAGCAGCACTGATCTTGAAAAGTTAGGGGATGGTGATTCTAATTTCAGTCTAATACTGGCTCTGCTACTTAACAAGTACTTGATCATGTTCAAATCATTTTACCTTTGTGAGCCTCAGTTTGCTGATGGGTGATTGTGAGAAGAAAATGAGATAAGATATGCATATATAAAGTGATAAAGAGATAATGTGTCAGATACATCATTTAATTTATCAGAAAAAAGAAATCTGCTCAAATTAAATTAATATCAGATATAAGATTTGATATTTTTTAAAGAAAAATCTGTTTTTGGTTCATCTAGAGGTACTTAGTAAACTGGTGATTAATTGGATTCAGTTCAGCAGTTATGTTTTAAAATCTAAACATCTAAATCTGTCCTTAGATTCAGAAAGGCCTGATTCAAAACTTCATCCTAACATACATTGCTGGCAAATCACTTAAATTGTCAGTGTTCATGGGACACTGTTTTATTGGAGAGACCTTCCACATAAGGACCTCACAATGATGAAATTACAGATCCCAACTCCTTACTCTGATGGCAAAAATTTACAAGGCACTGTGCTTAATGCTGGGGTTTTTTTGTGGGGGGAGTGGTGGAGGAAGATAGGGATAGGAGTCTCCTTCTCATGCCCAGGTTGGAAGCATAGAATTGATTTTAAAGACTAATCACTCCAATGATCAGTTGGAAGCTTTGGGCTTCCCGTTTCCCACTTGAACCAGTTCATCCTTTACCATATTGATTCCAGACACAGTATAGACACACTATGCAGCTGGTCCAAATGCAGCTCTGAACTCCTCAGTTCAAGCAATCCACCAGTCACAGCCTCTCCAGAAGCAGGGACAATAGGTATGTGACACCATTCATGTCCTGCTGAATGGATTATTAAACTTAACTTTCAGTATCTGGTATACATTCACTTAGCCTATGTCTAGTCTCTGAACCAGGAGTTCTTAAACCTTTTCTGTAGTCATGGACACCTTTGCAATCTGGTAAGGTCTGCAGATTGAGAATAATGTTTTTAAATATGTAAAATAAAATATATAGAATTACAAAGGAAAATTTAAAATGCAATTTATAAACAGGAAGACAATGACCACCTGCAATATAGCAGTTGGGCTAATAATTACAATAATTTTGAAGTAAGGATTGTAAATAATATTTTAAGCCTTCTGTAAAGATTGCAATGTCCTATGAAAATAGGTCATTTCTATTTGTTATAGTCACAGGTATTGCTAATACTATGATAGTTTCTTGCCAACATTTACAATTGAAGGAAATGCTAAATTTTAGAGATTAGTAAAAATAAAGAAATATTTTTCTACCATCCAAGATCATAAAGCCTCTGAAGTTAACCAGGGAAACCTAAGGGGATCTGTAGACCGCAGGTTAATAAATCTTTTGCTGGTTTGATGTTTTTCAAAGGTGGATTTCTAGCCCAATCTCACGCAATCTACAATTGGCCAGGATTTAGTTATAAGAAAGTAATAAGGGGGACCATTCAGAGTTTACACTCCTTGCCCACATCAAGTCACATGGAACTGCAAGCAACCAATCACAAGCTGCATTTCAACGCTTCCAGAAACAGCCTTATACACACACACACACACACACACACACACACACACACACACACCCCACTACCACACCACATAGACAAGCATGAGTTAATAAAATGAAGCCCAGTATACAATATTCATATTAATTGACCTTGCACTTGGACATGAATTCACTTTCTAATTTTGAACCATAATAACTGTATGGCCATAGGCAGGCCACTTAACTGCTCAGGGCTTCATTGCTTATCTCCATAATGAAAGGAATTCCCACAATAGGATTTTCCTTATAAAATCACAAATCTATGTAAACAGAAATAGACGTGTGTGTGTTTGTGTGTACATGTACATGATTTTACTCCCCCCCAAAAAAAATGTAACAGCAAAGAAGAAAAGAAAATGAGTTTTTTGAGTTCAGGAGCAATGTTTCATTTCTGTCTCACTATCCACAATGCCTGCCATAAAACAAGTGCTTAATAAGTATTTGTTGATTGGGATGAGCCTGGATCCATTACTACATTAATCTAAGGAAGGTTTTAAAGAGTAAACTTCCTCTACAAATGCAGGTAGACATTTTCTTTTTAATCTACAGTCTTAGAGAATTTCCCAGAGCATTGAGAAATTAACTGATTTGTGCAAGAAATACATTATTAGTGTGTATCATAGGAAGGAAGTAAATTCAAATTTTGGTTCCAAAGCCAGTTCTCCATCACACTACATTCAGAAGGAGAAAGCTTTTAACAAGAGGGCGAAGATATTGTTTGCCTATGGACCAATCACATATTAGTTTGTCAGTAAGCAACATGCTGATGCCAAGAATCCTATGGAACTTTCACAATATTTATATCACTAAACTTACTAAACCAACGGAAGTATAAAATTCTTAGGATTATCTAATAAGCACATTTTGACAATGTCAAGTATCCTATAACATCCTAATAATTCATAGTCATACAGACAAAAATACTTATTTACCACCATTAATAAGCTAGAGAATCCAAATATTATCTCTGGAACAAGGCTCAGAGAGTTATCATTTAGAAACTGTCTTTGAAAACCATTACATTTTAAGTACCCAAAAGATTTGCCAAATAGCAGTTATCCAGAAGACAATTACCAGAAACTAAAATAGGATAAACCCTACTGTAAATGAAGAATGGGAGCTCTGGAAGAACCCACTCACAATGCCCTTCCAACAACACTCCTAGGATTTTCTCTAAAGCACCAAGATACTACATAGCAACCCAAAGGACTCATGAACAAGCAGTCTCTATGTTTTCTGAAATTTGGACACTTCCCATTTTTCGATGATCTAAAGGGTTCATTTGACACACTGTCTGAAATGGTGCCATGGGCATCACTAACAAGATGCCAAGGTAGTAGCTTCCTTTTGAAAAGGAAAAACAAAAAGGAGACTCCAGTGAGCAGGAGGAGGAGGTAATATATCCTTGTGAAATGTTTGTCAAACTGTTCTGCCTATTTTGTTTGGAGACTAGGTATATTTATGTTGACCAACTTGGTGCCAGGATTCTTTAATTAGGTGCACTTAACAAGATGAATGTGAGTGTTGGGATGCTTCTTTGCCTGGACTCCAAGAATTTGAGCTCAGTAACAGTTTGTACTACTTCAATCTAGGTCTCAAAGGCATGGACATTTTCCCTTGCTTGGGGTATGGAACATTAAGGGGGAGGAAAACCAACTACTGGTGAATTATCAGTGACAAATTATTCTATATTACTATATTATTATAAAAATAGCATGAACTTTACTATCAATGAAGGCAATATTGTAAAATTACTGCACAAAGTCTGAATGATTTTGCTAGCATCCAATAAAAATCACCTGCCTGATAAGATATCTTTTCTTTGTTTATTAAGTTTCACTAAATATTGTCTAAGGTAAAGCAAATGACAAATTCATATACTGACTTTTCTGACTCCAGTTTTTTTCCTCCTTCTGTTTCATCAAACATATACTCTGAGGAGGGAATGAAAAAGTTTTTAAATGTTGGTAAAGTTTACAGAAAAGAAACTGCATTTGATCATGGGTGTGGCTTGGTCCTTAGAGAATTTACTTCAGTGAAGTCTGATGGCATAAGTAGCTTATTTCTAACTTTTTACTGGCTTTTAAAATATTCCCATATACATGTTTATCTGATGGGAAATACATGAAGGCATTGGCTTTACTTTCAGAGAGCATACGTAACAGGTTTAAGCAGAGCTTGCCAGTGGCAAGTTACTGTTTAATTTCTAGGTATATTTCTGGCATCAATTCCTTGTTTTGAAGTACTTTAAAATCTCCTAAAAATGTAAAATTGCCTTTGATACTTCTAAACTTCCAAAGGGAGGATACTTTTTTTTTTTTTTGCCTCTCCATAATTTACCTTTTTTTCTGGGATTGCTTGAGGCTCTGGTAGGCTTTTAATAAAAACTTAATTTAATAAATACTGATGTCCTCTGATGGCCTGTAGATCATCTTGTCACTAAGATAAAATTTCAGTAAGGTTTGACTGCCTAAATTATAAAATGATTGCTTTGCTGAAGATTAGTCTTATCTTAAGCAGCTGGTATTCAAATCATAAAGAGGTGGCAATATAATTCTTTAATTAAGTACCCACAGAAGGTTTGGCATAAAGCATTACCCAAGGGCTGGCTGACTCCTGTAATCTGAGGAGGCTGAGAAGGTTCCTCATCACCAAATACCTACCCCCCAACTTGTCAGTCACTCAAATTTCACCATTAGTGATTCATTGCTTTGGGTGTCAAAAGCTTTTCATCTTGGAGAGTCCCTGGTTAAATGCAAATACCTCTAGGGGTAATTTCTTAGCATAATGTGTAAACAGGTTGGGGAGGAGAAGAGAAAGTGAAGTAGCAGCAAACAGTGGAAAGAGATGCCTAGAGGTGGTTAGGAATCTCAGAAAGGCAAGGAGGGCTTAATTTCATCCATATATTTTGTCTGGAATGGTTCAGTGCAATGTAGAATTTATAAAGGGCATAAATAATCCACCTTTCCCCTATATTACACAGTTTCCATTTGACATTCCTCTCATTTACAGTTGAAGCTGACCATGATTTCTTTGGAATAAGACAATGAATGAGGAAGGCAGTTCTCATCTTGGAACATTATCATCAGCTGATGATCAGCAGTGAGGTCTAAGACATATTTTAGTCCTTTCCAGTATTTTGCTTACAAAGAATTGGACAGCGGGTTTTGCTTGGAAATGTCATTTAATTAAAACAAAACAAAACATTTTGCACAGCAAAGGTGGGGAAAGGGTAGTGAAACTACAGCCAGTTATTATGATACTATTGTCTACTATCCCATAGAAAACCCGTTAGAGGTATGAGACTTTGGACTTTTTTCCCTTCTCCTCCCCCCCCCTCCTTTCCCTCCTTTCCTTCTCTCTCTCCTCCTTCCTTCCTTCCCTCCCTCTCTTCCTTCCTTCCTTCTTCCAGTTTTGAGTTACAAAAACATCTGGACAATGCCACAGAATAATTTATGTATAAAATAAAGAAGTTGTACTAGGGAAGGGATTCTTAATGGTGTTTTGGTCTCAAAGTTCTTCAAACATTTGGTGAAGTATATAGATCTTTTCTCAGAAGAATATTTTTGAATTCATATAATAAAGTAAATAGGATTACAAAGACAGTCAATTACATTGAAAGTTATATTAAAAAAAAAACAGTTCGTGAACCCCAGATTAAAGTTCTTTTAGTCTAAGATTTCTAAAATCTATTCTGATATTTTCTAATTCGGGTTGACAATATTAACAGGACAATGTGAGAAAAGTGATGATTGTCTTTTGCCTTTCTTTATATCCCCACCACTTAGCACAATGCTTTGAATATGATGGGCACTTAATAAATTCCAGTTGACTTGACATGGGATTGAAATTGATCCAAACTGACCCAGGAAAACTCTATAACAGTAAAATTGTAAGGATGATTAATGTTGAAAGATTTAGCTACTTGGATAAAGACAATGATCCATTGATCCAATGATTCAAAGACATGGATCCAAAGGATCCATAATGAAAAAAGAAATGCTGTCACAACCTCCAGATGGAGAATTGATGAACTCTGAAAGCAAATTAAAGCATACTTTAAAAATATATCTTTTTCTCATTTTTTTGCAATATGGCTAATATAAAAATGTTTTGTGTGACTTCACATATATAACTGATAATCACACTGCTTGCCTTCCCAAGGAGGGATGAAGAAAAAATGGAGAAAGACAATTTGAAACTCACTTTTTTATGTTAAATTTTTAACACAAAATTGGGAAATATTTAGTGAAATGTATATATGTGTATGTGTGAATCATACATATATATGTATATATATGTATATATATATGTATATATATATACTCAAAAGCTATATAATAATTTCTAAGCTGGTACCTTTTAGTTTCAATTTCTTCTCCTTCCAATTCAATTTATTTTGTTGTTCAGTCATTTTTTTTCAGTTAAATCTGACTTCATGTCCCGTTTGAGGTTTTCCAGGAAAAGATAGTGGAGTGCTTTGTCATTTCCTCCTCCAGCTCATTTTACAGATAAGGAAACTGAGGCAGATGCCCAAGGTCATAGCCTAATGAGTGTCTGAGGCCACATTTGAACTCAGATCTTCCTGATTTCAGATCGGACACTCTATTCACTGTGCCACCAGAAAACAATTATAATGCAGCAAATTAAATTGCCTTGATCCATTGTTTATAAAAAGTTCTACGTTCCCAGGTGTTATTGCTCAGAGAATTTTTGGAAATGAGTTTTTTTTGAGAACTTGTCTTCAGTCTTGGCTCTGTAAATGGGCAATTCAGTTATTTTACAGGAATTTAAGTATGGGTTTAAAAACTTAAATGAGCTTCCAAATGGAGTCATAGGATCAGCACTTGAGAGCTGGAAGGGGCCTTGTAATCCAACCCCCTCATTTTATAGATGGAGAAAACTGAAGCCCAGAGACACAAAGGCAATAAATAAGCAGCAAAGTGAGGATGTCATGCCAGATTCTCTAATTCCAAAATCAACATCTCTGCTACTATAATAATCAATTTTTCTGACACCTTTTTCTGTTCTAGATATATGATCAGCCTCTTCAAAAATACAGCATTAATTTATGTGTATATGTGGGGGGGGGAATGTGGTAGTGGTGGTAAGGAGGACATTAAGGCCATTATATCATTCTATTTCCTTTTTAATTCTTATTATTTGTGCTTTAATATATCCAAGCAAGTTAGAAACTAGTGACCTATTAGCAAACTTGTATTTCTTAATAGATGCTGCATTTCCTCAACAAACCTACTTTAGAAGGTATCTAAAAAGCACCTTTTCTTCTGGCATGTTTGTCTTAAGTATAGAAAACGACTTTTCTTAATTTGTAAAACAATTTCTTGATAGATGAGGACCCAGGCAGAAATGCACTTACTCAAAGGAATGTACACAATAATTTATCACCCTGACAGAAGTTGACAATCAGGTCGACTTTGGAATCTTTAGATAGAATTTACTGCCATATTCCATTCCTCCTCTGAGCTTACTGCTGCTGGGCAGGTGTAAGACTAGACTCTAGGAGGTGGAAGGGAACAGGGGAGACCACAACTACCCCTAAGTCACCCAATGTACTTCTCTTTCTTTGCTCTTAAGATACTATACCTTAATTCTCTTCACACACCTTACATGGTTCAAAAAAACTGGCTTCTTTGGTGTCCCTATCTTATGACCTTCCATTTCCATCTCCACACCTGTTCACCGACCCACAAATATTCCTTCCTTACTTCCAGCTCTTAAAATTCTTTGCCTTTTTCTTTTTTTAAAAAATTGAAGCTTTTTTTATTTTCAAAACATATGCATTGATAATTTTTCAACATCAACCCCTGCAAAACCTTGTGTTCCAACTTCCCCTCCATCCCCTTCCCTCCCCTGGTTGACAAGTAATTCAATATATGTTAAACATGGTAGAAATATATGTTAAATCCAATATATCCAATATGTGCATATATATTTATACAATTATCTTGCTGCACAAGAAAAATCAAATCAAACAGGAAAAAAATGAGAAAGAAAATAAAATGTAATTCCTTGCCTCTTTCAAAGAGCTACCTCCTACAGTTCTTTCCTGACTCCCAAAGTAGCTATTTCTTTCCCTTCCTTTCCTCTCTAATCTCCCTCCCTCCCTCCAGTTCTGGAAAAGTACCTTGTAATTATATATTTTTCTCTGCTTTTGTATATGCATGCTCTTTCCTCCACCCCTGATCATGTTAGTATCTGTATCTTTATTTTTTGGCTATTGCCTTCCAATCCTTGGTATTGAGAAGTACTCAATGAATGTTTATTAATTGAATCATTCCAATTCCAAATCTAATGCCCTTTCCTCTCTGCCACACTGCCCTTTCTGAAATTTAAATCTGAGGGAATTGACTCAAACTTGAAATGCTCAGAAGACCTCTGCCTTGAGCTAATTTCCCAATCCACAGATTTTGAAGAGCAATGTGATGAGGAATGAAGGCATAGCCCTCTCTGCTTCAGGATCTCCACTGATGGAGTGGGGATCTACAGAGCAGTTTGGAAGGGAGTTAAGATTGAAGGAAGGGCTTGCAGGTTACCAGCATCTTAATTCAAATGATTTTTAATATTTCTACAATCTATTAGTACTAACTCCCTAGGGGACAATTTTCCCTAAATTAAAAAAAAATCGGGATTTTGAACCCGATAGGGGCTATATTCCTAGGGGCATACAAAAGACAATCAGCTAAGAGTGCATATTAACAGCTGACAAGAGAGAGTGAGTAGAGATTCCTACTAGAAAGGGGAATTTTGCTAAAAGCTCATTTCCAAACAGGGAAGCTTTGGACTTTGGCTCCCTCATACCTCCTGAAACACAGGATGGTAAAATTCATAACTGGAAGGGACCTTAGAGATCATATAGCCCAATCCTCCCATTTTACAGACTAGCAAAGTGAAGCTTAGTGAAACTTAACAGTTAAGTGACTTGTAAACAAAGTGTGAGGGGCAGTTAGGTGGCACAGTGGATAGAGTGCTAGACCTGAATCAATAAGGCCTCCATTCAAATTCTGCCTCAAATACTTATCAGCTGTGTGAACCTATACAAATTATTTTATCTATCTGTCTTAGTTTCCTCATCTCTAAAAATAGTAACTACTTCCCAGGATTGTGAAGATCAAATGAGAAAACACTTGTAAAGCACTTTGTAAACCTTAAAGTGCTACATAAATGCTAGCTATGAAGTGTTAGAATTAGAATTTGAATGCTTCAAGATGATCAGTGGCTTGCAAAAACCTCCATCAACTGGTTGGCTCCCCAAAACTCTTTTCAACTTTTCAACTTCATTTCTGCAGCTCAATATTTGCCCCTTTCTGGATAGTTCATAGAGTTTATATTGGCTAGTTTCCAAAGTATCTATTGCTGATCTCCTGATGTTCAGTAGCCTGCTTCTATTTTTAGTATGCATTCTGTAAACTTTATATCACTAAGTAAATGTATTATTATTAGTAATAATAATATGCCATGCTGCTTACCTCCCTTAAAGGAATGAGTTGCATGTCTTTTGTCAGGAGGGGTGGCAAGATCCCTTCCAGTTTCGTCTTGTGATGTCATTTTACCCACTATGCAGTAGATAAAAATCAATGAATGAATTAAGGAAAATACAGACATCTTACTCATAAAAATAGTTTTAACTCAAATATAATTCATTGTGCAGAATCCAGCTTTTTAAAATGTGGTTCACAATTCTATATGGGATTTTATAAACAGAACTAGAGGTCGCAAAATTATGACTAGTATATATGACCAGTATCATCAGTAAATGCTTTATTTGTATACTTGTCTTATATACCTGAAATCATATAAAAATTTCTTTAGCAGGGGCAGCTAGTTGGTGCAATGGATAGAGCACCAGCCCTGAAGTCAGGAGGACTTGAGTTCAAATCTGGTCTCAGACACTTAATACGTCTTAGCTGTGTGATCCTGGGCAAGTCACTTAACCCCAATTGCCTCAGGGGGAAAAATTTCTAATAAAAAAAGAAAAGGGGCAAGAGTGGAAAAAGTTTAAGAAGCCTTGGACCAGAAGACTTATAATTGAATGATAATTGAATGAAATATATATATATATATATATATATGTATATATATATATATACACAAACATACACACACACACACATATATATATATATATATATATATATATAACTACTTTTTATTCCCATTCAAATATTATTTGTTTTGTTTTATTTTACTTGCTGGTAAGAGCCCAGCAATCTTTTTTTAAAGGAGAAAAACCTTGTCTTACAATCAGATATGTAAATTTATGTTAATGAAAAGCATAACATAATTACAACCTTTTTTGTGAATACTAATACTCATTCAGTCCAACCTTATGTTTCTATAACTTCCTCAGAGAACCAGGAGAAGGCCATTCTGTCCTTTAGGCAAAATTTAAACGCTATGTTTCCATAGTTCCTACATTTGAAAATTTGGTTTGCCCTTCTTTCCCCCTACTGTGCTGCCTAAGGGTTTGATCTTTCACTTTAACAGATGATAGCTGACAATTTAAAATAAGTACATAGGCACTATGACCCTACCATACACAATTTATGAAAAATAATATTTTAAAGTCCCCCTCATTGTGATCACTGTGCTGTATCCACAGTAATTGTTTGCTCTGTACCTATTTCCAGTTCTCACTCCACTTCTATACTAATTTCACTGAAATCTGTTAAAAACTGTCAACATGCCCATTTGAAATCTTTTATCCAATTCCATTTGATTTAGAGATGACAGGCTGAACCATAAATCACACTTAAAATATTTCTTTGTGTCCTAGAGTAATGTACCAAATTTAATGAAAATCAGTCAACTCCTTCACAAGTTACCATGGAACACACATCCACACGTAAAATGCCACGCGGTAGAGGTTTAATCCAAGACCTCACTTCAAACAGTCAATAAACTTGCAGGAGCAAACTGTTCTCTAAGCTGCTGACAATTCTGAACTGCTTGCAAGGTCTGAGAGCTAGTCCATTACATCTCTTTCTATATAAACAAAGAAAGTGAAAATTGAAGTTTTGAATAAAGGTGGTAATTGATGCAAATCTTATTAAGGCACAGTGCTAATTAAATTCTCAAACAACAAAAAGTTATGCTTTTTCCTTCTTTTGCCATAGTACACAGGGATATATTTTTGTGATAAAAAAGGGAGAAAGAAAAAAAAAATACCATATGCCATTTGAAGTTCATCTTTAAGTTTAAAATCAGGCAGGAACTTAAATATAGAAATCTTGGGGTAATAGTTTTTATGGGTTGCCTCTGGAAATTATATCACATTCTGCAACAAGAAATCTCTATGGACCACCAGGAAAAAATACAAGTAAAGGCAATTAATCAGTCCATAGACATTTATTAAGATTCTACCATGTGCACCATGCTAAGTACTGGAAGTCATTCATGAAGCTCCAGGTTTCAGAAAATGTTTTGTGAAATAGGTTTTATATAACTGCTTCCATGTTTTCCCATATTTAGAAATAAGATCCCCAATGGCTAGAATTTTGTATGCTGATGAAAGCAATATATAAACATAAGATGAGAAAAGTGGTAAAAAAAATTGTTATGATCATCAGTCATTATCCTTCTAACTGCCTGTTTATCTATCATGTTTCTTGGAGTATCTATCCTTGTAAGACCTTCCCATCTCACAGGTGAGAAAAGGTGAACTTAAAAAAGATTTCTATGCTCTTACCAGGCTAGAGTACAAAAATGAAATTTAAAGAACATTTGACTAAATATCAGAAGGCAAAGACTGTATAATCAATTTCACCAAAATTTGTAGGAATTGTCTTAATCAACACAATAGTTAATGTCTAGAGTAATCTAGTGTTTGATAAATCCAAAAACTCCAACTTCTAAGAACTTACTATTTGACAAAAATTGCTGGGAAAATTAGAAAATAGAATGGCAAAAACTGAGCATTGACCAACACCTAACACCCTATACCAAGATAAGGTTGAAATGGCTTCATGATTAATTGTAAAGGGTAATACTATAAATTTAAAAGGTTCTGTACAAACAAAACCAATGCAGTTGAAGATTAGAAGGGAAGCAAAAAAATGGGAAAAATTTTGCATCCACCAGTCTGATAAAGGCCTCATTTCCAAAATATATATAGAGAATTGACTCAAATATATAAGAATAAAAACCATTCTCCAGTTGATAAATGGCCAAAGGATTTGAACAGACAATTTTCAGACAAAGAAATTAAAGCCATTTCTATTCACATGAAAAAAAAATGCTCTAAATCACTATGGATTGGAGAACCGCAAATTAAGACAACTCTGAGGTATCACTACATACTTCTCAGACTGGCTAAGATGAAAGGAAAAGATAATGATAAATATCGGAGAGCATATGGAAAAACTGGGACATATATATTGTTGGTGGAGTTGTGAACTGATCCAACCATTTTGGAAAGCAATATTGGAACTATATCGAAAGAGCTATCAAACTGTGCATACCCTTTGGTACATCAGTGTATCCAATATAGATTAGACCTGTATCTGAAAGAGTTCATAAAAAAGAGAAAAGAATCCACATGAGCAAAAATGTCTGTAGCAGTCCTTTTTGTAGTGGCAAGGAACTGGAAAGTTATTGATATCCATCAGTTGGAAAATGGCTGAATAAGTTATGGTATAAGAATGTTATGGACTATTACTGTTCTATAAGAAATGATAAGCAGGATGCTTTCAGAAAGGCCTGGAGAGACTTACATGAAGTGATCCTAAGTTAAGTGATCAGAACCAAGCAAAAATTGTACATATTTACAACAAGATTATATGATGATCATTTCAGATGGATGTGGCTCTTTTCAACAATGAGGTGATTCAGGCTAGTTACAATAGTCTTGTGAAGAGAGCCAAATCTACCCAGGAGACTGAATATAGATTACAACATAGTATTTTCACTTTTTTATTGTTTGCTTGCTTTTTTATTTTCTCATTTTTTTCCTTTTGATCTGATTTTTCTTTTGCAGCATGATAAATGTGGAAATATATATGGAGGAATTTCACTTTTAATCTATATTGGATTACTTGCTGTCTAGGGGAGGGTGTTAAGTAGAATGGAGGGAGAAAAATTTGGAACACAAGAATTTGTAAGGGTGAATGTTGAAAACTACCTTTGCGTGTATTTTGAAAATAAAAAAAATCTATTATTAAAAAGTAAAAGATAAAAGTCATAAAAAGAGAAATTGTCTTTATCAAATTAAATTAATCTCCATTCAACAAAGATTTACTAGGTGTTACAACATGCAAAGTACTGTAATTTCTTGGAGGAGAAGGAGAGAAGATACAATTCTTTAGAAAACTTTTAAGTTAAGAAAAGACTGATTCAGAGGCAGCCTGAAGGAGAGAGATAAGGAGGGGAGTTCAAGACTGATTTTAGGGAGAAGCCCCAGAGCTGAATTTCACAAATGAAGAATGAAAGAGTTAGGGTTGTAAATATATTCCAAACCTAAGGAAGTGATACATACATTCAAAGGCAGGAGAAAACTTAAATAAAAGCTGCCAACAGTGACTTATTAAGTTTAGTTGTAATGTCATGCCCAGGTAGAAGAGTACTGTGGAATATGGTTACAAAAGAGAAGGCACAACCATACTATAGAGCCTTTAGGGTCTGGGTTTATGCTTTATTTTAGCAATAGGGAGCCATTGAAGTTTCCACAGAAGTGGAGAAACTTGCTCCGACGAATAGATTAGGAAGATGATTTTGGAGGCTGTATGATCACAGAATCCTTTTTGGAGAACCACACAATATTCTGAACAAAAATAAACAAAACTTTGAGCCAAGTTGGTGTCAGTGGGCACAGTTAAGGTGAGTGGAATAATAGAAAAACTGTCCACTCTTCTCAATTTCTCCTTTCTCCCCAAATATTTGTGATTATTTATTACTTATTTAAATAGATCCTCAGTGAGGTATCATTTAAGAAGCTGTTCTCTATTCTCAAATATCTCAGTGGGCTAAAATTTCCATCATTTACATTAGTTATAAACTCTATACCAAAGACGACAGCATTTCCCCTCCAAGAAATGAAAGTTAAAATGGACATAATATTTACTCTCATCAGCCCATGTGAAATTACTGAAAGGAAGATGAGAAGTCAAAATTGAAACAATCACTGCCAATATGAAAACATGATGAAAAGTGAATTATAAAATAACTGTGAACAACTGTACATATCTATCTCATCTCCAGCTGTAGGTCCCAGTGCAGAATCAATCCCATTTAACTTTCAAATTCTGAAGGCAAAAGACATAAGGAAGAAGATGGTAGGACTCCTGTTCCAGTTGTTACACACAGAAAGCCATGGAGCTAGAGTTCCTATGATTCATTCCTTCATTTAACACTGGATTGCTGCATTTCTCTCTTTATATGCTCAGCACCTAACAGCATGCTTTGTACATAATAGGTACCTGGTAAATGCTTATTGCTATTGTTTAAAGGCACCATCCTGGGAGACCTCAATATAGTGGAATGCTCTCCTCTGTCCCTCCGGTAGGCTGCTGGAGTTATAATGCTCCCTGCTGGGGCTTTGGAAGCAAAGCTTAAAGTTGGTCTCTCCTACTTGCTCAGTGACCTCCTGTAGCAAACTCCTAATGTTTTCAAGGTTGGAATTAGATTGGCTTTGTTTCTGTCTTGTTCTTTCTTCCCTTCTTCAGGAGGAAAATTTGACAATTTGTATCTTTTGTTGAGATCCTGATTTTTCTTTGGAATAGTGGGAGATGATTAATTCTCCTGAATATACTACTGCCTTCCTAGATACTAGTTAATCCATAACCACTAATGCTTGGAATTTCAGGTTAATCCATGGGTATTAGGTGTCACTTTTCTTAAAAGTACCCTCTTAGGGATATGAAATGTGTACCACAACATAACATTTTCATGCTCTCTATTGATGTTTGCTTGCATTGTGTTTCCTTTCTCTGATTTTTTTCTTGTAGATACGATTTTTCTTTCACAGCAATGATAAGTGTGGAAATATGTATACATATATTCGATATGTCAAGTATTTTAACATAATTAAAATGTAGTAGATTTCCTGCCATCTAGGGGAGGGGTGGAGACTAGGGGGGAGAAATTTGTAACAGAAAGCTTTGTTAGGGTCAATGTTGAAGAATTACCCCTACATATGTTTTGCAAATAAAAAGCTTTAATTAAAAAAAGTACCCTCTTAGGAGATATGGAAAAACAGGCATATTAATACACTGTCAGTGGAACTATGAAATATTCTAGCCATTCTGGAGAGCAGTTCTGAACTATGTCCAAATGACTATAAAACTTCGACCAAGCAATACTACTACTAGGTCTGTACCCCAAAGAAATAAAATTTCAAGACTTGCTGAAGACCACCTAGCTAATGAAGGATCTAAACAAGGGTTGTTTGTTTCTAGCAATGTTTTTTATTAGCATATATGGAATATCAGAGGTTTTTGTTTGTTTCTTTCTTTTGTGTTTTGCAAGCTATACTCTGGCTCTCCTTTTCTTCTTATTTATAGGATTTTATAAGAGAGCACAGATTCCAATTTGATAGACTATCACCCAATACTTCTTAATTCAATTAGTACTAGCATTCCTGGAAGGTTCTTTCAAATCATTTAAATGAGTAAATAAGCAAATAATTTGAAATCTAAAACTCTGAATTTGAATAGAATGACACTACTAAGTTCCTAAGAACAGTTCGGATGGCAGAGACAGGTTTTCCTGAGTGGAAAAAAAATTAGCAATCTGGAAAGCAAGTTCTCTGGGCCAAGAGAAGCTAGATAAGTCAGCACTGAAGTCTTCGTTATTTTGCGATGCTATTAGTATTAGTATTAGTATTAGTATTAGTATTAATATTAGTATTAGTAGGGAAATTGGGAAAAATTCAGGTTACCATTTTACAGGATTTCCTTACAAAAATATGGCCAAATAAGCTCAATTTGTGAAAAGAATATCAGAAGTTAATCCTAGAAATTTTCTTCTCTTGTGACAAGATCATTTTGAATGTCAATTTCTGTCTAAGCTTATGCTAAGGTTTTATATTTATAAGTGCCTTTCTCTTTTACAAACAACTCTGCCTTAAATCCTTTGGTTTTTTAATTGGAAATTCACTACACCAAAACTTGATCTTCTCTGACATTTTCCATAGCCTTTAATAAGCTTTTGATAGTCAATTGACCATGTGAGTATATCTTGACTAACAGTTGTATGTATTTTACACTTTATAATCACTGCAGTTTATGGATTTCTTTACTGCCTTTTGGGCCAAACTACTGTGAAATCCATTAAAAAGTATAAAACCTCTCTCCTCCCCCTTTTGAATATTTCCATCCATAAACTGAGTTTGCGGTGCAGATTAATCTATCCCCTTGCAATAGATCAGTTTTGGTTAAAATCAGTCAACTCTGTCTATTTAAAAGTGAAAAGGAGACAAAAGTCAAATGCTATTGATGGAAATGAAATGACATCTCACTTAATTTTATTTACAACTATCATTTAATTCCTCCTTTTTTATGACCAGGATAAAATTGTAGTTGGCTTTAGTTTCATTTAATGAAACAACTTATTAATGTAGCTCATGCTTTCAAGAACATTTAGAAAATCTTATTTAGATTTCTTCTTTGAATCTAATTGGATTAGAGGTCAGGTCTATACATGCCATTTCTTTATTTATCGACAAGAAAAGATTCTCTCTATGTCAGCAAAGTATTATCCACTCTTGACTTTGTCTCCTTCAATTCCAGACATTTCAGGAAAGATAAAAGGAACTAGCCTAGTGTTGCTGCCTTCTCTCCTTTTTCAGATCTTCCTATTTGTATTTATCAAATTTTGGCATACTTGCTGATACACTTTCTTGTTAGAACAAGTACTTGTGAGGCTTCTGGTTTCTCTTTCTTTCCCTCCTTCCCCTCAAAAATTCAAAATACACTTGAGATTTCAGGTTATATTAAGTCAGGAATTTATAGTAAAAATAAGAGACCTAAGCAGGCTAACATCCCTCACTATTTCCCAGCTGGTACAATGAGTAGCATGTAGAATTTGGGAGTCAAGAAAATCTGAGTTCATGTCCTCCTTAGATACTTACTACCTTGATGGCCTTAGACAAGTCACCTAATCTTTTTCAGACCCAGTTTTTTCATCTGTAAAATGATGGGGTTGAGATAAATAATCTTCAAGTCCCATTTTAACTCTATAGCCAGGATCCTATATTGAATGTAGCTTAAGAAAATTATATCAATAGCTTTTCAAAATTATGCAAAGTATTGCATTTAGGAAAGACCTTTACCATCATTAATGATGTTGGTGATGTTCAGTCCTTTTGGTCATGTCTAACTCTTCCTGACCCGGTTCAGGGCTTTCTAGGCAAAGATACTGGAATAGTTTAACATTTTCTTCTCCAGCTCATTTTACAAATGAGGAAACTGAGGCAAATAGAGTTAAGTGAGTTGCCTAGGAACACATTGCTAATAAGTGTCAGAGGCTGAATTTTAGAACTCAGATAACTCTTCCTAACTTCATGCTCATTATATGCCTACTACCAATAAAAGAAATCTTATCCCCAAATGGTCCAATGCCATATAGTTTATTCCTATCAACAAGTTGTTAGTTCATTCTTAAAAGAGGAGGCTGTCGGGTGATTGGTACTCTCTTCATAAAAGGTTTTTCTGATCACTGTGGAGCCAGAAATTGCTAGGTGAAAGTCAGCTACAATATTGTGAGGAACTAACACTTGAAAATCATCTGTTTTAAAAGGAAAAAGAAAAACACAACCCACACTCCACAAAGAACTACCCTGGAGCCTGCAGATAGACATTTGCATTACCAGTCTGACTTGGAAGTAAATCAAGCGTGGAAGCTGTTTTTACGGCCTTAAATAGTGGTTTCTCTTCTACAAAGGAGAATACCAGCCTTTCTTGTTGAGAATTTTTAATTCCACCAGATCTTTGCCTCCATTTGTTTACATATTCCAACATATGGATGTTTACATATTTGTTTCTATGATTCAATAGTCACAGCACACATTGCTCTTGTTATATCATTAAGAGCTGGAGGGTTGGGTTTTTTGGGGTTTTTTTTTTGTTTTTGTTTTTTGCATTGTTTTTTCTCCTGAGCTGTGATTTAAGGTAGATCCCTCCTTAATTCACTCCACTCATCATCTCTGTGGAAATCATGTGTAGTATAAGGATTTATGTGGTTCTACATTGATGATGTGTCAAAATTGCATGCATATTTCCAACTGTATTCTATTTTGAAGGCCTCTCCAAAATTGTTTTCTCTGTATATATGCACTCACAAAATAGATGGCAGAAGGAAACTTTGGATAGATGGGTGATCCAGTCATATAGTCATATAGATCCCAAGATATACACTATTAAGGCCCACCAGGGCCACACCATCAGTGTGCTGTTTGGCTGATAGTGTAGAGGGTTTATGGAATAAGTCTCCAAACACCAACGTAACAAAGCCTAAAACCAATTTTTATCATTGAAAACTAGAAATGAAGTGCAAATTGTTTAGGTCAATCCCCCCCCATTATCCTCCTATTTAAAAATAACAATACTAATCACTTACATGGCATTTTACTTTTTTTTTTTTTTAATTTGATCCTCCCAACACAACAGCTCTGTAAGTTAGGTACCATATTACAGAAAAGTTAACTGAGACTAAGGGAAGTTAAGTAACGTTTTCCATAGATACAAAATACTAAGTGTCTGAGGCAGAAAGTGTTGTAGCCCCAAAGAGAGACTGAACAAATAGGATAAGCATAATAAATATTAAAATGTCTCTTTTTTACTTACCATTCATTCATTCAACAAGCATTTATTAAATGCTACAGTCTATCCTAGGCCCGTGGGATACAAATTCCCTTAAGGTTTTTATGCAAAAATGTAGTATTGTTCTACTTTTGGTTTTATATGTTAGCCAACTTTATGCTTGTGAACTAAAACAAAACCCAAGAAATCGGGGATGTGCTCTGAGACCAATGCAGTTAACTATTTGAAACAATATCTTAAGAATCAGTGCAAACATCTAGGCAAAGATTCTGAAGATACAATTTCCCATTGCTCTTTGAAAACAAAGCTATCCCCTTTGCCCTGAATTTCAAATTGGATTTAAACTAGTTCATAGCATCTAACTACATTAACAAGAGATTCTTAAACCATTCTACAAATTATTGCTTAAATCTCGAGCCATAGGAAACCAGGCCAAAATTAACTCACTTGGAGGCAAGGTTTCAAAAGTGGTGACCAGACTGAAAACCCAAGTTTTGTTTTGAACACATGGAGTGTTATTGATCTCCTTAATGTGGAAGGGTGGTGCATTCTTTGATGAGGTGAAATCTTCACTGCCTGGACTGTGAATATCCATGCCAGGGAGGTTTCACTGTGATTGGCCCATGTACTAGATAAGTCATTTCAGTTTACAGCAGAGAGAAGCATTAGTAACACAAAGGATCAGCCCTAGACATCATCTTTCTGAGTCACCAAAGTTCCAATTACACTTCCTTATTATATTGCCTCAGGAAATTATCCTCCAGGCTGCTAAACTTTGAGCCTGCATTCAAAGGATCAATCTGTAATTAGCCAAGTAAGTTTCAGAGAAAAGGTCTGGGTTAGTGAGTACTTTAAGATGAAGAACAGGTAATTAAACTTGATATCCATCATCAAACAAACCCATAAAACAACTCTAGCTGCTCTATCTGTCAAATTTAATTTGAAGCAGAGAAGATCAGCCTCCCCAGCCAGTCAATTTTCAGTCATTATTCTAATAAAAGTCAAGACAATTGTCTTGTTCTTTGAAAGGAATCGAGGGAAAGTATTGGAAGTAAGGAGAAAGAGTTAAAAGTTGAGTGGGAATCAGATAGTATCAATCCTTTTCCTATGGAATTGATATCTAAATTTTATAGAAATGAAGATCATTCAGAAATCTGGAAAAGCAAGGAGAAGACAAGAATAGGCTGGTGCATTAGGGGAATAAGAAAACAATATGAGAGGCAGCTAGATAGTGCAGTGGATAGAGCACCGGCCCTGAAGTCAGGAGGATCAGAGTTCAAATCCCGACTCAGGCATTTAATACTCCCTAGCTGTGTGACTCTGGCCAAGTCACTTAACCCCAATTGCCTCAGGGGGAAAACAATACTGAAAGGGAAATGATCTGGTTATGGTGAATTCTACTTTAAAAGAGATAATTTCATAGCAAAGTTTCCAGTAGATAGGTTTGAAGACAGAAAGAGTCATGGTCTGTACAAAAACTAAAAGACAAAAGTTTGAAGTTTTAGAAGGAAGAAAGCATAAATATGGAGATTATTTTGCTCCAATCAGGACATATTCAAAAAAAATAAGTTATTATACACTACATATCTAATTCATAATGATGAAAATTAAAAATATGCTGTCAAATTTCTTCATTCAACAAGTTTACTAGTATGTTAAAATCATAGTTTCATGATGTGGGCCAGGATAACTAGAGATTTTACTTAAATGCAGTTGCTGTGTGACAACATTTTTTGGGAAAAATAATTTTACCCAATTTTACTGAAGGCAAAAGCTATTTTTCTCCCCATTTTCCTTTGTTTTCCCAACAACTAGCACACAGTGAGTGTTTAGTGAATCTCAGTTGATCCTGCACTTTTTCTACTCCACATGTGTAGGGCTAGGCCACAATAGAAATATCAAAATTAAGATAACAAATCACTATGCTTAAGTTTCTTATAAGCTTGAAATTGTTAAAAATGGAAACAGAGACTATAAACAGATAAAATATTCTAATTCCATTAGGTGAGTTCAAACTAAATTGAATCAACAAACATCTCTGGAACATTTATTTATTAAACAAGGCACCAGACAAAATTCTTGGTGAATAAGTATCTCTAAGTTTTGTTTTGTTTTCTCAATTCAAAGGAAATTATTCTAAACAGTACCCCAAAATAGCTCAGAAGAATATAAGAAATACATTTTTAAAATTTCTATAATAATGGTGAATGTGGTTACATTCAGCAGCTTCACATAAAGAAATTTTTGCTGCTGCTGTTCAGTTGTATCTGATTTCTCATGAACCATTTCAGTGTTATACTGAATCTAAAGCTCAGTAACATTAAACCAAAAAAGTAATCAAGAGAACTAGCATATTAAATTTCTAAAAAAATTAGGCATGATAGGATGTACATAACAGGTCATGGCAAAGTATCTAGAAATCTGTTCTTAAAGCTGAGACTTAGATTCAAAAATTGCTTCAGACATATATTGACTATATGATCCTGGGCAAATCACTCAAGCTTTGCATGTAAAACTATGTTATAGAGAAGTTGCCTACCTCCCCTGGTAGAAGGACTTTTCCTTTTTGGTAGTTCTCAAGATGAATGAAATCTCAGATCCTATCCCTATCCCTAACATTTATACAATCTTCTTATTAGCAACTAGAAGAAAAATATCTATATGTTGTTTTTTAATCTTTGATATGGCTAGGACCATATTGGCTTGGGAGCCAGGGCCTAAAAATCAACTTTTAATAATTGTTTTAAAATGACTTTCTTCAAGACTCAGTAAATCCCACATTCTTCAAGGACCATTTCTTGGACCTCCCATCACTAGTATACTTAATATACTTTCTAGTTCACCTCTCATATTACCCTGTATACTTCCTGAATGGACATGGTTTTTTTCCTATTGTCTTTACCATGAGAATGTGAGTTCTCTGTGGACATTTTTGTTTTTCTTCAGATTCCCAGCGTTTAATATAGAATCTGACACATAATAAGTTCTTTTTTCCCCAGAGGCAATTGGGGTTAAGTGACTTGCCCAGAGTCACACAGCTAGGGAATGTTAAGTGTCTGAGATCACATTTGAACTCAGGTAGTCCTGACTTCAGGGCTGGTGCTCTATCCACTGAGCCACCTAGCTGCCCCCACATAGTAAATTCTTAATATTTGCAGACCAATTTTTCTTTTAAAAAAATCACAATTTTTCTTGTAAATTTAATAACTCAGCAGGTTGAATGCCAAATGAATCCAATCAAATCTACTTACATTTAAAAATAACATACATTTTTAAAATGTATAAAAACACATTAAACTATAACTTTTTGCTGTTTTTTTTATTTGCATCATAGTTTTTATTTATTTATTTTAAAAACCATCGTCATAGTCACTGTTTATTTGCTCTGGTGACCTTCCTTTGAGGTCATTCTATATATATTTTCACAATTCTTTTTTTTCACATTTGCATTTTTATGTCATAGAAATATTTTGTTGTACTTATATTCTTTAAGTCTGATTCATGTCATCTTCACCTTCTAGCTTTTCTGATCAATTCCATGTAATATAAAACCTTCATGCTTAGCTTAAGCACTACACATTTAATGAGAACTCTTTAAAATTTTAAAGAATCCAATGTAGGCATGTGCACAGTGAGAGAGATTGCTACCTTTTCTGCCTCATCAGATGATCTAGAATTCTTAATACTCTAGTTTAATCATGTAATGACGAACTACTATAGACTTAGCTAGGAGAGTCATTGAATTTGAAAACAACTGACATTTCTATGGTGGTTTTCAGTTTCTAAAACACTTTTTTTCTACATTTGAGGACCTTGTGATTTAGGCCCTACAGGTATTATATTTTTTAGAGGTAGAAAATGCAACTCAGAAATAAATGCCTTGCTAGGATTGCAGTTAATAAATATTAGAAGAGAGATTTGAACACAGATCTTTAACTACTAGGCCACCTTTCTATCCACAGCATTATGCTGTCTTCTACTTCAAGTCAATTTTCCTTACAAGGACCAAGGAACACTCAGAATCTCGATGAGAGGCTGCTGGAGTAGGATTTCTGTGGAAGTTTCCCTGCCTCCATTTTTTGGCTCCTTGAGGTGTTATTTTTACTTTGGAAAATAGATTTCAAGGGACCAAAAAATTGGTACAGAGAGTAGATGTTCTTACTACAATTCCCATCCTTATACTTCACCCCTCACCCTCAGTCTTCCCAAATTAAAATAAATAAATGAACAAATAAATAAAATTTCCTTTAAGTTCCTCAGTTCTTTTTATTAATTTTGCCATGGAAAAGGGAACTCTTTCTTCTTGCTGATGGGAAACCCATTACTCCCTCAAGGTTCTGTCCCTGAGCAGTACCAATAACAGCAGGCATAACCAACACATTCCACAAGGCAATCCATGTGACTTAATCTTCCAGATGGCCCTTGTTAGGTTTCATCCAGAATCCACTCTTGGCAATACTAAAATGATTTAGGGTTTTGGGGGGATAAATAATCTTCTATGTTAAGATGGGTGATTTAAAAGCACCCTCAGTTGTCTATGGTTGGTCAAGCACATAGTGATGAGTCAGCAAACAGGTCATGAATTAATTAAGGCAGCTCTGATGGTGTACAAGTTCAACTCTTCTGAACATTCCACCAAAGTAACTACATTAGACAAATGGACTTACAAAGTGTCCATCCTTTACTTTTTTTTATTAAAGCTTTTTATTTGCAAACCATATGCATGGGTAATTTTTCATCACTGACCCTTGCAAAGCTTTCTGTTACAAGTTTTTCCCTACTTCCTCCCCCACTCCCTCCCCTAGATGGCAGGAAGTCTAATACATGTTAATTATGTTAAAATACTTGGCAAATCGAATATGTGTATATATATTTATACATTTATCTTGCTGTACAAGAAAAACTGTATCTACAAGAAGTAAAAAAATCTGAGAAGAGAAACATAATGCAAGCAAACATCAATAGAGAACATGAAAATGCTATTTTGTGGTCCAGTCAGATCCCACAGGCCTCTCCCTAGGTGTAGATGTCTCTCTTCATCACTGAACAATTGGAACTGGTTTGAAACATCTCATTGTTGAAGAGAGCTATGTCCATCAGAATTGATTATTGTATAGTCTCATTGCCATGTACAATGATCTCCTGGTTCTGCTCATTTCACTCAGCATCAGTTTATGCAAGTCTCTCCAGGCCTCTCTGAAATCATCCTGCTGGTCGTTTCTTACAGAACAATAATATTCCATGATATTCATATTCAGCCACTCTCCAACTGATGGGCATCCATTCAGTTTCCAGTTTCTAGCCACTACAAAAAGGGCTGCCACATTCTTGCACATGTGGGGCCCTTTCCTTCCTTTAAGATCTCTTTGGATTATAGGCCCAATAGAAACACTGCTGGGTCAAAGGGTATGCACAGTTTGATAACTTTTTGGGCATAGTTCCAAATTGCTCTCCAGAATGGTTGGATCCGTTCACAGTTCCACCAACAATGTACCAGTATCCCAGCCTTCCCACATCCCCTCCAACATTCATCATTATCTTTTCCTGTCATCTTAGCCAATCTGACAGCTGTGCAGTGGTATCTCAGAGTTGTCTTAATTTGCATTTCTCTGATCAATAGTGATTTGGAGCTTTTCATGACTAGAAATAGTTTTAATTTCATCACCTGAAAATTGTCTGTTCATATCCTTTGACCATTTATCAATTGGACAATGGCTTGAATTCGTATGAGTAAATTCTCTATATATTTTAGAAATAAGGCCTTTGTCAGAACCCTTAAATGTAAAGATGATTTCCCAATCCATTGCTTCCCTCCTAATATTGTCTGCATTAGTTTTGTTTGTACAAAACTTTTTAACTTAATATAATCAAAATTATCTATCTGGTGTTCAATTAAGAGTTCTAGTTCTTCTTTGGACACAAATTCCTTCCTTCACAGGTCTGAGAGGTAAACTATCCTATGTTCCACTAATTTACTTATAATATCATTCTTTATATCCAGATTATGAACCCATTTAGATCTTATTTTGGTATGTGGTGTTAGGTGTGGATCAAGCCCTAATTTCTTCCATATTAGTTTCTAATTTTCCCAGCAGTTTTTGTCAAATAGTGAGTTACTATCCCAGAAGCTGGGGTCTTTGGGTTTATTAAACACTAGATTGCTATAGTTATTGCCTAGTTTGTCTTGTGATCCTATACTATTCCACTGATCAACTACTCTATTTCTTAGCCAGTACCAAATGGTTTTGATGACTGCTGCTTTATAATGTAGTTTTAGATCTGGTACAGTAAGGCCACCTTCAGCATCCTTTTTTTTCCCTTAATTCCCTTGAAATTCTTGATCTTTTGTTCTTCCAGATGAACTTTGCTACTATTTTTTTAGATCTCTAAAATAATTCCTTGGGAGTTTGATTGGTATGGCACTAAATAAGTAAATTAGTTTGGGTAGTAATGTCTTTTTTATTATGTTTTTTTTGGCCAATCCATGAGCACTCGATATTTTGCCAAATGATTAGGTCTGACTTTATTTGTGTGGAAAGTGTTTTGTAGTTTAGTTCATATAGTTCCTGACTTTTCCTTGGCAGATAGATTACCCAATATTTTATACTATCAACAGTTATTTTGAATGGAATTTCTTTTTATATCTCTTGCTGCTGAACTTTGTTGGTAATATATAAAAATGCTGATGATTTATGTGGATTTATTTTGTGTCCTGCAACTGTGCTAAAGTTGTGAATTGTTTCTAGCAGTTTTTTTAGCTGAGTCTTTAGGGTTCCTTAAGTATACCATCATATCATCTGCAAAAAGTGATAATTTGGTTTCCTCATTACCTACTCTAATTCCCTTAATCTCTTTTTTCTCTTACTGCCAAAGCTAACATTTCTAATACAATAGTAAATAGTAATTCTACCCTTTACTTTTGCTGGGATAGTGGGAGTTCGTGGGGGAGGGGATGGAAAGTTGATTAATTAGTGGAAGGAAAATTTATCACTTGCAAAATCTTACAGAATTATCAGATAGTTGTATGAAGAGCATCTGCTGCTATTGTTTATGTGTCACTGCAGAATTGGCATGGAACAGGGAAGATGGTTAAGGCATATAGATGGTTAGGTTTAGGACAGGACTGGCAATTGAGCATATAGAAAAGAATGAGCATTGAATGGTAGGGCCTTGAGAAATAAAACAAAGGAATAATCATCAAGCCCCACTTTACATCAAATTAAAAGGAGAAAGAAGAATTAAAGATGGACCCAAGGAAAGCTTTAAGGCTAAGATCCACTTTGTTCAGTAAACCAAGCAAATTCTCATTATTTTAGGCAATTGGGTATCTCATCCAAGGCATAAAATTTCCAAAAATTCATGCTGCTCTACCAGATGAAACCAAAGGATTCATGATTAAGCAATGGTGCCAACTTCCACCATTCCTCCCCAAAAACTATCTGAATATTTTCTGGGATAGTTCAAGTAGCACAGGGTTAAAATATACAAGGTATGATAAATGTTAAAAAGAGAAACAAGACAAGAAGATGAGCATTCTCTTGGTCATTATTAAATGTCTGAGGGATGCCCCAGTGATGTTTCACAGCAAGTAGGAAATATAGAACTGGAATTCAGATGAGAGCTAGTACAATTAGGGTTCATCTTTATTATAGGTGTTCAAGCCAAGTAATGCATGAGTTTCCCAAGACCAGTTCAATTCAACAATTATCAAGCATCTGTTATGTGCAAGACACTGGGAATTCTAGTATCAAAACAATTTCTGATTTCCATCAGTTGGGGATGATGATTGATGAAATATTATTGGACTAAAAAAATGACAGGCAGGATGATTTCAAAAAAACCTGGAAAGACTAACATGAATTGATACAAAATGAAATAAACCGAACCAGGAATACTTAGCAATATTGTATGATGTAGAACTATGAATGACTTAGCTATTCTCAGCATGATGATCCAAGATAAACCCAAAGGACTAATGATGAAGTATACTATCTGCCTCCAAAGGAAAAAAAAATAATATTGTTTGAACATGGAACTATGAACCATGCTGTTTTTCACCTTTTTTCATTCTTTTTTATTTTATTCAAATATTATTATACAAAATGATCGATATGGAAATGTTTTATCTGATTGCACATGTACAACCTATATCTGATTGCTTACAATTCAAAAAGAAGGAAGAACTAGAATTGGGACTCAACATTTTTGGAAATGTTAAAATGTTTTAACATATAATCAGGAAAATACACACAGGCATGTATATATATATGTGTACATATATATATATATATGTATATATATATATAAAACATATACACACATATGTATGTGTGTACACAAACACACACAATCTCTCTCTATATATATGCATATATATGTATATGTATATGTACATACATATACATACAATCCCTGATTTCAAGGAGCTTCACACATATAGAGAAAAATAAAGACAATTAACTTAAGGAAGAAGGCACTAAAATCTGCAGAAGTCAAAACAAACTTCACATAATGCCAATATTGAGGGAAGCCAAAAACTCTAAGAAATGGGGATGGAGATAGCAAATGGATTGTTGAGTTTGGGGAACTTCCAGAAAATCAACTGGGCCTGATGAGATTAAGAAGAGTAATACAAAGGTAGGTATGATGGATTCATATTTTAGAAGGCTTACTGTACAAAAATGATTAATTTTTATTTAATCTTAAAGATGATAGAGAGTCTCTGAAGATTTCTGAATAGGGAGTCATATGCTTAAGAAAGTAAGTATAAAGAAAAGAAGAACAGGGATTCTGGTAAATATATGAAAATAATGTGATAAGGGTATCATGACTTTAAACCTTTAGAAATAACAAAATGGGAATGTCCTGATTGGTGGCAGAAGGTCTAGGAAAGAGGAGATAGATAGAAAATGTTTTCTTCAAATAATAAAGGGAATTATACAGTAATACATACATTATATATATATATATATTATATATATAATCTGATGACTCATCTCATATTAATCTAGCTTACCATAACAAAGTTATTCCCTAGTAAAATTCCATTAAAGTCTAGGTTGAATTGACTGAGTTCTTTTCCTTTTATCTTCTGTATTCTTTTTCCTGTTTTTCCATTTGCTTCATGACAGCAGAAAACACTTTACTCTCAGAAAGGGAGGTTTGGCATTAAACAGAACTATTAATCAGCTTCCTTGATTTCTTTCTGATGGCAAAAGTTAGTCAAATTCCTTTTTATTTAAACTTCTTTACATGTGCTTTTAGATTTCAAAAAGAAAAAAAAAATTCTATAACAACTCATTTTCTCACCATCAGACCATCTGCCAATGTGCCAAGCTTAGCATACTGTAGAAAAGACATCTAAATAATAATCTAGATTTTTTAAATTGGCTTTTTAGATACTTGGGAATGTGTGTTGCTGGCTTGCCTTCATTGAGAAAGCTTCTTCGTGAGTTTATTTTATCAATGAAATCATAATCCAGTTCCTCCCCTATCCCCTTGATATTATGTAGATATATAGAATAGAAAATATTCTTAATTTTGTTAAGGCTAGTATTAAACAAATACGAGTGCCCAATTAGTAGTACTTCATTTCTTTAAATTTTCCTTCCCATTTTTGAAAATTTTATATTGATTTTTTAAAAATTGCTATCTCTTCCCAATGACTCTTTCAACCTTCCAACCAGTTTTCCCCATTTAAACTTCCTTTGCAAAAAAGAAGTAGAATGAAAGCAAAACAAATCCACAGATTAGCTAGCCATATCTGAAAATGTATGCCTCACTCTACCTAATGCCTACCACCTCTCTTTTGAGAAGTAAAAGGGAAAGGTAGTTGCTATTATAATTTCCATTTTGCAGTTGTGGAACCTGAAGCAGACACAGAATTAAATGACATTATCAGTTTTCCGAAGTCCAAATCAGTCACTACAATGATAAAAAATTTTTAATTTTATTTTCCTTTACATTATTGTCCTCCTAGTTGGCTAATTCAGTTATATGAACACATTTTCATTTTTTAATTAAAATTTTTTCTTATAGATATAGATATAGCTATTATAAGATATAGATATTTTATATAAATATAGATATAGATATCTTATAGCTATAGATACCCATATAAAATAATACCAGTATGTGTATGTATTCAGTGACAAGGTATCACTATCCACTTCCATGTGTTGTCAGATGGTCTGCAGAAACTGTTTGTACTAGAGATCAGTCAACCTTGTAATGATGAAGTACTTCTGTCTTAGCCAAGAGAGTCTATGAGGACTCCCTGTAGTTGAGTGGGAGGCCAAACATTTATTAGATATTTACTGGTATATTTGTTAATATACCAGACATTATGCTATTCTACTTTAGAAACCTTTCCTCTAATCATTACAACACTGTGAGACAGGTGCTATTATTATCTCCCTTTTACATTTGAAAGAATCCAGCAAAAGGTTAAGTGCCCAGAGTCACACAGCCTTTTATTTTAACTCTTATTAACCTTGATAAAAACTACCAAAATGTTCACCCTACAGAATGCAAGGACTCCAGATCCTAATAAAGGCATCAGAGTAGGACTTCCCCAGCAGGTCCCCATCCCATTTTTTGTTTCTTTGACATGATTCTTTTCTTTTCTTTTTTTTTTTTAAATTTCCTTTGAAAAACAAATTTCAAGGGACCAAAAGTTGTCATGAGGTTGCTTGCTCTTACTACTATCTTAGCTCTTATATTACCTTCCCCTTCCAAAGTGGCTATTACTTTTTCATTTTACCACCATTTCATAGTTCTTCTGCACTTCCTGATGTTTCTAAAAACTGTTTCAATCATTGTATAGCAGGGCACGATTCTGAAATTAGTCTGCTTTTTTGGGGCTCTCCTGGGGTGATTATAGATTTGAAGCCAAAAGAGGCCTTAGAGATCATTTAATGCCGCCCTCACTAGAACACCATGCTGAGTGAGAGCCCCTGCAATAAGCTAGAGGGAATGGAGAGAATCCAAGGTCTGCTTCTTGTGGTTCATCAAACAGGCTCCCCTGGCTCATGTGTTGAAGTTCCCTTTTACACATCATTGCTTTGCATTCCATTGTAGAATGTGCTTTTATGCGGATGTTTATAAATATGATAAAATTGCACATTTCTTTGATGCTAAATGGAACCCTTGGAAAAATTAAAGGAAACTCCATTCACATGAATAAAACCCTGGAGGCTAAAGATTGATAACTAGTATTTACAAACTTAATAGCAACAAAAAATTAGGCTTGATTATGTTATTGTGCAACCTCTGAGAATATCAATCCTCTGAAAAACTTAGCTGAATTGTCTGAAGCCCTTAACTGAATGAGGAAAAATAAAAACAAATCTAATACTATCACTCAGCAATAGCAAATGGAACCTGGGGAGCACCTGGTGATCACTATATAAACAGTTATGAGACTGACAATTTGTGTACAGTTTGTTCAGTTTGGGTGGGTGATAAATATGATTACTACCCTAAAGTTGAAACAAATTTTGTTTGGTAAGGGCAAAAAGTTGTTACAGAGCAGATGGTATCACTTTTCTTGCCAACTCATTCATGAAACTCCAATAATACACTGACAAAAATATGCTAGAACCTGGATTATATGTATACATACATATACACCCCCAACACACAAAACTGATGTTTATATGGAGGTATATACCAAGTGGATAAACGGTGGATTGTCATAGAGAAAAAGATAATAGCAGACAAGAAAGACCTGATGAGTCCTAAAAGAAACCAATGCAAGGGAATGCAAGGCATGGGGATGGGAAATGGAGTCCAATATGAGGAACAGTAAGAATGCCATGTGGATTGGATTGTACAGTACATGGAAGGGAATAATTCAATTCAATCAACATTTATTAAGTGTCTGCTATGGGCTAAGCATTGAGAATACAATTAATAAAAAAGGAAGGTCACTCCTACTCTCAAGTTGCTTATAATCTCAAAGTATAAAACTATAAGAAGTGTAAAGTCAGAAAAGGTAGGTTGGAGTAGGGTTGGAAAAGGCCAAACAAAGGTGTTTACATTTGCTCCTAGAGGTATCAGGGAATCACTAGAGTTTAACTAGTAGAGGAATGATGAAAAGGTTATGGCCTTAGCTAAAAATCTAGCCCTTTGGCACCTACCCCATGTCAGTATCTCCAACTTTGCATGTTAGCAAGGTTCCAATGTCTTATCAAATACAATTTCTTTTCAGATAGAATAAATGAAAGTACAACTTCCCAAAAATATTTATATAGTACCTACAAAATGATTTTTAAATTGTATCTCATTTGAGCCTCACAATAGGTCTCAGAGGTAAGTACTACAGAAATTATTCAATCACTCAATTAATAAGCAATTTTAAAATGTTATTAAACTATTTATATATTATTGCTATATACCAGTAATTATGGTAGGGGCTAGAGATACCAAAAAAATGAAACACCCTTTGCTTTCAAGGAAATACATTCTATTTGTGAGACTCTGTTTATTTGTGTATATGTTGGGGGGGGAATATGTGGAAATTAAGGCTCAGAAAACTTACATGGTCACAAAGTAAATGCAAGAAGTAATATTTGAGGGGCAGCTAGGTGGCGCAGTGGTTAGAGCACCGGCCCTGAAGTCAGGAGGACCTGCGTTCAAATCTGGTCTCAGACACTTCCTAGCTGTGTGACCCTGGGCAAGTCACTTAACCCCAATTGCCTCAGCAAAAAGCAAAAAAAAAAAAAAAAAAGAAGAAGAAGAAGAAGAAGTAACATTTGAATCCAGGTCTTTCTGGCACCAAGTCTAGAACTCAGTCTATTATTGCCAGGAAGACCTAGAAAAAATATATCTTACATACAAGTACACATATTTATGTGTGCATGTATATGTACTTATATATACAAATGTACATATAGACACACACACACATATATATATATATATATATGTATGCTATATTTATCCAAGGATTGTCATTACAGTACAAACTTGAAACTGATAAGATTCCTGGCATGAAATCCAGTAAGAATTTGTTTTCATGGTATCCTTGAGATTAGAATGTGAAACCTTTAAATAGAATAGAAACTTACTCCTAAAACTTGTAATAGTAAAGGCAGATGCATCATGCTGTTTAACTCGTAGTAAAAGTGAATAGAAAAAAAAAGGAAGTTGTACTTTTACTTTTCTAATGAAAGATTATCTTCTCAGTTTTCTCATATTTGATTCCAACTTTTAAAATGCCATCAAGGATACCATATCATTTGCATTTCTTCCCACATGTCTGACAATAACATTATTCTGTAGTTGACAAAGCAAAAACTCTACCATCCTATATTGAAGTCTCTGACATAACCCTTGCCAACTTAAGGAATATGTTGTTTAAGGCATAGCTTCTGAAATTACTTAAATCTTTTCATCCCAGTCAGCACCTGCCTATATTTCCTAAGAAGTTGCCTCATGAGTACCTAATGACCAAATAATGCCATTACCTTCTCTTTCTATTATGAGTTCCAAAAGAAGCCTCCATTGTGGAGAGAGGCCCAGGGTAGGATTTCTCTAGACGAGTGGTTCTCAAACTTTTGTTCTCAGTATCTTTATACTATTAAAAATGATTGAGGATCTATCCAAAGAGTTTTGTGGGTTATATTTATTGATATTTACTATATTAGCAATAAAAAACTTATTTTGAAATTGTTGACCCTCTGAAAGGGTTTCAGAGAAATCTCCCACCTACCCCAGGATTCTCTAAACCACATTTTGAGAATCATTGAGCTAGGTTATGCTTCTGACTCTCTATCCGGCTCCCTGGAAAGTACCTTCTCCCAGGTCATTTTTATGTTTTGTCTTCCCCTATTAGAACTTAAGTTCCTCAAGAACAGAGACTCCCCTTTTTATTTGTTTTTATATCCCTAGCTCTTAACACAGTGCCAGATAAGTGCTTAATGAATGATAACCATTTCTAAAGTTGATCCACTTAAAAATAACGGGAAACACAGAGCTTGTAGAAAGAGAAGTATAATATAATTCAAGGCTGGGGGCAAATGTAAAATAAGATAATACACTCTAGGAATATAGAGGATCATAGATTTAGAGCTGAAAGGTACTTAGAAGTTATCAAGTCCAATTTAGTTAATTTTTAGATAAGGAAAATGAGGTCCAGTCAGGTTAAACGACTTATCCAGATGCAAAACCAGTAAGTGTCTCATCTCAAGTAAGATTTGAACACTGGTCTTCCTAACTCCAAGTCCAATACTCTGTCCGTTGCATCATAATGAAGGAAAGAACATAATTGATTTAGGGGATTGGGAAAATTTTCTAGACAAAATATGTCAAAATAAGAGCAGGAATCTTAAAGGAGAACAAAGGAAAGGACATATTCAAGGCATTGGGACAATATAATATAATAATAGAATAAAGTATAGATGTGATTTTTATTATTACTGTCAAGAAACTTTATAATGTTGTTGGGGAGACAATATTTTTTAAAATTTTTAATAATATTTTGCTTTTCCAAATATATGCAAAGATAATATTCAACATTTACCTTTGCAAAACCTTGTGTTTAAAATTCTCCTTTCCCTAAAACAGCAAGCAATTCGATATAGATTAAACATGTGCCATTCTTTTAAACATATTTCCGTATTCATCTTGCTGCACAAGAAAAATCAGATCAAAAGGGGAAAAAACATGAGAAAGAAAAAAACAAGCAAGCAAACATCAAAAAAGTGAAAATATTATGTTTTGATCGATATTCAGTCTCCATAGTTCTCTCTCAAAACTCAGATGGCATTTTCCATCACAAATCTATTGGAATTAGCCTGAATCAACTTATTGTAGAAAAGAACCAAGTCCACCACAGTTGATCATCACATAATCTTCTTGTTGCTGTGTACAATGTTCTCTTGATCCTACTTACTTCACTCAGCATCAGTTCATGTAAGTCTTTCCAGACTTTTCTGAACTCATCCTGCTGATAGTTTCTTATACAACAATAATATTCCATAACATTTATATCCCATAACTTATTCAGTCATTCTCCAACTGATGGCATCCACTTAGTTTTCAGTTTCCTGCCACCACAAAAAAGGGCCATTACAAACATTTTTGCACATGTGGGTCCTTTTCTCTCTTTTATGATCTCCTTTGGATACAGGCCTAGTAGGAGAGATAAGATTTATTTACATGAAACAACTAGAAAACATTACCAAATAAAATTAAACAATTGTATGATGGGAGACAGCAGTAAATGTTGTGGAAAGCCAAATACAAAAGAGATGAGTGGAAGCAAAAGCTGGTAAAGGCGGCTCCATAGAGGACATGTCACTTCAGCTACATTTTGAAGGATGTCAGAGACAGAAAAGAGAGAAGAGAATGTTAAGTATGGGGAGGAAAATCAGTAAAGATTGAGAGGTATATTTGAAAGGAAGGCAATATTTGGGTTTGTGGATGAAATAAAAAGGGGAGAAATGTGAATAAGTCTAACAGGGCCAGGTTATGCACACATGGAAAACCTTTTATGAAGGGCTTGCATTTTATATCATCTGCAAAATCATAGAAGAGAAGGAAAGAACTTGACAGGAAAAGAGCAGTAAAGAACTTGACAGATCTAGTTCAACCTATACTTGAACAAAGGTTGAAGAAGGAATTCTACAATGAAAAGGATGTTCTAGGACAGTGATTCTCAAAGAGTGATCCAGAGAATCCTGAGAGTAGCTATAACCCTTTCAGAGGGTCTATAAAGTATAATCTCACAATTGTTTTTTATTTCTAATATGGTATACACACACACACACACACACACACACACACACACACACACACATGATCTACCTAAACAAAAACACTTTGGACAGATTCTAAATAATTTTAATAGTACAAGGTTATACTGAGAACAAAAGTTTGAGAATCACCTCTTTAGGATAGTTATTCTGGTAGGATGAATATGGTGGATTACAGAGAAGAGAGGATGGGAGCCATGTAGACAGTATCTAGTAATTGCAATAATCTAAGCATGGGGAGACAATGGCCTGGAATAAAGCAGTGGTCAGTGTTTAGAGGAATGCAGTAAAGCATCCTCCAATTTTTTCTTTCATTATTCTTCCAAATGAAATCTCTATTCTAATCTAGTTCACTGCCATTAGATTTTGTTTATGCTCTTCCCACACTTGGGAAACCTTGCCACTCCTATTTTTGCCCTCTAAATTATCTTCAAAAAGTCAGTTTTTTAAAAAACCAATCTCTTTTTTTTGGTTCTTTCTCATATCCTAAAATGTTTATATTTAAGTTCGATTCATATTGATATTTAAATTTTAATTTAAAAAATTCTTAGGACTTCACAACCATTTGGGGGGTTAGAGGTTGGAGAATGCCACAATGAAGAAATGATGACCTCAATGATTTTAGAAAAACACTGACAGATTTGCATGAAATAAAGAGCAAAATAAGCAGAGCCAAGAGAATATTTTATATAATAACAATACTGTTTTAAGAATGACTTTAAGCAAATAAGTAATTTTGTCTATTGTAAATACCCAAATTAACTATAAAGGACACATAAAGAAGGATGGTATCTATCTCCAGATAAAAAACAGAAATATAGAGAAAAGTATAATTTTTTTTTTTTTTTTTGCTGAGGCAATTGGGGTTAAGTGACTTGCCCAAGGTCACACAGCTAGGATGAGTGAAGTGTCTGAGACCAGATTTGAACTCAGGTCTTCCTGACTTCAGGGCTGGTGCTCTATCCACTGTGCCACCTAGCTGCCCCGAGAAATGTATAATTTTATACATGTATGCATATATATATATATGTATGTAAATAAACATATACACACATATACATACACACACTTATTTTTGTCTAATGGTTGCCTTATCTAGGGTGAGGGTGTGGGTAGGGAAGAAAAAAAATTTATGTGATAAAATTGTATCTTTGAAAGGAATAGTAAGTTGTAATAATAGATCTGAAATTTCATGTACAATCGTCTTAATTGTACTATATTATGGAAATATTTTTTATTCTATGAATTAAAAATAAAATTAAAAGCCTAATGACTATAACAGAGTAAATGGAAATAATAAGGAAAAAACCTGTTTCATTATGAAGACCTGGTTTGGTCCTAAAGAAAGGTTGAGAAAATGCACCTCTCTCCCTTCAATGCAGAGGTGGGAAACTTCAATTATGGAATACAGCATATGCTTACATTCATAGTTAATATGTTGATTAGTTTTGTTGAGCTGATTTTTCTCTCTTTTATTCGTTATGGAGAATGACTTGCTAGAGAGTACAATGGACATTTCTATATTTGGAAATGAATGTGATTTAAAAACAAAAATAATTTTTTTTCAAAAAATCCCAATTGAAGTAATAAAGCACTGCCAAGGATCCTAGAATTGATCTCTCTTACTGCTGCTCTTCTTGTCTGTGGTATATATGTGACATTTCATTACACACTTTCCAGTCTTGTTCATAATTTGTGTGAAGTGGGCTTTTCTTCCCTATGATACAATAAGTTTTATGTGGAGCAAGAACCATCTCTAATAGATCTTTTTATATCCTGCAATACTGTGGGCTTAAAACAAACTTTCTGAATTGAACTAAGTTAATTTGCCTTTGGGGAGGTGGTCTATTGTTCAGGTTACTTAACACGTATACACTCACTTTTAAAGGAGCCCTCAGTTGTGCAGAAATCTTGAGATTGAGGTAACACATCTTTGGGCAAGGTAGTTTTTCCTATGTAAATGTGCTAATAAAATAGTATTATGAATTTTCATAGAAGAGAACCCATCACCAAAATCCTAATAGGGGCTTTGAACTCATTAAATCAAATCAATATATTTGTACAATTCATCACATGAGTTTCAGAATCTTTGGGAGCTATTAAGATGTTTTCATAGATAACAGATAAAACAGTTGTCTTAAGTAATAAGTCACCTAGAAAGTCAACAGGAAAAACAGAAGACTGCTTTCCATTGTTAACAGACTCAACTGAAACTAAAAGGAAAATTGGGTGGCACAACTAGGTGGTACCATAATGCACATGGTGCCAGACATTTTAAGAGAGTTCAAATCTGACCTCAGACATTTAATAGTTGTGTGATCATAGACAACGTTCTTTCCCTAAGTTCTTCATCTGTAAAATGAACAAAGAGAAAGAATAGGCAAGCCACTCTAGTATCTTTGCAAGAAAATCCCAAATGGGATCACAAAGAGCTAGATAAAATTGAAACGATCAAACAACAAAAGAGAAATTAGAAAATTTGAATCTGGTTACATTTCAGAACATGATGATTTTTTCCTATGAGTTGGGAGGCAGGGTATTGTAAAAGATGGAAAAAAGAATTTAGCCTTGAGTTTAAAAAAAAAAAGTAAAACAACAACAACAAAAAAGAAGCAAAACCTGGGTTCTGTTTTCCACTGGACACAAGAACTCAAGAAAGGTAAATTAGCTTCTCTGGCCTCAATTTCTATAAAATGAGGATATTAATATTTTGGTGATTTTCCATGTAAGGTTGTTTTAAGAAAAGTGCTACCAAAGTATGAGTTAATGTTATTAGTTAAAAATTGACTGTAAGACAAAAATTAAAAGGAAGCAAAGTAAAAAGGAGTCAAAATTAGACATTACAATCCTAATGATTTTAAATAATCAAAATCAAATACATTTGCAATGGTAATTTAGCTAATACCTTTCTCATTCACTTACTAGCTGTGTAACAAGGGGCAAGAAATCTCATTTCTAAGAGTACAAATTCCTTAAAACTGCAAAATTGAAATAATGCTTGTACTACTTACTCATAATCTTGCTGTGAGGAAAGTACTTTCCAAACCTTAAAAGACTAATCAATGTGTTGGCATTATTATTATTGTTATTGGGACAGAGAAAATTAAACCCAATTATTTTGCCTTAGGGGATAACCAATACTTTTACTAATGATAAAATTGAAGCTGCCATACATTTTTTAAGTGTGAAGTGGGATTCTTCATGCTAGGCAAAGTGCTCTATTTATACCACTTAGAGATACAGATAGTTTTCATCTTGCTGGAAATGTAAAACTATGAAAAGTTTATTTGCTTTGAAAAACTTATGAGTACAGAATTCAAATAGATGATTTCCAAGTGAAATGCATATCTGCTAAGCTATTTAATTAGTTAGAATTAAATACATATTACTGACTTTTGAAATTGTAGGGCCAGTATAAAGTCTCTAATAATCTGAGGGTTGTCTCTTTTTTTTCCCCTTTAATGTTAAATTTTAATGATATCTTTTGTTTTATATCATCTTTATTTCCAAATATAGAGTTCAAACTTATACTGCACCTACCCTACTTAAAGTCATGCCTATTCATAATAATTTTTAAAAAAAGAGTTTAGAAAATTAGCCAACACATCAACCAACTCTGACAGTACATGTGCCACACTCATAGTCTATCACTTCTACAAAGAAGCAAAAGAGGCTTCTCACCTTTTTTTTTTTAATTTGGAAGTATTTTATGGGTTTTTTTTTGCACCAATAGAAACAAGCTAAAAGATATATAAATAAATAAAGCCAAGAAAGATGTTCTATGGTCCATAACCAAGATTCATTGGTATCCAATTTCATGAATTTATACATTGTGCTAATACATATGCCTTCTTTGCTATAAGTGTCCCTCTCCTACTGCCTTTGTACTGCTCTATGCTAACCTAACTCTTCTTGACCAATACTTTTCCTTCAACTACAGGAGATCCTCAAGGGTAAAGCAAATACAAATAGATCATTCTACAGATCATTCTCCAATTCACTATCTTTACAAAGGCTACATAATATTCTCTACAATTGTTATATGTTGAGCTTTACTTTACAGTAACATGCATTAAGAATTTAACCCTTTCTTGTGTAGAATTGCTGCCTTGGGCTTCCTCCCTACAAACCCCAACATCTAGCACCAGCTGGTAAGTTCCTCATATGTGATTCACTCTATCAGGTCAGCTACTCTAGCCATGCTTCAGTTAATTTTCCCACTCTCATTTTATCAGTCACCTTATAACCATGAATCAATGTATCTTGCCTTCCTCTTTCCTATTTTCCAATTCTGTAACTATAATCAATTCAATATGTAATGCTCCTAGAAATAGTGTGTCAAACTATTCTTCCGCCACTCCAATCACCATCCCTATGTTTTCAAACCAAAATAACCCTAGCTCACTCCCACTTTGGAGACCAGTGCTCATAGAGGCTATTGAAGGTTTTTGAGTAGAGGGAAAGATCACAGGAATATCTGCAGAGAATGAAGGACAAACAACAACCTCTGTAACTGAAGAAAAGCTAGCAATAAGGGAGCTAAGTTAGGGGACTAATACTTCAGAAGTGAAGTAATAAAAACAATGAGAATGAAAACTAGGGGAAAAACAGAAAAAGAATTTTTTGATTAAAAGGGGATTGTAAACCTTTAGAAAAATCATGTAGAATGTAAACCTGGAGATTTAATTATAGGAAGTTAAGTTGGAAATTGCTGATGAGGAAAAAGAGGTAGTCAAGTTTAGATTGCTTGATCAAGAAAAGAAAAAGAGCTTGAGGGAGGCAGTAGCAAAATGCAAAGTTCTATAGTTGCTTTTTCTCCACTGAACTGGTAAGACTTGGCCATGGTTTTAGGCAGGCCAAAATTTCAATGACAAGTAGATTATTGGAGAGAACAACAATTTGGGAGTCATAAATTAGAGAACATGGGTTTTTAAATTAACCTTGGGGGGGGAATTGGAAGAAAGAAATAAAAGATGGGCATAGAAAAAATATTTTCAAATGCAAAAGCTATTTTAAGATGGTAAGGAATGGATATGGAAATTCATATTGAGTGGTCTTGAGCTCAGTAAAGCAGGTGCAAAGTTCATCTTCCATAATTCGGCTTTGGAAAAAATTTAAAACAATTGTCATGGCAAGTATAATGAGGAGAACCAAAAAGATGTAAATAAAAGAATTGCTAAGTAGCAGTGAAGGCACAATTAAAGTTAGCATGAATTTTAGTGAGGTAGGCTGAGCAAAGGGGCTCCCTGCTGATCATTTGTTACTCATTAGCCTCCTTAGCTTTTAGGTCAACCCTTGTTTCTAATTAGATTATCCTTAAATGGATAGGTTCAACAGAAGAAAGAGGTTTCTATGTGGAAATACATGGTAATCTATTATCTGATTGTTTGAACACAGGAATCATAGGTGCTTTTTCTTCAGACAGCCATTTGAGATCTGTTTGTGAATGCCATTACCCCACCACAAAGGAGAGGCAGAGTGTAAAATTATGAAGAAATCAAACTAATTATTAATGTAATGTGGTATAGTAGATAAACTATTGAAAGTTAAAAGATCTGGATTCAAATCCCAGCTCTAACATTTACTTGCTATGTGACTGTGGGGAAGTTAAATTCTCTGAACCTTAGTTTTTTTCATCTTTAAAATATGGATAACAATAAATTTTATTATCTACTCTTGGGTTATTGTGATAAAATATGATTTTAAATGATAAAAGGGTAAAAAGAAATTATTTTAAATGATAAATTTTATAAATTCAAATTGTAATTAATAATATAAACAGCAATAAATGTCTTATAAAAGTATTTTTCATGATACTGAGGTAAGGCCATGATTTCACCTGTGGTCACTGCATCTATGGAGATTAACTTTGCTCTATCCAGGACCTTGCATATCCTGTGGGATTGTTATCCATTCTATGCCATACATTCTCCATAAAGGATCTACACAGACTGATGGAAGCCTCTTTCTGCAGTTTTCAATATCTCCAAGTTTCAATGTGACACTCAAGCAGTTCATCTGTTTTCTCATCATTGATATATAATGACATCATATCCTTTCCTATTCGTGCAGATACATGGTAGTTATTGATGAAACAATAATATGCTTCAGATTGTTGTACAATTGTTTCAGTCATGCCCTACTCTTCATGACCCCGTTTAGGGTTTTCTTGGCAAAGATACTGAAGTGGTTTGGTATTTCCTTCTCCATTTCATTTTACAGATGAGGAAACTGAGGCAAACAGGATTAAGTGACTTGCCTAGGATAACACAGCTAGTAAGTATCTGAGGCCAGTGAAATCAAGCAAATGAGACTTCCTGACTCCAGGCCTGGTATTCTATCCACTGCATCACCTAGCCATCTATGTTGTATATGCTTATACCTATCAGTGTGTCCTCTGGTAGAGTTCCTTCTTGGAACCTGCAACTGAAAAAGTGCCAGGACTCTTGGCTATTTGCTCAGGAACATTCTTCCTACTCCCTGACCCCCTGCTTTTCGGCTCCCTTTTTGCACATCTTAAAGTCTTTCTACCAGTACAATATAAGCTCCTTGAAAGCAAAATTTGCATTTCTTTTTAATTTATATTCATATTCATAGCATTTAGCACAATGCTTGGCACATAGCAAACATTCAATAAATGTCTTAGTCTAATTTATTATGATTTAATTCTACTAAAAGCATTCTGTTCTATGGTTTGACCATAATAAAACTGGTGTTAAAATCATAGTTTCTGAAACTTTAAAAGATACTATAAGGCTTTTTAAATATTGTTTTCTAAAAGTGCTTTTCTAAAATGCAAAGATCCAGTTTATTACAAATCACTGGTTACTTCTCTCATGCAACAGGTATATTACTAAAGATAATTCCTAGATAGTAACATAAGGCATAAATTCCATAGTATATGGAAATAATTATTTCAATTCAAGCAATATTTATTAAATGTCTACTGTAGCACTATACCCATTATGAGGGAGATAACAAGTTTAGGTAAGACAAGATTTCTGTCTTCTTAAGGCTTATATTTTAGTAACAAAAAAATACAACATATACCCAAATATGGTATAAATGTCTAAAAGATGTAAAGTATTATATGAAGTCTGATCAAAGAAACAATGATGTACATAAGAGATGGCAATGTGAAAGAGATCAAGAAATATTTCCTAGAAGAGGAGGCATTTCAGATAATGAAATAGTCTCTTCAACCATGACAGTTATCTTTGAGTATCTCTACTATGTAACCTTCTTATTTCTGGTAAACTAACTATAAATAAAATTTGTCAAATGATTTTTTCTATTATCACTTCAATGCTTGGGTTCCCAATACTGTAACCTTGACTACCAAAAAAAATTTAAAAAGAAGAAAAAAAGAAAACAGCACACTAATGTTCCTGCCAATTGGCAACATAGAAAAATCTTTCCTTTACTTCACTTACATAATGCACTGAATAATTCACAATGTCCACACATTTGTTTTTTGGCCATATGGCCTTAGAATATATTTCTTATTTTACTAATCTGCAAAAAGAGAAAAATAATGATACTTTACCCATACATAAGGAAAGAAATAAACATTTTAACAAAAATAGGGAGTTTTCAAAGAAAATGAGGCAACAATATGCTTGAGTTTGTTCATTGGTATGATAGATTTTAGAGCTAGAGAAGACCTTAAAAGTCATCAAAATTCACCCCACCACATTTTACAACTGAAGAATGTGAAATTAAATTCCTTGCTTGTGGTTATGTACATTGTATCAGAGGTGAGATTTGAACCTAAATCCTCTTATTCCAAAGACAAAACTACAGCAATGGTCTTTGGCCTATTTCTGAAAAGAAAAAGATACTTTTGATTCCCTTGAAAATATATTCATTCAGGGGCAGCTAGATGGCACAGCCATGAAGTCAGAAGGACATGAATTCAAATCTTGCCTCAGAGACTTAACACTCCCTAGCTGTGTGACACTGGGCAAGTCACTTAACCTCAATTGCCTCAGTAAAAAGCAAAAAATATACATACAAACATATATGTGTGTGTATGTATATATGTATCTATATACACACAAACACATATATAAACATATATATATATATATTCATTTACCCTAAACTACATGCTGATAAGTTTTTATGGTTATATTATGGTGATAATTACTAAGAAGAGTACAAAGGAATACAAGATGTGGTCTGGCCCTTAAGGAACTTGATAAGGAGGGTGAACAGGTATTTTAGTAGGAGGTCATGCATAGAGCAAGCTGCAAACAGTACATTTATCTGAAAGAAGGAAGTCCTTAAGAGTAAACTTGTGTGATATAACAACTATAATTGATAGATAACACATATAATGGGCTTACTTTGTGCCAGGCATAGTTTTAAATATTTTATAAAATGTAATCTCATTTGATCCTCATAATAACCCTGGGAGATAGGTGCTCCATTTAATGGTTGAGAAAACTGAGGCAGAGAGTGACTTGCTCAGTATCATACAGTTAGTAAGTGTCCCAAGGCTGAATTTAAAATCAGGTCTTCCTAATTCCAAGTCCAGCACTCTTATCCATTATACCACTTAGTTAACTGAGTTATAGCATTGCCTAGGTTCAACATGTTTATAGGTACCACAGTATAGTGAGGAGAGAACAAAGTCAGGATGACTATAAAAGAAAGAAATAAAGCAATTGTAGAGGACATGAGTGTTATGCAGTAGGTTGTACAAGTCAAAATGTTTAGAGTAGATCATATATATATACATATATATGCATACATTGTTATGTATACATGTATGTATACATATTTGTGTATGTGTTTTACATTACATGTGTGTATATGTATATGCAAATAAATGGGAGTGTGTCTTCCAAAGCCTGCAACATGATCTTTTGGTTAGTAAAAAAGCATGACTGGGGCTATGTTGGCTACTGTAATGATAATAAGGAGAGAAAGAAATCTTTATGCTTTTGAAAAGTAACATAGCACTGGCTACCATGGAAAAAATATGATTACTGACATATATCAGTAAGCAAAACCAAACCAAAGAGAACCAAAAAAAAGAGAAATAATAAGATTCAGAGAAAAATATGACCACATATGTCTGTCAACTCTCTTGGTTGTCAATAACCACAGCTTAGCAAGAATTTGTGGTTATATTTAAACTAGTAAACAGTTTCACATTATTTAACCAATGGCAATCTTGTCTATTTGGAAATATTCTCTGAATTTCTAGAAAAGTACAATATGTAAGTTTGCACTAGAGATATCTGAATGTTATTGATATAAGCCTTCAATCACTAATGTTTAAGAATGCAATCAAATACCGACCTTTCCACTAAATCAACCAACCAAAATACAGCATAATGCCTAAGAGTAAAACAGTTTGCAATCAAAGAGGCCCTTTTGAAGCAAAGGGAAGCAAGATTTAACCATTCTCTTGGAGAATGAACTTGGAAAAAATTAGTGATCTCTTCTTTATATAGAATCTGTAGGTCAACACTTAGGTGACCTTCATATACTAACTTGGTTACTCTTCAATCTTTGGTTCAACAGAGAGCCAAGTTTTTATTTATTTTCTTTAAAGTTGGAAGGAGAAGAATCCATGCAAAAACAAACTACAATGATGAATGCATACTGATAAAATCTTCCAGATGGGAACAGTTTTCAAAGAAGGTCAATTACAAACCTCTTGTCAGTCCCTTTAATGTAACACTTTAATGACCTCCTTCCTTTCCCTGCAAAATTAAATCACGAAAACAACTTAGTCTCAGAATTATTTAGTAATCCTGATCCTTGAATTGCAATGATGGACCCAGAGATCAAAGTGGAGGTGTTCTGAGGACTTAATTTTTCCTTCCACTAAAGATTGACAACTATGATCTTGCTACTATCCTAAGATCAAAAGTGTTTCCAGCTCCTTGATCTTATTTCTTAAATGAAATGTGTGCACATACACCCATATATCTCTTAGCTTTACTAACTATAAAAATGTCTAACTTCCTTTATCTTTTGCCTTGATTTCTATCAAATACAGAAGCAGAACCTGTTAAGTATCATATATGTTGGTACTTGCATATATCCAAGTGTCATTAAGTGATTTAGCAACTTTGTGATACTCTGAATTACTAAAACTGGAGAAAGAAGAGCTGTGATGGTTGCTAGTTTAAAAGGCAAGGCTGATTAAAAAATTTAGGTGGGTCACATCTTTAAACAATGAAAAACTGGCATTAATCCAGAAAAGAGACAACTTGTTGATGCTAAGTGGTCCAAAATGATTGGTGATACAATGCACATCTAGTGATGAACTATCTGCATGTAACCACAAGTACAAATGCCAAACCAAATTCCAACTAGGTCAGGAGCCCTAAATCAGATTTATGATCATCAGTAACTTCTCTTGTTTTTTACCTTTGTCAGATGATGCAATTCGTTACACTTTGGGGTTTACAGTCATAATTGTGCTCATTAACACCAGCATCCGTCCTGTTGGTTTATCAAGGGAAAACTGGTATGTTCATTGCAAAAATTACATGTTTATTCTGTTTCATTCCATGCAAGTACCTATCTATCTTCTTTCTATATAGCCAAGTAGTTCTATAAAATAACAGCAAATGAGCCTTCTTGTAGGAGGGTAGAAATTTACAGATTCTAGAATTTTTAAAAAGGTACATTTTTCTTTTATAAATGGACTATTGTTTGTCTGCAAGCTTACTTTATAGAAACTTTTAGTTTAAAAAAATGCAACAACAACAATAAACCTATACCACATTCAATAAAGTTGGCTTCCAATCAGGTCCTACTTGGATACCTCTTCAAGGTGTGGAAGTGACCATGAATTCTTATAGAAATGTTTTATTAGTAGTGTACAAGCTCTAACAGGCTCTACCATGTTTATAGAAGGTTTTGAGAAGAGACTAAAAGGCAGACTGAATGTATGTTTTCCAAAGTCCAGACTAACTTATAAGGAAAATGCTTATCCCCAGAAAACTGATGAACATTTCTGGCTACTGCAACTACTGAATGTGAGCCATCAAGTAGGAAAGAGAATTCCTATATCTGTGAAATACTTTGATTGGAAGTGCCATGGGACCATAGCTGTTTCATTATTTCAAGCTAGAATTACAGTGCACTCTCAAAATTGATTATTTTATTATCTTTTATTATTATTTAGCCAAGGCTTGAAGGGTCTAGTTCTTAGTTATGTTCTATTTTTGTTCTTCTCTTAGAGCAGTGACTTCAGTTCTCAATCTGTAATATATATATATATATACATGCATATATATGTATATATATACACACACATATGTATATATATACATACACACACATTTATATACATATATATATATAACTTTGTTCAGCTCTCTTTTCCAAGAAACTTTTCTCTAACCATTCTGACAAGAGCCTTTTAAACTATATTAGTATTATACTTATTATATATATACCAAACATACATGAATATATGCCAAATATATATACGTAGGCTTATATTTCTACTAAATACCAAGCACCTTGAGAGTTAGGACTGAATCTTTTTGCCCATAGTACCACAACTAGTGTTTGTGGAAAAGAAAACAAAGAAAGGTTCTTCTCATCTCTTCTCCCTTTATCTGTAGTAAATAGGGTCCCTATGAAATTAGAATGTGGGTTTAATCTCTTTATAGTAAGACAGTTCACAAGAAGACAGTATATATTTTTTCTTTTCTTTTTGAAAATTATTTTGGTAACTGTATTTCAATTTAATTAGATTTCTTTGTGATACTTTAGATTTGATTTCATTTATTTAAAAAGATTATTCTGAGAAGGAACCATAGGTTTTTACTAACACTTGGAAATTTAAGAATCCATGCTTAAAAACATCCTGTTCTCTCACCACAATATTCCCAACTTCTTACATTTTATCCCTTACCAGATATCTTGTGATATAGTGACACAGGATTCTTTCTTTCCCTTGAAGAAGAAACACCATTTCCCAACTCCAGGCATTTCAGTGGCTATCCTCTGGGAACATATTCACTTTTCCTGTTTACTGCCTAGCTTCCTTCACTAACTTCAAATTTTAGCTAAAATCCCACCTTCTAAAAGAAACCTTTCCTGATCCACTTCATTCTAGTGCTTTCCCTCTCTTGATTTAATACAGGTTAAATTACTGCATATATTGTGTCTGTATAGTTGTCTATAATTGATTTCTCTTATTAACTTGTGAGTTCCTCCAATGCAGGAACTATTTGTCTTTTGCCTTTCTTTGTAGTCTCTGTATCTGGAACACAATAGGTGCTTAATAAATGTTTTTTGACTGCTAAGTGAAGCAAGAAAACCTGACTTTCATTTATTCCAAAACTAAGAAAACACCTGTCTTTACTGATTATGTCTAGTACTAGAGAGAAAATCCCTGAAAATTACAACATTAGACATGAGGAGGAAAGGATAAACAAACATTGTATTAAATGGAGTTAATTTGCCAGAATTTTCCGTTAGGACAAGGAAGAAGGACATCTGATTTTCTTCTTGGATTGAAATAAAACACATAATAATCCTGTTGACAAAAATCTTCTCATGTGTATGAATAAGTGACTGGACTTCATCAGTTCCCTGAACTTTTAAGGTTATATTCACATTGGCAAAGGGAAGTGGAAACTGAGGCAATTATACCCATAATTGAAGCCTAAAACACAATTTCCTTCAATTTCAAATAACTAAAGGCTTCAAGAGGACAAAAATTATCCAAATAATTCCTCCAATTTTCCACTTTTCACCAACAGGGTGCAAAGGGACTGAATACAATTTGAGGGACTGAATAGAATTAAATGTTGAAACAGAGATTATGCTAAGAAGTGTCCTCGGTAAGGTTCCTGAACCTTAAAAGATCCTGTGCAATTTACTTAACCCTATTTGCCTCAGTTTCCTCATCTGTAAAATGAATAGGGAAGGAAATGGCAAACCACTCCAGTATCTTTGCTAAGAAACACCTAAAAGGGGGACAACAAAGAGTTGGAACAACTGAAATGACAGAAGAACATCCAACAAAAACTTTGAAGAGATCAAATTTGGAAGGATATTTTCTAAGTGGTGATTCAAAAAGCATTTAACTTTCTGAGAAGAAGGAGCAAGTAAATTCTCTTAGAACTTACCAAAGGGTCAGAGGAAGTGTATGTGGATGGTGAGTAGGATGAACTAACTAACATTATTCCCAACAGCAAAGGGAAAAAAATAATGCTAAATTCTATATAATTTGAAGAATTCTGAGAATATTATAATGGCTGAATGGGTTTCTTTTGCTGCACCCAGTCTATTTAATAAACATACCAAGACTTAGCCAACAGGAAACTCAGCTTGCCACTGAAGACGAGTAAAACACTTTGAACTATGGGCAGCCTGCACACCCAAATTACACAGTGTGACACACACAGTCTTTGAGCAGTTCCACAATGCAGAAGCCAATTATTCTTGGCACACACTCCCATCTTGCTGTCCAAGTCAACATCACTCACATGTGGAACTTTGCCACATCAAATGAATCAAGTCATAAATTCCATAAATCGTTAGAGATTAAAGTCAAGTGTGTGGAGAAAAAGAGTTTTCACTATACATAATATGTAGAATAAAAGGCATCATGAAATGGGTTTCAAGGTGGTACCACTATGTCCATTAGGAGACCAAGAAAGTAAAATTCCAGTATTGGAATTTTCCAGTATAACCTCAAGATTTCCAACATAAGGCACAGGTTCTTTGGGGGGAGGGAGGAAATAATACAATGCATTTACAGATTATGATAATGGTGCCAATTAATTTGTGTTTAATTCGTAATAATTGAATTCAACTATTTCTCTAAATAGGAAGGGACACAGACAAAAATGAGTAGCACAGTGTTAAACATTTCTTAAAATGGAAAAGCCTAAAAAATGTTCAAGGGTTTGAGTTCCTGAGTTTAAAGCTTCTCAAGATTTATTTCCATATTTATCTCTAATATTGTTAACTTCAGCCAACTCTTGATCTACCTACAAAAGTGTAAAAAATTAAGATGCAGAAATATTTTTAGTAATTTCATTGCCTTATGTGTAGATACATTCGAATATATCTTAGTATCCATAATGTTCAAAAATTCTCTTTTGAACTGGTTTCTAATTTGATTCCAATTTGGGTATATATAAAAAGGGAAATGAATAAATAATTCATTAAAGGTGTAGACCATTTGTTGATAAGAAAATTATCTTTATTTCTCTCAATTCTTTATTGAATTCAAATAGGAGACATAAAAAAGATCTGATATTACTTTATCTGCCATATTGTCCCTCATATTGGGGGGGGGGAGATGTAGAAGTTACTGGTACCTTCCACTGAAGTAAGTGTAATTTGAGATTGAATATTAGAGTAACTTCTGTTTGTGGCCTCAGTGACTGGATAAAAACCTTCTTCTGTTTGTTATCCAAAGAATGAATGGTTGGGTTCTTTTGTTTTGTTTTCTTTTGTTTTACACAAGTAAGCTTGAAAGAAGCAATGATATCAAGGCTTTAATTATACCACACCAACCAAAATGCTGTTCCTTTTTCTGAAAATGAAAAAAATATTCATCTGGGTGGTAAAATAAGATAGAGGGCTAGGCCTAAAGTTAGGAAAGTCTGAATTTAAATATGATTTTTAGACACTAGTTCTGTCATCCTGAACAAGTCAATTAACCTCTATGTCTCAGTCCTTCATTTATAAAATGGGGATGATAATAACACTCACCTCCCAGGACTGCTGGGAGGATCAAATGAGATAATAATTACAAAGCACTAAACACAGTTTTTGACACATAGTAAGTGCTACATAAATGTTAGTTCTTCATTATTCATCATATCTACTTATAAAGTAATCATGCTACTGAGATTTTTTTTTCTTCATGAGAAAACAAGCTTAGAAGCATGAATTACCTTTTCAAAGCCTCTTGTTTTCATACTGATTGAACTAATTCTTTCCTATACATAGTGTATTACATGTAAAAGTAAATACATATATTTATTTCACTAATAAAGGTAAATTCAATAGACTGCTACATATTATGAGTATCTAAGGGTTAAATACCCAAAACCCCAAAGTGGGAGATTTTCTCTGTAAGTTTTTCCATAATAATTCTCTGATAACTACATCTGGGTGTCTAGATTTTATAAGCTGAATATGTCTGAGGGGAATGACCTCCATGCCTTTCTATAAGATTTATCATAAAGTAGCAGCTGACTTTATGTATATATGAATATGCAAATATATGTGTATGTGTTTCAGACAAAGAAAATATGTATGGCAGTGACAGATCAGGAAGAATCTCAGATAAATAAAATCTCCTCCAATGAATCTATAATTTATTTATTTGTTGTTTGTTTGTTCACTTCTACCACGGGCTGTGCAGTGCAGCTAGCTAGCCTTGGAGTCAAGAGGACCCAAGTTCAAATTCTACTTCTAGTGATCTTGTGACATTGAACAGATACTTAACCTCTCAGTACCCTAGACAACTCAAGTGCAAATGGCTACTGATCTGCATTGACAAAAGGAGTCTAGGACTATCATCATCCTTTATGTTACAGCACATACTTTTTTTTTAAAAGGTAAGTATCCATCAATTTGAGAATAGCTGAACTGTGGTATAATAATATGATAGAATTTTATTATGCCATGAAAAATAATGAATAGGACAAAATTTAAAAAGCATGGAAAGGCCTGGAAATAAGATGCTAAGCAAAATGAGCAAAACCAGGAGAATAATCTACTTGATGGTCTCAGTAATATGAAGGAAAATGATTGTTGAAAGGTCTTAGAATTTTAACCATAGCAATAACCAATAATTACTTCAAAAGACTGATCATGAAATATAACTCTCATCTCCCAGCCAAGAAGTGAACAAGAGATACAGTGGAACACATGCATGTTCAGACATATTCAAAGTGTCTGGTTTTTTTTCTTTTGACAAAAAAAATATCTTTTGGATAATATAAGGAAAAGGGATGGCTTTGAGGAGAAGATGAATTAGCAGGTAATGAAAGAGTACTAAAAATTAAACTTTTTTAAAATGCATGGAAAAGGTATCTAGAAGAACAATGTTATTACTACCTTCCTAAATTTATTACAATTCTTTTTTATATGTGAGGCAATTGGGGTCAAGTTATTTTCCAAGAGTCACACAGCTAGCATGTGTTAAATGTTTGAGGCTGGATTTGAATTCAGGTTCTCCTGACTTCAGAGCTAGTGCTTTATTCACTACACTGTACTGACCCATGCTTAATACAATTCTTAAAGAAAAAGAACAATTAAAGATTCTTATAGTCTTTCCCCCCTTATTTTATACCTTTGAAAAGTTTGTGTTCAATGATTATTATTAAGTTCTCAATAATTTTTTAAAAAAGATATATGGTAATAAAAATGTATAAATACCTATTGGCAGTCCACTCTTAAAGCTGATTAAAAAACAAGATCAGGAAAACAAATCAACTTGTTTTAAAAAAAAAAAAAGATAATTATACAGCCTCAATTCACCCCTGTGCTGTGACCTGCAAGTGAAGGAGGGGCATCAAGGGTAAGAAGGAATAAGGACTATAACCAATTGTAACCCATTCACAACAGGACTTTGTTGCCATTATCTAGAGTAGGTTACTTTCCACTCCTATAATATTCAGGGGTGGGTGATGTTATCTCACAAGAGACCACAACTAGAGATCAGGAAGCTTTAGCCCTTAATAAAAAAATGAAAAAAAAACAAATCTACTTTTCACATTTACTATTCTTTACAACTTCATCACCATCATTATCATAGCTAGCAGTTAATTTTTTTTTTTGCCAGAAATTACAAGTTTTGCTAGGCACTTATAAATATCATTTCATTCAACCATCACAACAACCCTTGGCAGTGGGTGCTATCATTTATAATCCTCAATTTATGGAACATTCCATTCCATTCATTAATCATATGCTATTCAACCAGTCCCTAATATTTTGGTATATGCTGAGAGATCATGTGGCAAGAGAAAGGGCTTGGAATTACAAGACATGGATATAGTCCAAATTAAGTCACTAACAACTAGAATGACCTTAGATAATTCACTTTACCTTTATAAAAAATGTTTACCTATTTTACCTGTAAAATGAGGGAGTTGGACAAAATGAAGTGAAATTTAAGATCCTGTTTCACTCTAAACCCATGGTTTGGTTTGGTTTTCAGCTTTTGGTTATCACAAATAATGTCTCTGGCCCAAAGAGCTATAAAACTGTGCATACTCTTTGACCCGGCAATGCTATTACTGAGTCTGTATCTTAAGGAAATCATAAAGGAGAGAAAAGGACCCACTTGTGCATAAAAAAAAAAGTTTGTAGCATTTCTTTTTGTGTAAGCAAAGAATTGGAAAGTGATTAGATGCCCAGTAATTGGGGAATGGCTGAACAAGTTTTGGTATATGAAAGTAATGGAATATTATTGTTCTTTTTTATTATTAAAACTTTTTATTTGTAAAACATATGTATGGGTAATTCTTCAACATTGACCCTTCAAAGCTTTCTGTTACAAATTTTCCCCCCTAGTCCTCACCCCTCCCCTAGATGGCAGGAAATCCTCTACATGTTAATTATGTTAAAATACTTGGCAAATTGAATATATGTATACATACTTCCACACTTATTGTTGTGCAAGAAAAATCGTATCTACAAAAAAAAAATCTGAGAAAGGAAACACACTGCAAGCAAATATCAATAGAGAGCATGGAAATGTTATGTTGTGGTCCTCATTTCATATCCCTCGAGATCTCTGGGTGTAAATGGCTTTCTTCACTGAACAATTAGAACTGGTTTGAAACATTTCATTGTTGAAGAGAGCCATGTCCATCAGAATTGATCATCATATAATCTTGTTGTTGCCGTGTATAATGATCTCCTGGTTCTGCTCACTTCGCTCAGCATCAGTCCATGTAAGTCTCTCCAGGCCTCTCTGAAATCATCCTGCTGGTAGTTTCTTATAGAACAATAGGAATCTTATTGTTCTATTAAAAAATGATGAACAATCTGATTTTAGAGAGGCTTAGAAAGATTTACATTGAACTGACACTGAGCAAAACAAGCAGAACCAGTGATACATTGTACATAGTAACAGTAAGAATATGCAATGATCAACTATGAAAGATCTGGTTCTTCTCAGTGATTCAGTGATCCAAGGAAATCCTAATAGACTTTGGATAGAAAATGCCATCTGCATTCAGAAAAAGAACTATGGAGGTTGAATGTAAATCAACACGTATTACATTTACTTCTTTTTTCTTTTTTTTCCCTCCCATGGTTTTTCATTTTTTTCTGATTTTTTTCTTCCAACATGATTCATAAAGCAATGTGCATTAAAAATAAACAAATAAATTTAAATAAGAACAAAACAAAACAATGCCACTAAGAATAATTTTGTGTATGTTGGTTTTTCCCCTATGTCTAAAACCACTTTGAAATATATTGCCTATGGTGAAATCTTTGAGCCAAAAGAAGGATAGATTTTTTATATTTATTTGAAATGTTCTAAAGTAATAAAAATCGATGTGAAGAGGGAGAAATTGCTATGTAACAGCAGGAGGGTGATACTATGGTAGGATAAATCAGGGGAAAATTAAAGGTCCTTATCAAAAAGATCGTGGTAATAGTGGTCATGGAAAGGTCTGGATTTCTTTGTACCTCAGGAACACAAAAGCAATACATTTTAAAGGAAAAGTCATTTAAATGATTTAGTCAATGAATTAACAAACATTTATTAAGCATCTATTATGTGTCAGATAGCATGGTGAGCACTGGGGATAAAAATCTAAAGAACAAAATAACCCCTAATCTCTTAGAGCTTCATTGGTTCATAAGAGTGCCTTTCTTGAAGGAAACTAGGTTGATTAGAAACTCTCATTAGGGAAGTAATGATGTAATGATACAATAGAAACAATCTAAATTGAGCCTGGGATACAATATATAGAAGTACTGAAAATGACAGATGCACTGTTTGAGAAATAAGGAAATGTTAGCTTACTTTAAGAAAGCACAGGTGGCTGAAGCTGTCACAGAAATGTCAGAAAATATGCAAATGAAATCAATGGACAGTGGAGATGAAGTCAACATTAGACACCAGAAGTACTGAGACAACAAGAAAACCAGAAGAGTTTTTGCACATGTCCATTATCTGCAGAATACAATCACTAGCCAGTACAGAAGTCGCATGATTCATATAATTATTTGAGAAAGGAGAGTTGGAAATGATAGCAAAGTAGACAAAATTAGTACATGGGAGGTCAGTAGATTTCATTATTTTAAAAGTAAGTGATGAAAATTTCATCAGTTTGTTTGAAAAATATTTCAACCATTTGATTACTCATAAATTCATTGTGTTTCAGAAAGTGCTTAGAAGGGATGGGGACAATTTTTTCAGTAAGGAAAGTGAAAATTTTTTTCCTGAAACTTAGAGGTTGATGGAACTACCTAGAATATTGAGAAATTATGTGTCTCCCTGAGGTCATTTTCTGAAATAGAAGAAAGGAGGTGCTCACACAGTTGTATGGGGGGGGGCATTTAAATAGTTATCTTAGTGACATGTCTCTGTGTACTTGTGACAGATACTAGATGAAAAACTGAGAGATAAGTTACAACTTCTCTGGGCCTCAGTTTCAAATGGTTGAAATATTTTTCAAACAAACTGATGAAATTTTCATCACTTACTTTTAAAACAATGACCCTTTGCAACCAGTTTTGTCACTGTAATTTGAAAACCATGAGAGGAAATAACAAGCCATAACATCAGTCAATTGTCGCTGGAAGCAGTGTTAGCATATTTCCTTCTTTTTGACATTCTAGATGCTCTATCTTAACAGGGGCTGGTGGAGAGAGAAGAAATGTGTATGAGAAAGTAGAATGGGGAGTGGGTTGTTTATTTGAATACTGGGGTTACTTTGGTGTTCCTACAGAATCTAAGGTGGTTGCTGGTGATCATGCAACCTATTGCAGCTGCTAAGCCTCTTCTCCCAACATTTGGTGTAAAAGAACAATAATCATGTCTATGGCTATACTGTATGGAGAACTAAAATGATGTAAAAGACCATCCATAAATCAAAAGATAGAGTTAGCATGCAAAAAAAGGAAAGCTAGCAACTTTGATATTTCTTTGGAGACAGAAGTAATGGAAAAAGTTTAGGAAATGGGCTTTATTTCCATGTTTTGACCATCAACACAGTTTTCTCTAGCTTTTCCATGATGCCAGGTTTTTTTTTCTGTTGTTTCTCTCGTTTTCCTTCCTTCAACCTTCTAATACTTCATCCAAACCAGCTAGTGATGACTAAGCCATGAGGCTTTAATCATTTCCCCTCGTGGCTTACTCCTTGGTTTCATAGGGAATAGTTCCTGCATGAGTTTTAATTTGCTTCCTTTTAGGCTATGACTCCTTACAAGAGTGATTTTGAATCTACAAAGTGGTTAATAAAATGTGTTCCTCCTTGTAGGGAAGGATTTGCTGTTTTATAGGGATATGTTAGACAGCTAATTGGCATCCTTTAAATCATCAGGAAACGGAACATGGTCACCTTCGATTCAACTCAATAAGCACCAAGGGTATAGGTTTCAGTTACTAGAGATAGAAAAATAAAAACAATAGTAAGGTGGGCAAGGAATGCAGAAATAAATAATTATAAAATTATCTGAGGAGGGAAAGAATTATAGCTGAAACTAGGGCAGACCAGCTGGATGGAGATTTCCATGCGCCACCAAAAAAACAGTAATACTTTCTCTGCTGAATGTGTGTGGATGTTTGAGAGAGTATATAACATTCTCTTGTTACATCTTTATAAGATCTCTACTGGTCTTCACTTTAATCAATGGGATGGAAGGAAAGGGTGATCCAGTGGGATTTCAATATGAGGAGAAAGAAGAGATGAGAATTGATGCAGGTCTAGGTTGCTTTAGTATTCTCAGTATTCTGAGAAATAAAAAGATTGCCTCTCATCGAAGGTAAAAGGGCTTCCCTTTGATACTGCCTGAAGAGAAGGTGAGTGTAGCTCTGAAGAAGCCCCAGGACTAGCCTAAGTGCTCAGCTGAGTTCCTGGATTTTAAGGGTGGGAATCTGAGGGATAAGAATGTTGAGAGTCAGGCAGTGAACTTCTAAAGGAAAGAGGGAGCCAGAGGCAAGAAGATCTCAAATCTCAAGTCAGATGTTTATTAATTATGTGACTATGTCACTTCTCTCAAATTTAATTTTCCCATGTGTAAAATGGGGTGATTAACACCTCTAAAAAATTTTCACAGATATATTTTCCTGCATGCTTTTTATCCCTCTCCACCATTATCATTCCCTTCACCCTCTCCCTCCTACCCCTACCCCTGAAAAAGGGAAATTCATCACCAGGATGACATTATCATCATGATGTCTGCTCTAGCTTTGGTACTCATACCTCATCAGAACTATAGTAGCTTCTGTCCTTTTGATTACAAGACAAGAGTAGAGCAAAAAAAAAAATATCCTTCCAAAGGGTCCACATAAGGAAAATTCAGAAGCCAAGCAACCTCTTCCCATCTGCTACACCCTTTGAATTCTACTTCACCATCATCATACCTCAGAAATACTTCTTACCACTTCTTTTGTGTGCTGTCCTCTTCCCTCCTCTCCCCACTCCCTAACCATAAAGCTCCTTGATGTCAGTCTATCTTTCCTTTTATTTGTATTCCTAGCCTTTAAGACAATGCCTGGCACATAGTGGTTGCTTAATAAATGTTTATTCTAGTGGATATTATGAAGATCAAATGAGATAACATAAGTACTTTACATACTTTAAAGCACTGAACAAACATTAGCTATTTTTCCCAAAGGGCTATCAAACCAAGCATACCTTTTGATCCAGCAGTCTATCTACTGAGCTCTACAGTGTAACTAAAGAGATTATGAAAAAGGGAAAGGGACATACATTGCAATAATGTTTTTATCAGCCCTTTTTGTAGTGGCAAGGAACTGGAAACTGAGTGGATGCTTATAAATGAGGAATGGCTAAATAAGCTATAGCATATGAATGTTATGGAATATTATTGTTTTAAAAGAAATGATCAGCAGGATGATTTCAGAAAAGACTGGGAAAACTGACATGAACTGATGTTAAGAGAAGTGAGTAATACCAAGAGAACATTGTACAAAGCGACAAGAGGATTATATGATGATCAACTGTGATGAAGTTGGCTCTTTTCAACAATGAGATGATTCAGGCTAATTTCAATACACATGATGGAGAGAGCCATCTGCATCCAGAAGGAGGACTATAAGGACTGAATGTGGATCACAACATAGTATTTTCACCTTTTTGTTGTTGTTTGCTTGTTTGTTTTTCCGTTTTCTTTTTTGATCTGATTTTTCTTGTGCAGCATGATAAATGCAGAAATATGTTGAGAAGAATTGTACATGTTTAACCTATATCAGATTACTTGCTATCTGGAGGACGGATGGGAAGAAGGGAGGGAGAAAAGTTTGGAATACAAAGTTTTACAGGAATGAATGAAGAGAACTATCTTTTCATGTATTTTGAAAATAAAAATCTTATTAAAAATTAGAAAAACATTATCTACTTTTATCTGGAGACTACACAGAGACATAGACATATATGTATCTGGAATATATATATATATGTATATATATACACAAATATGCAATAGTGTGGACAGAATTCTGGATTTGGTGTTATTAAAACCTGAGTTCAAATTATACTTTTGACACTTACCAACTGAATGATTCTGGGTAACTCACTTTCTCATTTTATCTCTTTATGTCTCAGGTAACACCCTAGGTCTTATCTAAGAACGTGGATGAACTGTCATCTCTACTTATAGAGAGAATTCTCACACTGGAACTTTCCTACATTGATGAAGTCATAGATCCATTGTGTATCTCATATTATTATCTGGGTAGAACTATAGGACAGGGATGAGGGTGGAACTCATAGAAGTGGCTGTTGAATGGTTAGGTGAAAAGGAAAAGTCTGGAAGTGGTAGTGAGAATATAGAAATATGCTTTTTTACTCATCTTCTTGGCCCATTGTTCTACAGGGCATGAAAGGCTATCCATACAATATTGGAGAAAAAAGACCAAGGATTCAGAGTAAGCCAAGTCTCTGTGAGTGCAAATTGATGGAAAGGGATGAGAAAATGCTTCCAGTGGACACAGTAGAAAGAAGCAAACATTAGTGATGATCTAGGCAGATAGGGCTGAGGTTGCACACATAATCACAAAATGAAAACTGGGGAAGTGATGTTTTTGCCCAGGCAGCACAAATCTGAATCACAGAATATAGACAGGAGGAGAAAAGAATTTGGCAGCCATAGGATGGTGAATCTTTCACACTTAGCCTCTTCTTATACTATTCCATATGGTTGGGATATCCTCCCTCCCTAAATCCCTTGTTGAACTTCTACTATCTTTAAAAGTCCAGATGCAAAACCACATTTGTCATGACATCTAGTCTTTTTTGAAACAGGTTGTTTTGTTCTATTACACTAAGTTTATTATAATTGTATGAGTAAAATGAGTTAATAGATTTCTAATGAGAACTCAAGGAGTTTTCTTGTGAGTTAAAAGCATGAAGCTTAGCATGCAAATTTTGTGACATGAAGTTTGGCTTCTTAGAGGCCTTTTTAACTTCCTCATTGTTTTTTGGTTATATCCTAGACATTTAAAGTTTTTACAAATCTTAATTCCAGATAGAGAAGGATGTAACTATATAGTATAGTAATTATATAGTTACATATTGAAGAAACCTGCTATAATACCACCAACATATTAATACATATCAAATTAATTTGTCAGGATCAGTATTAGGAAGGGATTCTGTTTATTCAATATTTGATTCAAATATTCTTATCTTTCTTTATAATATTTACTACCATAATAATACAAAACAAGTAGCAGAGTTTTTTATGATAGTTTAATTAAGCAACAGGCATTTATTTTGTTGATGCTGTTGAGTTATGTCTGGCTCTTTGTGACTCCATTTGGGGTTGTCTTGACAAAGATCCTGAAGAAATCTGCCATTTCCTTTTCCAGCTCATTTTACAGATGAGGAAATTGAGGCAACTAGGGTGAAGTGATTTGCCCAGAATCACATAACTAGGAAATGGCTGGGACCAGATTTGAACTCATAAGAATAAGTCTTCCTAGCTTCAGTCCCTGTACTCTTATCACTGAGCTACCTAACTCTCCCATGTACACAGTAGGTACTTAATAAATGCTTGGGCAGCTAGGTGGTATTGTAGGTAGAATAATGGGGTTGGAATCAGGAAGACTCATCTTCATGAGGTCAAATATGGCCTCAGACACTTACCAGCTATGTGACCCTAGACCGTTTGCCTAACCTGTTTGCCTTAGTTTCCTCATCCGTAAAATGAGTTGAAAAAGAAAATGGCAAACAACTTCAATATCTTTGCCAAAAAAACTCCAAATGGGGGACACAGAGTTAGACACAATAAAATAACTGAACAATACCTATGTACTTGCTAGGCATTGAAAATACAAAAACAAAAATGAAAATCCCTGTCTTCAAGTAATTTGTATTACGCTGGTTTCATTTAACCCTATTATAACATGAATAAAAAGAACTGAAAACACTGAATTTTTCAAAAAATTTTTTCACAGAACATATATCCCATCTCTATTATTTACTGTATGTAGACTTCCAACAAACAAACTGAAACTATATATAAACAATTCAATGGCAAAAAAAATTTAGAAACTATGCCCAAACTTGCTACTGACTTGTTTTTATTTTAGCCTAGATAGTTGGGGGATTGATAGCACTGTATGTACTTTCTGGAATGGGGGCAAGAGAAGTCCAAAGGGTTTAAGTGGCTTTATGTGTACAATAATCCCTAGAAAAATCTAAGTCAGTCAGGAAAGAAGACATCATTTTCAGAATTTCCATCATTTCATTATATTAAGTCACTCTGGCTATTTTTTAATGGAGATGTTGTATGCAATTACTCTACATAGTAAGACTTAAAACCAATTATTTTGGTTTTTAACTTGGCTAACCTTGATTTGCTGAACTCTGTGAAAACCTGCGACAACAGGTTTAGAAAAGGCTAGCTGCAAAGAGCATGCACAAACCTGTTTACAGCATCTATGAACATATCATTTCCTGCTTTTCCCTTCTTTTCTCAATCAGAGTTCCATAAATATCAGTTTAATTGTAATAAAGAAAAGCCATGACTACCCCATTGTTAAGGCACAAAGAGATGTGTTTATGAGACACCACTTGAAAATAATTTAAGAGAGTAAGAAGGAAGGTACCCTGCACGTACTACATGACAGCAGGAATTCTGATGAAAAGTGATACCAGCTACAAATGTTTGGATGATAAGTTGCATTCACGTACAAGATGAAGGAGAAAAGAATGACTACAAGCCAGCTCAGTCAGCAGGAAAAACTGAGATAAGGGAAGGGAAATACAAAACATGAAAGGAAAAAGGAAATGAAATAATGGGGATGATCACATCAGATGGCCTCATCCTATGATAAAGAACCTATTGACAAATTTCCAGCAAGTTCTGAAAAACTTCAAAGAAAAATGAAAAACATTTTGCTGAACTTCACTTTACCTGTAGAACCTATTTTGTAATTGTCTGTTAATAATAAGGATAATTTACACTTAGATTATAGATTTAGATCAGGAAAGGATCTCAGATCCAGTCCAATCTCTCAATTAAGAAATGAAGAAACCAAGATACAGGAAAGTTAAGTGATTTGCCCAGAATTACACAGGTATCAAGTATAGTACCAGGAAAAAACCCCAGAACTTCCTGGATTCTTTCCACTGTATCACACTGCCTATTACAATAACACCCCCCCTCAAATTCCATCATATTTCAGTCATTTTAGTCATCCCTGGCTCTTTGTGACCCCATTTGAGTTTTTTCTCTGGCACAGATATTGTAGTGTTTTGCTACTTTCTTTTCCAGCTCATTTTACAGCTGAGGAAACTGAGGCCATTGAGGGTTATCACTCAGCTAAAAGTGTCTGAAGCCATATGTGAGCTCAGGAAGATTAGTCTATTGTACCATTTTGTTGCCCTTCCATCATCAAATTATTGATGTGACAAAGTTGAAGTGTGTGTGTGTGTGTGTGTGTGTGTGTGTGTGTGTGTGTGTGTAAAAAGTAAATTAAGGTTATTCCAGTTAGAGTGATATATACTGGATATTCTATCTAGCCCAGGAATGGTAGGATCTTTGAAATACTGGTCAATGGGCTTTGGAGTAGCCACTAACTGCAATAGCAATTCTAACTGTATCTTAAAATCTCTTGTATGAATTTAAGAAATAAATGGATGGCACGCCATAGAGTTGGAAAATGACCCTATTCAGATTTGTCATGATGAACATCTTACTTAGGAAGACAATAGAAGTAGTAGCTTTAGATTCTCATAGCATAAGAATGCAAGATAAACTGGAACAAATCAGAACACCACCTACCTGCTAAAATGCTTTAAAATGTGGATGGTGATGACCATTAAAGCAAAAAACAAAAACAAAACCAAAAACAAAACACATGAATCCATGAAAGAGACTGAAGACATATATGTTTTTAATATGTACCAGTGCTATTCAGAAAACAAAAGACTATCTGAAATCCTTAATCTTGTTAATAATAACTGAAAGCAGAATCCCACAGGTTAAGGTAATATAAGAAGTCAAAACAATTCAAAATATAAAATGAGCAACTTAATAGCAATCAAAAATTATGTTGAAGAATCTTGAGAAGCAAATGAATTAGAGGAGAGAGAACCCTCAAAAGAGGATAGAGAAATTTTCTATTTTTCCATATAGACAGACTGAGTCTTCCTTTTTTCTTCTACTTTTCTGAAAAATGGGAAAGTTACAGATTTGGACAATTTCCGTGATTATTGGTTTAAATGTTCTATAGAAAATGTACAAATGATTAACAATGCAGTTCTCTAGTTTCCTTTGTGATTCAAGCCTAACCTCATTTTTTCCTTAAAAAATTCCAAAACATTTATTGCCAAAAGCTTAGAATACCTCTGACTCTCCCAACAAACGTGAATTACATATTTATGTACTTTATAGAAAACAATGAACTTATAACATTAAAAAAAATTCTATAAACACACACACACACAGGCCAAGGAGTAAATAAAGTTCCAGGGATGCAAAAAGTAATACATTATTGAGTCATTGATTACTAAATAATCCAACTCAAAACTCTACAATTTTTACATGACATTTCTTTATTATCACAAAAACAATAGTTCCACAAACATTGCTTAAACTGTATTGAATGTTATGTACACACATAAATGCATACATGTATAATAAAATCCAAGTATAGTGAGAATGCTAACAGATTTTATTTCAAAAAGAAAATTGTTCTCAGGGAAGCTAGGTGGTGCAGTGGATAGAGCATGATCCCTGAAGTCAGGAAGACCCAAGTTCAAATCTAGCCTCAGACACTTAACACTTCCTAGCTGTGTGACCCTGGGCAAGTCACCTAACCCCAATTGCCTCAGCAAAAAAAAAAAAAAAAAAGTTCTCTAAAAACACTTCCAACACAATAGCATTAGATAAGTCATACAAAATGTCATTTCTTCCAGGAACATAGTTTAAATCTGATAAGATTTTGTCTAACATTAAATCCATCATTATTTCTCTTAAAGAGAACTGAATATGGCTTTTAAATCATAAAGAAGAAGTTTTACCTAATGTTAGCAAAATATTGTATCAAACATTTAATATATATGACACATAGTTATATGACCCCTATGGAAAGTATGTTAAATTGCTACTTTATCTCACAAAAACTTTTTTTCCAGTGATACGAAAATGCCTTTGGGACTTGATAGAAAATGAAATTCTTAATGTCCACCAAGTCAGGAGAGAGACTGAAGACTTAAAGCTTGAATCCTGAGGTCAAATTGGATAAAGACAATACTTGATTTCTCTAGCAAAGTGCATTCAGCATAAAGCTATCAAGAAGAAAGTTGAAGTAATTTATGTTTAAAAAAAAAAAAGAAAGAAAGAATGGGAAAAAAAACTGATAGGCATCCTGAAATCAAAGTGAATGTGAAGAACACATTTAAAGTCATTAAAACCTATGCAACATGAGTATTAATATATACTTTTAGCATAGTAAAATAGACAACTAACTGATTTTTAGATGTTCAGATAAAAACCCTACAATGTTAAAGATGAATTACATGATTCATCAACCAATAGTAACTATTAAAAGATTAACACTTCCTCAACTGAAAGGATGCCCATCAATTGGAGAATGGCTGAATAAATTACGGTATATAAATGTTATGGAATATTATTGTTTGGTAAGAAACGACCAGCAGGACGATTTCAGAGAGGCCTGGAGAGACTTAGATGAATTGATGCTGAGTGAAATGAGCAGACCAGGAGATCATTATACACGGCAACAGCAATACTATATGATGATCAATTCTGATGGACATGGCTGTCTCTAACAATGAAATGTTTCAAACCACTTCCAATTGTTCAGTGAAGAAAGCCATATATACTCAGAGAGAGGGATGTGAAATGTGGACCACAATATAACATTTTCATGCTCTCAATTGATGTTTGCTTGCATTGTGTTTCCTTTATCTGATTTTTCTTTCTTGTAGATATGATTTTTCTTGCACAACAATGATAAGTATGGAAATATGTATACATATATTCGATCTGTCAAGTATTTTAATATAATTAACACGTAGTGGATTTCCTGCCATCTAGAGGAAGGGTGGGAAATAGGGGGGAAAAATTTGTAACAGAAAGCTTTGTAAGGGTTAATGTTGAAGAATTACCCATACATATGTTTTGCAAATTAAAAAAAAAAAAAGATGAACACTTCCTGGCCAAAACGGAAATTAGAAACTGACAAAAGTACTTTATTTCACAAAGAAACTATTAAAGCTCAAAACAAGCGTATAATATGTGACTGGTTGTGAATATAATTGAAAGCAATTTATCTCTGAAAAAAGTTATGAAATGGTTAATATATAGAAATGTAATTAAAAATTCAGTCCAATGGTGATATCCATATAAATTCAAGTAAATAAAACTAATAGTTGAATTTGTTTGCTCATGTATAAAAGATTTATAACAACAATTAAGGATTAAATCATTGCCACCAGAAATTATAGAAGAGCTATCCTGAAGGTATTCAGACCAGAACAGATTATGCAATGACATTGTAGAAACTGTGTAATAATATGCTACTGAATAAGCAAAAATTTAGCATTCATTGGATACTTGGAAAGTCATGATCGGAGCTATGCATCAGCTCACTATTCTTTATCAACTAACAGCTAATAAATACTAGTACCAAATGTAAAACTTGAAATAAACTTTAGAATTCTACATATCACTTCTTTCCTCATGAACCTCTCATAGTTCACCGCTACCTACAGGAAGAAATCCTAGTATTCAAGATCCTCTAGAATGTGGCACTATTCATTTGACACAACCTAATTTCTTACTACTCCTCAAAATGAATCTTTTGTTCCAGACAAATTGGTCTTCTCAGCTTAATGTTTCCAAAATGTACTATATACACGTCTCCCTATTTCCATCCATGCAATTTCATTCACTTAGAATGTGCTCTTTCCTCTCTATTCTCATTTAATTTAATTATGATAAGCAAATCAGCCCCTCAACAAGTATTTATTGAGCACCCAATTTATTGCATGCCTAATCAGGTACTAAGATAGACACTAGGGATGCAAGAAAAGAAATTGTCTTTGTCCTCCTGGAGCTTTTATTTTTTTAGAAGAAGGGTTCTTAGTCTAGGATCCAAGAATCCCAGGATAAATTTCAAAAGGTCGGTGAACTTGGATAGGAAAAAATTACATTTCTGTTTTAAGATATTGGTCTCCTTTATAACCCAATACATTTTATTTTGTGTACTTTAAAACATTATTCCAAGAAGGGGCCCATAAGCCTTATGAGAATGTCAATGTGACATTCACACACACACATGCTCTCTCTCTTGCTCTCTATCACACACACACACACACACACACACACACACACACACAAATTAGGAATCCATGCTGTACTACATAACTAAGAGAACATTGTATATAGTAACAGCAATATTGTTTTAAGAACAACATTGAGCTACTAAGTTATTTTGACTATTATTTAACCAAATTAACTACAAAGGACATATGAAGGAAGTTGCTACCTGTATCCAGAAAAAGAAAAGATCAATAGGATAAATAGAAGTATGCATAGAATAATTTTCCATCCATCCATCCATACATACACACATTAGTGTCTAATTGTATCCATTTTGGGAAGGAGGGGAAAGTTTATACTATATCTTTATATTTAAAAGGAATAACAAGTTGTACATAATAGATTTACAGTTTCATGTGCAATTATCTTTTTAATTATTCTATATTATGGAAATGCTTGTTTTACTCCCTAAGTTAAAAATAAAATAAATAAAAATTTTAAATAAAAGAATCCATGCTCAGTAGAGTGAGTGGAAGAAACTGTATTTGACCTTAAAGATAAGTAGGGCTCAGATAGGTCTCTCATCTCCTCTATAAAAAGGCCTAGAATGGATTCCTTCCTCACCCCCACTTCTTAGAATCAAGACTCATCAAATCAAAACCACCTACATCCTATATGGGATTCTCTTGATCCAACTAGATGCTAAAATTGTCTTCTATGTACATATAATTTGTATTTATTTCTTTATGTACCCATATTTGTTTTCATAGCATGAGAAGAATATTGGGCTAAGAGTCAGCAGAGTCCTGGGTTCTCCACTACAAAATCATGAAATATTAGTTCTGTGAAAGACTTTAGCAAATATAATGTAACTTCTTCCTTTTTACAGATAAGGAACTTAGAACCTGAGAGTACTTATCTAAAGTCACATTGCTGACAACTACCGTGGCCAGGAATTGAAATCAAGTCTTATAACTTCAGGTCTAACATTCTGCTACATAACCTTTAGTGTACAAGTCAATTTACTGAGTCTCAGGGTTTTTTTGTTTTTGTTTTTTTTTTTTT
>JAJPUD010000411.1:0-124151 GCA_023553655.1 Myrmecobius fasciatus
TTTTTTTTTTTTTTTTGGTGAGGCAATTGGGGTTAAGTGACTTGCCCAGGGTCATACAACCAGGAAGTGTTAAGTGTCTACGGCCAAATTTGAACTCAGGTCCTCCTGACTTCAGGGCTGGTGCGCCATCCACTTGTGCCACCTAGCTGCCCCATTGTTCCATTTTTTTTTAATGTAGAATGGCTGTATCAGTTCACAATTCCACCAACATTGCATGAGTTCCCAATTTTTCCACATCCCCTTCAATATTTATGATATCTTTTGCTGTCACTTTAACAATCTGATAGGTGTGAAATGGTACCTCAGAATTGTTTCAATTTGCATTTCTCTAATTAATAGATTTAGAGTATTTTCATATGACCATAGGTAGATTTAATTTCTGAAATCCAAGCTCTGAAAATGGCTTGTTCATATCCCTTGACCATTTATCATTTGAGGAATGACTTGTATTATTATAAATTTGACTTAGTTCTCTCTATATTTTGGAAATGAGGCGTTTTATCAGAAACACTGGAAATTTTTTTTCCCCAGGTTTTTGCTTCCATCCTAATCTTGGCTGCATTGGTTTTCTTTGCAGTAGAAGTATAAGCAGTAGAAGTAACAATTTGGTGAAATCTATTTACACATCTGAATGTTTTTAAATGTATAACATAAAATGTATAGGATTACATGAGGAAAGACAGGTAGGGGTTTGGAAGATGTCACACAAGTAATTTAAAAAAGTAACTCTTTCAAATAGTTGGGACAATACTAAATTATTACCCAAGTTTTCTTTATCATTCATCTTATGCTTTTACTAATAACATTGAATAAAATTCTTTCATTTTGACCAAAAGATGATGTGTATATTTTGCATCATGTTAGATAAGAAGTTTTAGAACATTAGTCACTTTCATATTTGGGAAGAAATTTTTGCTAAGAAAAAAAGCAGAAAGTTGTTTTGAATCAAATCTCTAGGAATAGATAAATGTGATGACACAATTTTCAGATTATACCAGATTATATTAGTATAAAACATAAATATGATATAGTCAAAATCATACATTCATGAATATAATTTCTTTTGCTGATCAAAAACATGTGTTGAAATTGTCACTGAGTTTCTTTTTTCATTTCATATGTATAACGGTTTGGGACTACTGAAACAAATATAAAACTATTTGAGGATAAAATTTCCTTGGTGTAAGTTTAGTAAACTAAAGAGTTTTACTATGAACATTTTGTTTTGATGGTGGTGATTGTGTGAGCTTTTCTCTCCAATTTATTTTTGTGAGAAAATAATAGTAATTTGCAACGAATAATATTCTTTCCAACCATACCCAGAATTTTCTCTTCTTATCTCTTTCTCACTTCACTGGCTTATTTTAAGTTGTAGCTAACATTTCAGTTTCTGCAAGAATTCATTATTAGTTGTCCTGAATTTAATACTGTTCCTCTGAGATTGACAATTTATAAAATAGAGATAGGTAGAACATAATTGTTTGTATGCTATCTTCCTTCATAAGATTTAAGATTTTAAATTCTTTGAGGTCAAATTCTGCTTTTTCATTTCTTGATTCAGTATTCAGCCAAATGTTGCCACATAATAGTCACTTAATCAGTCACTTAATTTGTTGACTTTGGTTGATTAAGCCCTAATATTTAAGGGTCTGATTCTGCCTTTCTTAATCAATGGGAGGGCTGGATAGATAGAAGAGATGATAAGGGATTTCACATGTGATTTTTTTGCAGTTTTGCCAAATCAAATAATACAACAACATATTTTCATCCTTTAGAATCCATTTGAAAAAAATTTGACAATTCTAAAACATATTTACTTTGTTAACAGTATAATCTGGGATTATGAATAAGCATATGAATGTCTCTAAAGTAGACAGTACAGAATTATTAACAGTGATGCATCTGAAGCTACACACTTAGTTTCATCACAGAAATAATTCAGTAGGTAGAACACTGGGACCTGAAGTCAGGAAGACCAAAGTCAGAAAGGCCAAAGTTCAAATCCTTTCTCAGACTCTTACTATTTACTTATCTGTACCTCAGTTTCTTTATCTGTAAAGTAAGTATAATAATAATAAAAATACTAACTACCTCACAGGGTTGTTGTTATAGTCAAATTAAATAACATTTATAAAGCATTTTGCATACTCTAAGGAGATACTTAAATGCTAACTATTATTAATTATTATTATTATAATTATATATATATATATGGAGCTGGCTTAATGTATAAACATAAATCTGACAAGAAAATCCCTAATGAGGTCATGAGTCAAATATAACTGGGAAAAGTGACTGAAAAAAATTATGACCCATCAGTTCTTTTGTGTATTTTAGACATAAAAAAACTATTGAGCTTTATTTCCGTTTTTGTTTAAGGCAAAGGTCTTGTGGAGGGAGGAGAAAAAAGAACACCGTTGTAGCATTCCTAGGAAATTTCATTTTAAGAATATACCAAATTGGGAGAGGCGAGAGGGTTCAGGAGTGATAGTCAGGAAACAGTGAATTCTTATATAGAAAAGGAGCTGCTGTTACCACACTCTTTGAAGGATCATTTGTCAAGGTATGAGACACTGATTAATGCTCTTGATTTGAATTTAGGAAAACCTGGGTTTAAATCCTCTATCAGAAACATATCAACTATACAATCCTAGGCAAGACATTTACTTCCAGATTTAGGTTCTTTCTTATGTAAAATGAGAAATTTGGATTTAGTGATTTCCAACATTCCTTCCATGCTATATCTATGATCTTTTGATGAGGAGAGAGTGGGAATAACTATAGTGCAGATGATTTCCTGTCATTATATATATATATATATATGGTAGGTTATACCTTCTTGTCCCAGAAGGGACAAAATATACTAATAGGTATTTCTATAGTGTTTTCTTCACGTCTGCTTGAATACAATGCATATTTGTTGCTATCTGACAGACTTGGGCCTCCACAAGGAAGGACAAAAGTTTGTATATCCAGCCAGATATCCTTATGTGGTCAGGTAAGTTGATGAGAACAGATAAAATGGTTTTCTTGTTCTGTGAGATAGTTTTGATAAACATTCCAGAAGCCATTTAGTTGAGGTTCTCTGGAAGTGTGTGCTAAATTGCTTACATTTAAGGGAAAAAAAATTCCTTAAGTAATACAACATGCTAGAAGTATGGAATTTGTCTAAACTTATTCCCTTACTTGTTTTCCTAGGAATGCAAGTTTTAGAATGGAATGGAATCCCCCTGACTTGTAAGACCTATGAAGAAGTCCAGAGTATCATTAATCAACAAAGTGGGGAAGCAGAAATATGTGTAAGACTGTGAGTTTTTCCCCATCTTTTTGTTTCCATTTTTTTGGCTTTTCACGTCTTATTTTTCTTTAAAATTATTAAGGTGGAAACTTTTACCAGTTTGTATGACTTATCTGTATTTAAATGTAATTAGAAAATAAAGCTTTAATGGTTTCTTGTGCCTGTTATAAAACAAATGCTCTTTAGCATAGAATACATTCAATTCGTTTTCAATAATATGTCAACAATTCTTCCCTTTCATGTCTTTTATTAAATATGCTTCATTTAGATGAAATCTATAACTCACTTATAATCCATGAGAAATGTACACCTAGGTTCCAATTAGTGCAAATATATAATCTTGTTTAATTATCAAATATTCAAATCCACACTGCACATTTCTCTTTGGGAGAGAACAAGTGACCACATTTTCCATATGCAATCCCTGCAGAGGATTCATTATTCATACTAATTATGACCTAGCAGCATTTGTAACATGTCAATATGAACTTACATTTGTTCCATCAAAGATTTCACCTTAAAGAATCATTTTTACAGCCACTTAACTTTTTTAACAGTACTGCAAATATGTATCAATTGCAGAAGGGGGTTATGCTGGGGAATTGCTTTATATATCATTGATCACTTTTCATTTAACTAAAAAAAAGACAGTGCTTAGAAGGAAGAAGGACCTTTTATCTCAGGCTTCTTTTGCTTTCTTTAGGGATATTAACATGCTCTCAGATTCGGAGAATTCCCAGCACTTGGAACTACATGAACCACCAAAGGCTGGTAGGTGAAAGTAATATATTTCCAAGTGCCTGAAATCAAATCAAATCCCTTAAATATTAAAAAAATAGTTTCATAGAATTAGAGACCGAACCTAATTTCATAGAGGGATTTCTTAAATAAGGATCATCATTCTACTAATGCAATGAGCATCTTTTTAGAAATTTATAATCTTATGGATTTATCTGCAGAACTGAGAGGTCACACAATCTGTGGGTGTGTCAGAACCTTGAACCTTTTTTTTGAAGCTCCAAGGTCTTTTCTTATCTGTTATATCATCCAACCTCTTTCTAGGTTCATAATAAAACAAATATCTTTACTTAATGTAAGAAATTATAAAGACCAATTACATCCATGTAGCTCCTTGACACTTAGAAGAGTGCTTATATTTCAGTTTTATCATTTTTTTTTCTTTCAACAACTCTAAAAGACTTATTTGCATTCAGCATTGTACCTGGCACAATGTTCCTATTGAATGATAGAGTAAATTATGAAAAAAAACTTAGATTTCATGAGAATCATGATTTGTCCAAGTTTGCCTAATTCATAAGTGGAAGAGTTCAAGCCCAAATGTTCATGATGCTAAGTGAGACACTTGCTGCCTTTTATTTGGATGCTAGGTTATAGTTAATACTAATCCCTATTTTTATAAAAGTGATTTTTTTTCTTTGAAAACCAAAAAATCTGTCCCTTAATAAATGAAGACTTTCTACGAATGTTTGCTCTGAGATTAAAAAGGATGCTTAGATAATAGAGAAAAAAAGACAAAAACAAAAACAACTCAAATCACATAAAGCATGTTTCTGGGAGACAAGAATGAACTACCCCATTGATTTCATACAGTATATTTTGCTTTTTTCTCAAAATGAAGCAATTTATGTCCGTTCTGGAAATGTAAGTAAATAAGATAGGCAAGAGCTCTGACTTTTATCCCTTCTGTACACAAAACATCTTTTGAAGTTCATAAGATTATTAATTCTCAAGAAGCACATGAAGGTATGAAGGAGAATGAGAGTAAATTATATGAGAAGTGTAATTTACTGCTTCACACCAAGGATTACCAACACGTGCCAGACATTTTGCTTAGCACTAGGTATACTGTGATATACAAAAAAGTTTGAGAAATAATTTCTGGATAATTGATCATTTTATTCATCATGTTAGAAGTAATTAATAAAAGGAGAATCATGAATGCCCCAAAGCCCCAATGGAACCCACTTGATTATATGCTTTTGGAAGAATGGGTATTCCTGAGGATGGAAGTAAACTCTGATTGTCAAACAAGTAATGAGAGAATGAAAATTATAATTAGAGGTCAGGGCTAATTCTAATGAGAGTCTGGAGGACAAAATTGATCACTCAGTCTTGATCAGAGACTTATTTATACCTATATCACCCCACCTAAGGTGATCTAGACAAAAGCTGGAGAAACCACTTTTCCTAGACCTAAGTAAAATACTACAGGCTAGAATCCATCAATTTCTTTACTATTTGAATAAATCTGAGTTTCCCCCTTCATTATCAACCACACATTCCAAAGGCTTCCTGAATAATCCACTGGGGATGATTTCTGAATGAAGAAGCAGAAAAGAGGAAAAACCTGAGGTCTAATTCAATAATTGGCTCTTAATATAAGAGCCAATGATAATAATCATTTCTCTCAATACAAAGACAAAAACGAAAGCATTCTTGACTCCATAAGGAGCTTACACTATCCATAATGTGTTACCAATTTCCTTGTAATTAACTGAAGTTTGACATTTTATCTTTGATATCCAGAATTCTAATAGTGCTGATGTAGCTAATGGTATAGAAGTAAATTTCTTCAACATGAACTTAATATATAAAACTATTTTTATATTGTTGCAGTAGACAAAGCAAAATCCCCTGGGGTGGATCCAAAGCAATTGGCGGCTGAGCTCCAAAAAGTTTCTCTCCAGCAATCACCATTGGTTCTTTCTTCAGTTGTTGAAAAAGGATCACATGTTCACTCTGGCCCCACATCAGCTGCATCCAGTGCTGTTCCTAGTCCTGGTCAACCAGGATCACCCTCTGTGAGCAAAAAGAGGCACAGCAGCAAGGTGAGTCATATCTAAATATGTTGTCAGTATGGTTTCTTTTTTTAATCCCATCTTTAGATCAGGGAAAAACAAATGAGAAACAATTTTGAATCCCTGAGATTCCTGCTCAAGCATCTTTCCTTTTACTCTAACAACATAATTGCTAAGAAGCAAAAGTCAAAATTATATTTCTTATATGCTACAATAATTTCTTATAATCTATCCTTTTAATCTAGCAATTAATTTTTCTTATACAAATATAAAAGTAGAATATACCACAGTTTTTGTGTTCTGCACAGTTTTTTTAAAGTATGCTTTTGATATTCTGAACTTTATAATAATAAGAAGAGAAAGAAAAATGCCTATGTGACAAAGTAAGCCATTTAAATCCCTCTCAATCTCAATGTAATTACTTGTAAAATTGGAGAGGTCAGTAGACTCAGTGGATAAGCTCTTCTAGAACTATAATAATGGCCCTATGATACTAAATTATGTTCTAGAGTTTTTCACATCTCAAGATATGAAAATTACTAAATAAACAGCTATCAGTCTACTACCTTTCATAGATAGGAGTTTATTCTTTGCATCTTCCTAAATGTCAAACAAGTGAGGTGCCCGTTCTAGATTTTCCCTCCTGGCCTGCTCAGTGCATTATAACTATATAAGGCAGAAAATTTCCTAGTCAAAATTTCATTGGTATTGGCCAAAAGCTGTTGTGATCCTTTCAGAAAGAGAAGTAAAACAGGATACAATTTTTAGAACATGTTTGTATTTACAAAGTGGAAAGGGGGAAAGACCAAATTACTAAAAGCAAGTTCTATAAGATGAAAATCATTACTACTTCTGAGTAAATGGGCAGGCAAGGCAGAGACAAGCAAGAAAATGCAAAGGGATGTGTTTATGACTCATGTTCAACTATGCTAAACTCACTAGATCACCCACATCTACTATGCAAACATAGAATCTATATATGTATGTCCACAGATATGTATTTAGTGATTATTCTATGGATATATATATATATTTACAAATATAATTATATGCATTGTATGTTTATAGTTATATATCCATGTTTATATGCAAATACAAACACATAAATGCATATGGACATGTATGTATGTATATATGTGTGTGCATGTGTATTCCTTTTCTCCCTTTCATAAGTTCTGCCCAGGGCATCTCTGTCCACTAAAAAATACTTTCCTTTTCTATTTTCTACACACACAAAATAAATAATATATAACTTTCTCAACCAACATTTTCATTCCTTTTTCAGTATTCAAGTTTAGCATCAGAATGGACTATTTAGTCTAACTCCCTCCTTTCAGGAGCCTGAGATTCAGAGATGCCAAATAACTTGCCAAAGTCTTGCAGTTACCTCATTGGATGATAAAGACCATAATCTCCTGATTCCCAAGATGATTTTTTTTTTTCTTAGAATGTTTTCATTCTTAGATCCTGGCACCACTTCTTAGTGCCTTCTTCCTGAGATTTCTCTCTTCTCCTTATTTTCCTCCTTCTCTTCCTTCCTTCCTTTGCCTTCCTCCTTCTCCTTTTATTCTTTTCTTTTTTTCTTCCTCTCTACCTATCACCTATCTATTATATTACACAATTATCTATGTGCTATCATTTCTATTAGAATTCTAATTCCTGGAGCATAAGAACTATGTTTTTGCTTTTCTTTAGAATCACCAGCACTTAGCATAGTGCCTGGCATATCATTAGAACTTAATAACTGCTTGTTAACCAACTAATTATGCAACAGATATCTGTACTCCATTGCTCTAAAGAGTCATAGAGCTTAACATATGAGCCTAAGATTAAGCAGTCCCAGTATCCCCATCCTCATCAAAATAGTAGTCTCTTTTTGTCTATGTGATGATATCACATATTACTTAGAACATGCTGAGAGAAATTTGGTAAAAATCCTTCACTTTACATCATTTGAAATATAGTTATTCTATAAAATAATGAGCAGGATATGCAAGATTGGACAAGGATATTTTTCATATTTATAAACTTGTTATTGTGACTTCTCAGGAGACTAAATGAAGCTGGCATCAGAAATAAGGCAGCTAGCATTTTTCTTTTGCTTGTCAAATTCTTATGTTTTAAATCCTGCTGAAACCCGAATGCTTTAGCTGAGATTTAACATTACTAAAAGGACCAGGTTCAAGTGAAAAGCTTATAGTGTGGTATTAGAACATATTCTTCCCAAAAGATAATTCTCCAGAACACACATTCAAATATAGAATTATGTCTTTGCCTAGTCACATATTATCTGTTAATCCTCTAAATCTAGGAACATTAAGAAATATTAGAAATGCCCAGAATTATCCAAAGTGATGGATGCCTAAGTACATTTTGCATTTATAGAATAAAATACAAAGAGTTTTCAATGTCTAGTCACTTACAGGTCCAACTAGTATTTCTTCTGACAGATGTCATGTGGAGATGAAAAAAAATGTTCTATAGTTCCTCTGGTAACTAATGAAAGATCAAAGCAGCACAGTAGGATGTTGCTGGATGCATTGATGTACTGTATTTTTTTGTTTTGTGCAAGAAATCAGATGGTATATGGTTTTCTGCTATTTTTGCTGAAGTGTCAGGGATAACTTAGATGCACTTTTATGTTGGAAAGAATATTTTACTGACCAAATAAAAGAATGTAGATCCATCTCTATAAAAATGTGATTTAAAAACTTGCTAGATCTCTTTGACTTTGTTTATGGCATTTCTGTACCATAAATGGCTTTACATAAAAAATAGTGATCACAGTGTCTGTCTGATTATTACTATCAACTTAGGAAGTTTTTTATTTGATAGATGGTAGAAACATTCAATACTGGTGGCATAGTGTGTGTGTGTGTATGTATATGTGTGTGTGTTTGAGGAAAGAGGGAGGGGGAGAGGGGGAGAGAGAGAGAGAGAGAGAGAGAGAGAGAGAGAGAGAGAGAGAGAGACAGGGAGAGAGACAGATAGATAGAGACAGGAAGAGAGAGACAGAGAGAGACAGAGACAGAGAGAGGGATGGATGGAGAGTGAGGGAGGGAAGAGAGATCCATCCTCACAACATCTGTGTGGTAGTTACTGCTATTTTTCCTATTTGACACATGAGGAGACTAAGACAGACAGAAATTAAGAAACCTGTGCAAGTTTACAAGATAGTATATACCTGAAGCATGGTTCTAATTCAACTTTTCCTAATTCCAAGTGCAGCAATCTATTTACTATGCTATCTATTAATAATCAAGACAATGGGTAAGTAAATAAATTACTAAAGTTAATAGATTCAGAATTTTAATATTTTTACATAAAATGGAATCCCAGGATTTCATCACTAAGTAAATTTTCTAATATTTGTAGCGTTGAACTGTGTGGTAACTTCAAATTAGGCCACATTCCACAATATATTATTTAATTCCACAATATATTATTAACATCCAGTAAAATTAGACTTCTATGAATAATTGCACATATTTTAATTATGTTACAGCCCATTTGCCTGAGAAAAGTTGAAGGCCTCTCTTTCATTTTGCTTGCAAGGAGCTCAATTTTTTCTAGCTCTTATTTCTCCCTAGCAAGATTAAGGCCAAAACATGTTTCTCATATACTTCAAGGAACAAGGAATTCTTTTTAACTGTTTATTTGTTTACTTGTTTGTTTGCAGCAGAAAGAGGGAGAAATTATTTTGATTTGTTTTGTTATTTAGTAAAGGCATCAGCTTGAAAACAAAAGGCTTTTCATGCCAGACTTTTCAGTATGCTCTGCCTCTTCCCCTTTATTAGTCTGCCATCATCTTCCTGAAAACAGGTGACCACACATCTTACCTCAAAGTAGTCATACTTAGGGGACACAAATCTTCCTCAATTTGCTACATATACATGCTACAAACAGTAAAAAAATTCAGATGCCTTTGGGAGAAATAATAGTCTTTTGTGAAGGGGATCCAAGATTGATTTGTGGATGGTCTAGTAAACACAATCAAAGAATTTCATAATTAGAAGGATCTTCTGAAGATAATTACTGAATCCATATCTGAAAAAAAAATTTCCCTCTGTATCATTCCCTTAAAACTTTGTATAAAGACATTAAGTAAAAGGGATGGAATCTACTCCCTTACAGGGTAAAAAAAATCCCATTTTTTGGTCATTCTAATATTAAAGATCTTTTTTCTCATCAAACCTGTTTTCTTATTAACAGATTTCACATATTACTATTATTTTTGTCCTCTGAGCTATGACATAATTAATTAAAACCCTCTGTCATATAACAGTAATTAAAGACCTAAAAAGAGCTACCATGCCCCCATCCAGTTCTTATTTTTTCCCAGTTAAACAGACTAATTTTCCTCTGATAGTCCTCATTTAGCATGAACTCAAAGCCCTCATGTATCTTTGTTCCTTTCTTTTTGAGAGTGCCAGTTTCTAAATGTTCTTTCTAAACTATGGTACCCCATACTGAACACTATTCTATAGATGATCTGGCAAGGCAGATTATCACCTTCCATATTCTAGACCCTATATCTTAAATAATGTAGCCTAGGATTGCATTAACAAGAGTTCAATAAGACCTCCCTGAGGTTAATTTCTGCCTAGATATGCTTCCCAGTTTTATATTCTTTAAATTGTTTAAAGTTTATTTTCATTATTGGCAACATATTTAGAATTTGAAATTGAAAATTTAGTACACTGGATCAAAAATAAAATGTATTTGTGAAATAGCATAATTATTATTTTTTTAATTTTACCAAACTATATGAATTTTAACAGTAATAAAGCAGTCTCTTTAAAGTGTCTAGGTTATGTTCATACAAATGGATATTGCTACATTTCATTAAAAAGGAATAAATCTTTTATTTTGCAATATTACTTTGAATAATGAGTTCCTCCTTATATACATCATTTATAGTAAAGAATAAAAAGACAAAAAAAAAAAACCCAAAAAACCAAACAGCAAATTTAACCAACATATCAATCAACTTCAACAATATATCAAGTGTCCTATATCCATAGTGTCCTACCTCCCTGAAGAGTGATACAGTCTTACAGTTCTTCTTTGGGGACAATTTTGATCTTTATCATTTCACACCATTCTGTTTCATTTGGTTTTATTGTTCTTTACAATTTACATTTTCATGGTCATTTTGCACATTGTTTTGTTTGTTTCTGCTTATTTCATTTTATATAAACCCATATGTCCCCCAAGCTACTCTGTATTCATCTTATTATAATTTCTTATAACACAGGAACATTTCATTATATTCACATACTGCATTTTGTTTAACCACTCCCCAACCTATGGGCATCTAATGTATTTTAAGCTCTTTGCAACTGAAAAAAAATATGCTGCTACAAATAATTGGACCTTCCTATAAAGGAAAAAAAAATTTTTTTAAATTATCAAATTTGTTTCTATATTATATACCTTTATAAGCACAATTTAATGCCTAAATTTTATGTCACCAATATAATTTATTCAGAAGCAATTTAATTCCCATTTATTATTTGAGATTGTAAGGAATAACAAACACTATGTCTTCAATCAGTCCTTATGCCTAGTTTTAACAAAGATCACTTTCAATGCTTATTCCATGATGTGGTATAAAGAATTCTGAAATTGTTGTCTGAAGAATTGGGTTGGAAATCCAATTCTTCCATTTACTAACCTTGAATTTTGAGCAATTCATTCTATCATTATGAATCTCAGTTTCTGATCTGGAAAGTGGAGATAATATATAATAAACTATTAAACATTTACAGAAATGTGAACTATTATGCCTGCAACCTAACTGATAACAGTATCATAAAACAGATACAATTTTGATGAATGTAGAAAACAAGGAAAAGAAAAATTTTGGAATATAGGGAAATATTATCATTTTAATATATCTCAGGAAGCAACAGGAAGTCAGTGTGCATATGGAAAACAAGACATTTACGGAGAAAGAAAGAAGCACATCAAAAATAAACTTTACCTGCCTAACGATCTTGTATCACCTATTTCTATTTCCTATTATAAAAGCATCATGTATGAGAATGTACCACTCTCATTTTTTTCAAAGGTGGAAAACTATGGATGGGGAATCCTACATAATCTGTTACACTTGAATGATGAATTAGTTCTACTGAAGTATTCTTTTAAAAAATGTATAAGGGATGACTGTCTGGGAGGGTAAAACAGTATTTTGCGAAATAAAGGTGGTGGAAAAACAATATATATTTAAATAAATAAAAACCTCATAGTTTTCTGCTGAGTCCCTCCCATGTCATATCCAATTTTGGTAAACACAATTTAATAGATAAATTATATATTTCACCAGAAGTGGTTAAGGTGAATTTATAATCCCTATGTGTCTTTTGGAGTATTTTTTTTAAAAAATTTCTGATATTTCTGATATTAAGTTATAATTTTAAAAAGTCTAGTTCCATAAAAGTGATTTATGTAAAGATGAAATGTATGCTTCTTCTTTGTAAAGTATAAATAGGAACCCCATTTGAAACAGATCAACTGAAAACTGTATGCAATTTACTATCAAACCAAAATTGTGTAACCACCAAAATTAATAGAATTTCAGAATGTTGAATATCAAATTATATGAATGTTCTATGTAACAATGTTTGCATGCGTTCTTTAATATTACAGCCCACTGATGCAACAAAGTCTGTCTCTCATCCAATTACTGGAGAAATTCAGGTATGAAAATATAAAATATGTTAATTGTTGTATGTTTTTGAGTAATGTTTTTCCTACTGGCATTATTGATATTGTGAATCCAAGGACCAAAATCTTTCCTTTTTATTTATGGCATTATGTTTAAATGTCAATTTTTACAGAATGATATTTTACTTAGAAGGAATTTTTATGAAATAAAAGTGACCACTTTACCCTCTTCTAACAAGGTTTAGAAGACATCCCTCCCTCTAATGTAATATGATTACCTAAATCATAAAGTTAATTTTCAGATTTTCTCTCAAGCTGCTATTTGACATATTTAATCTTATCATTCAGATTTTGAGGGCAACACAGGAAGTATTTTTATATATTTCTTTGTTAATTTGTAAGATTTCAATGTATTCCTCCATTAAATGAAATAAAAATCACTCAGTTCATCAGATATTATTTTAAAAACTGTAGACCTATTTTTCCTATAATAGTTGTTTCACATTTCTTTCTATACTAAAACAACCTAATCTTTTCAGATTAAAAACATTAAAACTATTATATATGTACTTATATATAATTTCTTGACAATAAAATCAATAATAAAATGATATATTAAAATAATTTATCTTTATGAAAGACCAAAGCTAGCATCTTCTCAAACTTTCTCATATAACTGCAGATCACTTCACTTCTGAGAACATTTATTTTATTTAGCATAACAATTAAGATCCTTTTCATAAAAATCCCCTTTTCTCGATAAAAGTTACAATAGTTTCTCCCAGTTTTCCTTAACTAATCTTCAACTTTGACAAGAAAACAGTCTCTCTAGATTCTTTCAAGTTCATATTCTTAGCAATCTCTCTCCAGGCTTATTCCTTATAAAATGACTTTTTAATGTTCTTTTAAAATGTATGGACAATTCTCATGGAAAAGAAGTTTCTCTTCACCTTGTTTCTCACTATTTTTCCAACAGTTTATCTCATAGATAAACCTAACATCTAAGTTCAACTCCCATACACACTGTCCCTGACTCTACAAGGGGAATCATTTCATTGAAAATTACAACTGTTTGGTCTTTAATTTCTCAGCTCTAAAAAGAGATAGTAATAGCCTCTGAGCTTTCTTTTAAAAAAGCACCAAGAATGGTACTGTTTTCATTAGTATTCAAAACATTCTCACATTTTTAATTGCTATAATTTAAAAAACTTTAATCACTTTCAACTACTTAAAAAATGCTTAAGTATATATGATTCCATTGCATATTAGTCAACTTCAACTTTTCACTCATCAGTTAACAAGGAAATGTTTAATAACTTCTTTGTGCTGATAGACTTTGAGGGAAGATAGGGGAGTGGGTTCCATATAAATGTAAAGCATAAGTAGACCTTGTGATCACTACTTATCTAGTCTAAATTTGAGAATGAAAAGTAATTTATTAAACACTATGAACCATGGATTTTGATAAGCATTTTTGTAAGAATATATATATATATATATATATATATGGGGGGGGCAGCTAGATGGCACAGTGGATAGAGCACCAGCCCTGAAGTCAGGAAGACTTGAGTTCAAATCTAATCTGGTCTCAGACACTTAACACTTCCTAGTTGTGTGACCCTGGGCAAGTCACTTAACCCCAGTTGCCTCAGAGGGAAAAAAGTATTTTTTTTTTTAAAGAGGAAGAAGAAAAAGACAGTCTCTACACTCAAAATACTTATATTCTAAAGTAGAAAGATAATATATCTGGAAGAGTGGTGGCCAAGGAAGGAAGATTTTCATTTTAGAAGTCAGGGATGGTGAGTGGAGTCATAGAGCAATTAATTATTTAACATGTCCCTTCTAGAAAGGTCAATGCTATTCTTGATTGCTATTCCAAAAGAAAGAGGTAAAAAGCAAGTATGTGCATATAGATTAGCAGAGGGGGAGAGAAGGGGTCACTCTTAAAAGAATTCTTTCTGGAAGGGCTAGAAATTACGAAGACCCATCAATCAGAGGCCCAGATCACCAGGGCAGTAGATAAAGTGAATAAATTGGGCATGGAATATGAAGTTCCCTAAATAAATAAAATAATGCATTGGGTTGAAATAGAATCTATGATGCAAAAGCAATATGGCCTGAAAGTGAGGTGTATATATAATATAGATATAACAAAGAGAATCTAGTAAAAATCCATATAATCCAGAAATTAAATAAATTATACACACATGTGTGTATAATTTATTTAATTTCTGGATTATATGTATGTGTGTATATAAAACAAAGATAAGCATTAGTAAAAATTCATAAAAAAGTCACCTAAATGGTAGTGGTTTTTGTTTAGTCATGTCCAACTTTTTGTGCCCCCATGAACCAAAGTATAGCAGGCCCTTCTTTCATCTACAATCTCCTAATATCTCTCTAAGCTCATATTCTTTACTTCCACAGCCTTATCTACTCATGCCACCCTCTACCATCCCCTTCTCCCTTTGCCTTCAATCTTTCCCAACACCAGAGTCTCTTCTGATGAGTCCCATCTCCTCATATGTGGTCAAAGTATTTAAGATTCAGCTTCAACATTTAATCTTCCAGAGAATAGCCTGATTTATTTTTTTACGTATTGACTAATTTAATCTCTATGCTGCTCAAAAGACTCTCAAAAGTCTTCTCCAGCACCAAAATTCAAAAATGTCAATTCTATGGCATTTAACTTAGAGTTCAACTCTGAGCCATATCACTATTAGAAAAACCATAGCTTTGATTATATAGACCTTTGTCAGCAAAGTGATGTCTCTCCTTTTTAGTATGCTGTATAGATTTGCCATTGCTTTCCTTCCAGGGAGAAATTTCATGATGACAGTTGTCTTAGCACTCTTAAATCTGACACTGTTTCCATTTTTTCTCCCCGTATTTACCAGAATATAAACACCAGTAGCCATGATTTTAGTTTATTTATTTTTTGTTGTTGTTTGTTTTTCATGTTAAGCTTAAACTAGCTTTAATATGCTATTTCACCCTCTTCAAGAATAAGGTAACAATATGTAGGCTTGTCATCTTTCTTTCTCAGTCTTAAATCAGTCAACTATTCCATGCTTAGCACTGACTTTTACTTCTTGACCTGCACACAGGTTCCTCGGGAGACAAATAAGATGATCCAATTCTCTACTCTTTGAGAACTTACCAAAATTTGCTATGACCCACATGGTCAAAGGCTTTAGTGCATCCAGTGAGGCAGACATAGATTTTTTTTTTTTCTGGAACTCCCTTGCTTTCTTCATTACCCAGTGAATGTTGGCAATTTGGTGTCTAGATGCTCAGCCTCTTTAAAAAATAGCTTGTGCTTCTGGTAATTCTTAGTTTACATATTGCTAAAGCCTAGTTTTCAGAATCTTAACCAGAATCTTGCTGGATGTGAGATGAGTACAATTGTTTTGTAATTTGAACATTGTCTGGTATTCTTTAATATTGGGAAGTAAGATAATCTTTTTTAATACAGGGGACACTGTTGAATTTTTAAAATTCATTGGTGTGTTAAATGTAGCATTTTAATAGGATCATCTTTTAAGATTTTTAAATTCCATCCCTTCCTCTAGTCATATTGCAAACAATATTTCCTAGGGCAAACTCCACTTCATTCTCTAGGATATCTGGATCCAGATCAGTAACCACACCTTTGTGGTGGTCAGTAATGTTTAAAATATTTTTAAAATAATTCTTTTGTACATTCTTGCTACCTCTTCTTAATCTTTTCTACTTCTGTTAAATCCTTACCATTTTTGTCTTTTATCATGCCTATTTTTGCATAAAGCATAATACTGATCTCTTGAAAAGATCTGGCTTTCCTGTTCTATTTATTTTCTTCTATTTCTTTGTATTGCTCAATTAAAATAACTTTGTCTCTGTTATGTACTGGAATTCTACATTCAGGTGGGTATATCTTTCCCTTTGGCCTTTTCTTTTGTAGGTTAAAAAATCATCTGTTCCTTCAATTAATGCAGTTTAAATTCCTCATCTTATCCTATCAGTCTGGTCTTCCATACATGCATTGCTCCTTGTAAATGTTCCCTTCAAAACACTAGGCTAAGAAATACACAGAATTTTTCTGACAATGGAAGAGGAGAACCTTAATGTCATGACACTTGGTTTGGATGAAATATTCTTTAATACAATCTAAAATCCTACTAATTCTTTGGACTGACACATCACACTACTGATTCATTTAGCCTGTGGTCCAAAAATTGGTCTTTTTCTTATGAACTGCTATCTGGAGACTTCACTATCTATTCTATATTTGTGTATTTATGATTTCTATGACCACAAGTAATTGATTTAATCTCTCTGTGTCTTTTTTCTCCTCTGTAGTATAAGGGATTTGGACATGATAGCTTCTAAGTTTTTCTTGCATCTCTAAACATATGATGTTTGTAACTCTGAATTTATAGAAATTATGATATTTCATTATTAATATTATCTATTAATTTCATCTATTAAATCTTGTTAGCATTAGCTCACAGTTCTAGTCTATAAAGATATTTTTGATCCTAATTCTTTCATCTCTGTTATCCCTCTAAGCTGAAAACTATCTGCAGATCTGCTGAGTATGCCAACTATGTCTCTATCCCAGTCTTAATGATAAAATATCATAGAAGAAAGCCAAACTGTCAAGGCTTATTAATAAAATATCGAGTAGAACATATCTTGCTCCAGATTGATATTAATCCATTTATTAGTATTTTCTGTGCTCAGTTCTGAACATACCCTATAATACAATTCATATTTCTCCACCTTATTCACATGAGTAGGAAAAAAGTTGTCAAATGCTCTATAAATTTCAAATATGTTAGATAAATGGTATCAGTTCATCCATAGTCTGGGAACTCTTTCAAAGATTGGATGAATCTGGCATAATTTGTTTTGAAATATAAATGCTTACAACTCAATTCTTTAATAACTACAATAGAATTTTGCCAGAAACCAATGTCAAACCTACTTAGAGTTTAAATAAATGGCAAAATTAACTCAATATTTTATCACCTGTAATTCCAAAGTATCACTTAATTTGTTTTCAGTACTCACTCAATGTTTTCATTACTCAGTCTGAAAGAGTAGTATAGACAATCTGTCTGTTGCATTTTCATTCTCTATATAAAATTTGTGATATGTTCATTTGTTTATAGGTATAGTTTTTTTTTTTAATTTAATGGGAATAAAATCTAAAAAAGAAGCAAACATCTATGTAATGTCAAAATGATCATTTAATTCATTAGCCAGATATTAGAACCAAATATTTTGCTTCTTATTAACCTTGTTGTCACTTTGCATTTTAAATTTAATTGTTTTCTTTTTTTGGTGTGTTAATTTTATGTAGATATAGCTAAAGTATCATTCAGATCATCAATTATAGTACTGTCATAGTACTATAATTACTGTCATAGTAATTCTATTCTATTTTCCAAGATTAAAAAAAGCTTTAACAGATTATTTTATCTCAAGCTCTTGTTCTGTTGAAAAATACAGAATGAGAAGAGTTGTAGGATTATCATAAGAGAGTTAGGATAACAACACTTAGAAATTCATTAATTGCTGCCTTTTTCACCATACTTATATTCTTATCCTGAAATATCTGTCTCTAAATAGTATCTATCTTAATACCCCTGGCTAATCATGTAGGGGAGAAAACAATTTACTTGTTCTGACAAAGTTATCAATTGTGTGTTCCATTCTGAATGAGCCAGTAAGTATTAAAAGAATTAGTCATTGATCTAAACTTCAAAGACTTATTTTAAAATGAAAGCGATATTCCTTGTAGTTTTTCCTTTCAGAAACACATGCTAATAGGCCTACACTTTTTGTTTTTCCTTTGAAATGAATAGGCATTGAGAAAGGATTGTATAGTAGAAAGAGCACTTGATACTAGATGTATCTTTGTATGATTTATATTTCTGTAATGCTCATTTTTTTTATTTGCAAAATGAAGGAAGTAATACAGCTGTCATACAATTATGTAAATTCTAACCATACATAAATGTGAAATGTTACCTTTAACAAGAACCAGAAATTAGATAGGCTATTTCAGTGTTAAAGATTAAATAATTTATTTTGTAGAATAGGTATTATTCATTTTTCTAGAAAAGTACAACAAATTCAGGGATACCCAGTTATGAAGCACCAATTGTGCTAGGTATTGAGGGTGGGAGTTAAGAATGGGAATAGAATGGAATTTAGATAATGCTGATTATTATTCTCAATGAATTTATATGGAGGTAATGATAGCAACAGAGCAGCTACATGGTATAGTGGATAGAGTGTTGTGCCTGAAATTAAGAAGACATATCTTTCTGAGTTCAAATCTGGTATCAGACATGTACTAGCTGTGTTTCTCTGGACAAGTCATTTAACTCTGCCTGTTTCCTCATCTGTAAAATGAGCTGGAGAAGGAAATGACAAAACACTCTAGTATCTCTACTACTACTAAATGGGATCCTTGAAGAGTCAGACACGACTGAAAAATGACTGAACAAAAAGAACAAGAATAACAACAATATAAAACTTTTAGTTTGCAAAGCACTCCACATATATTATTTCATACAATTCCTTTATGAAACAGATGAAATAAATATTTTAGATACCATTGTACTTATTTGAAAGATGAGGGAACAGAATTTATTAAATTCCTACAGCATACCAAGATATACAAAGAAACAAACATATACAAAAAATAATTCTTTTTTTTCTCCCAAATTAACTAATCAGTGATATCTTCAGGTACAAAGCATATGTTTAGTCCCTGCAAAGAGGCCCAAGCACACCTAGGAGACATCTCACCTCAACATGTGCTTGTTGACCTGCTCAGCGGGAAGTAGTAGCTGGTTAAATAGCAAAAGACCCAACCCTTTTCACTGGATAAACTAAAAGGAATTAATCATCATTGACCAATGGTCACCAGTGTTGTCTGCTTCCTGTAGGTATATCACTTCCTGTCACTGACTTAGGGTCTGACCTTTAGAGACCTCCAGGCCTTGAGATCATATAACTTCCTGTGGCCTGGGGCCAAGGCCTGATCTTCAGGCTCTAAAGACCTCTGGGAATAGGGATCATATGACTTAGGCCTAGTCTCATACACTTCCTGAGAAATAGTCTCACTCTACACAACTAGGAATTATTGAACCCCTATCAATCCTGACTACAAGACCAGTGCTCAGTCTACCAAACTTCTATGCTGTCTTCTAATACACATACTAATAATATAAAATTCTCCACATTAAATGCAATAGAGAACTACAAAATAAAATGCTATTGCAATTGTAAAAGGAGGGACATTAGGAGCTGTGGGAATCAGAGAATGTTTCCTTGACGGAATCATATTTTACTTGAATGTGGTCAAAAAATCCTAATTTAACCAAATATTTTAATATTCACTATAGCTTCAAATCAACTATGACAAACACCTTGGAAATCTTATTATTCACATTCTTCAAGCAAGAAATCTTGTTCCCCGAGACAACAATGGATATTCTGATCCTTTCGTTAAAGTTTATCTTCTTCCAGGAAGAGGGTAAGTGAAGAAGAAATATACTGTAAATATCTGTATTAATCAACTCCTTTAGAAAAGTTGTTCCCCATTAAGAACTTAGGTTAAAATTGTTTTCTGATGCCTATGGCCTTGGTAACATTGGGAAAATCAGTTAGCTTTCCCAGGCCTCAGTTTTCTCATTTCTAAACTGACAGACTTGGACTAGAGAGTCTTTGGGGTCCTTTCCAATCCTATTTCTATTGTCCTCGATTTGAAAAACACTGATATCAGCAGTTTTACCTTCCATATAATTTAATTGAACTTTTGATCTCCTGTACATTGCTCTGTATTAATCAGCAGTTAATCCTCAAAAATCCATAAGCAAATGAGTTCATAAGTTATTTAATGCATATTTTTTTTATGCAACTCATGTCAGTGTCAATTACAAGAGGGGAAACAATATAGTCAAATTTAAGAAGTAAATCAAATTTTCAAGTGTATTGACTTTTTCAAAGCAACTTTCAAAAATTTATGAAATAATTTATTTCCAAGTGGACATGAACATATAGCTTAATTCATAAGAATCTGCCAGATTTGTTACTCAAAACGATTTAGTTATCTTTGAAAATTCTAATTTGGCAAGAAAATACTAAATTCCTTTTAAACTCCCTAACTACTATGATCTATCAATTGCCCATATGAACTCTTTAAAGATGCTTAATGTTTATGTGACATGTGGTAAGGGATTCTGGTCTATCTGTAATATTTAGAAACTTTCATGTTTTTTGTACCTGAGAACTATTGTGGTTTTTCTGGCCCATTTATATCAGAGGAGTTAAAGGGGTTTAAGTACCTGGTAGATAGCCAAGGAGATTGAAGATAGGATTAAAATGAAGAGACAACACTGACAGGAAAGTCTAAAGAGGTGACTATATAGAAAAAAGTGATCTACAGTTTGAATTGCTATAGAAATGTCAATGATGGAGCTTTTCAAAAAAATTTGGTTGATTATTTGGTAATCAATAAATCATTAGTAACTTTGGAGAGAACAGTTTTAGTTCAGGAAGAAATAAGATCTAGAGTATTTCTGGTAAGGAGGACCAACTCTTTGTTCAAGACCCAAGTGACAGAAGAGTTGTATATGTGTTTAGGGGTAAATGTAGATCTGAATGATCAGAGATGAAAAAATATGGAAAAGTGGGGGTTCTCTCTGTAATTTTTTTTTCTGTAAAATTTGAGGCAGGACTATTAGCTGAAAGGATGTGAAAAAGGGAAGCTTTATGGCTAGTAAGGATAATGAATCTATTCAGGAATTGAATATTTGTCATGCTAAAGTGAAGATCCAGTTGAGATGAGATACATACATTTGTAATGGACTCAGCCAGCATAATTTAATGATTTTCTGTTCAGCAGTATGTGAATAGGTGAACAATCAAGAATTCGATTAGTGAGAGCCCTTCTTATTTGCTTTTATAATAGTATGAGATAATTGAACTATAAGTGACCATTAAGGCAGCTGATATAGGGAAGGATAAAGGAATGAGAATAGAGGTAGGGAAGGAACAAAAACAAAATTAACATTCTCTGTAGAAATGCCTATTGGATCACAGATGTTTCATAATTATCACAGTGCTGGGCAGAAGAAAACACTATGTATATTTATATTTAGTGAAGTATGATGCTTTCAGTTATTTTCTGTTTTTACTATAGATAAATAAACAATTTTACTGTTTTTCATTCTATGAATACATTAAAAAAAAAACTGAAGAAAAATCTGAGAATCAGTACTACCTATAGGAGGAAGTGAAAAGTCTTCAGTTACAAAATAGATTATACTATGTCAGCATGAGATTTCAGCAGACATGGTAATAGTCATGCCAGGAGCTACAGAGTGTTATTGAATAGTAATACCAAGAATATTTGGCTAACTAAAGCCTTAGACCTGGTTATTAACAATATTTCAAACATAATTTTTGAAAATGTGAATCATGAGTATGTCTGGAATCATATCACCTGGGTTTTTGAGGTTTTAGTTCCTTGTTACATCTAATGTTATTTCTGGCTCTATAATTCTTGCATACTTACTCTTCTGTTTATTCACATGTTTCTCATTTCTCTCCTTTTTACCCCTGCTACTCTTTTTCTACTTCCTCTTTTATATCCTTTGGTGATCCCATGCAGCCAAGTCATGGTTGTCCAGAATGCAAGGTAGAGTGCCTTACTTTCAGTGTCATGCTTTGACTGCCTTTGGATTTGTGTATGTCTAATGAATGCATGAAAGCATGATTGCACATAGAATCATTGCAGCTCTAATTGCTCATATTTTTAGTCTTTTTATAACCTGGTGACTTCTGAATCTGCCTTTAGATAATACATATTACTGTACAATTAGAGTTTAATTAAATTTCTAAGGATCTAATCCTTTCAGGGAATAATAAAAATGTGTCATGGACTCTATTTTTTCCTGGATGAAAACTGACCTATATAAAGATGACTTAAATTATCAAATGATTTAAACATTAGATTCCATTGAAATCTAAATATTTGTGATTTGATCCAATTATGCCTCTAAGCCACAGATAAAAAACAAAACAAATATCTCTATACAGCAGAAATTTTAGAAGATGAGAGGATTTAACACTGGAAATGTGATATATATATATATATATTTTAAAATTTCTGTGAGTTTTTAAGAGATGAAAATGAGATTACATATTTAAGAACATTCTCCTAATCCTATCCTAATCCTTCAATATAAAATTTTCACCAGTGGGAAACCCACAATCAATTAATAATCATTTATTACATTATGTCACACATAGAAAACCAAATTAGTACTGTTTATTCTTTGGTATCTGCAGATATGAGTTGCCAAACTTTCAACATTTACTTTCAATAACACTTTAATCAATTTAGAAAAAAATCACCATGATATATCTTTAACTTCTAAATTATATCTATTTATTAAAGATTTTGTTTCGACACCCAAACTATCTGAAATGGGAAAATTTTTCATTTTATCAATATTTGACATATTATCTTTGAAGTAATGAAACATTCACAATATGGAAACATAATAAATGAAAAAAGAACATTTTAATAATTTTATTTTGGAAACTTTTTAATTTTGGAGAAAATTACATTATAAACTATTTTATGAGTTTTTCATTTGCCTATAGAAAGATATAAATAAAAGGCAAAATTTGCACTCAACATAATTGAATACAAGATTATTCTAGTGATCTAAAATGAAGGGCGCAATTGACCTCTCAAGGTATATCTACATATTTAACTACTTAGGATAAATTTCACACAAGACAGAAAAATAATTAGATAATTATTGGTTCTGTACACAGTACCTGTAATATCTTTTCAAAATAGTAACATCATTATAAAATAGAGTTATTTGAGATTTTAAATTTTACTAAACTAAGACATGCAGAATATAAAGATATTAGAAGGGCCAAAATATGTAGTTTTGTTGTTGTTGTTGTTGTTTTTTTTTTTTTTTTGGATGTTACTCAGTTTATTTTTTAATCTTGGTAATAAATATCTCATTTTAATTTTTTTTTTAATTTTATTTCATTTGCAAAACATATGTATGGGTAATTCTTCAACATTAACCCTTACAAAGCTTTCTGTTACAAATTTTTCCCCCCAACTCCCCACCCCTCCCCTAGATGGCAGGATATCTACTACATGTTAATTATGTTAAAATACTTGACAGATTGAATATATGTATACACATTTCCACACATCATTGTTGTGCAAGAAAAATCGTATCTACATGAAAGACATATCAAATAAAGGAAACACAATGTAAGCAAACATCAATCGAGAGTAAGAGAATGTTATGTTGTGGTCCACATTTCACATCCCTCTCTCTGGGAGTATATGGCTTCCTTCAGTGAACAATTGGAAGTGGTTTGAAACATTTCATTGTTGAAGAGAGCCATGTCCATCAAAATTGATCATCATATAGTATTGTTGTTGCTATGTATAATGATCTCCTGGTTCTGCTCACAAAATATGTAGTTTTTAAAGATAACCAAAGTGAATGGGATGGATTGAATACTCTCTTCACCTTTTTATTCAATTCAACTCTGTGGCATTTCCAATCCATTGAACTTCCAATTTAATGCAAATGTTAGTTGTCCATTAACCTTTATGAAAATGGAATTGAATATGAAAAAAAGGCATTTGGTGTTAGTTTGAGTCTAGATAATAGGCATCAGTATTGGATATGGCCAAATTATCTATTATTCTTTCCACCACACAGTTCAGAAAGCCTCCTTTGCAACCTTCAGTGTTTGGTATTTCTGGGTTCCCAGCTAAGTTGTTCATGGAGAACTGCACACAGGCTATTGTGAAGAGGCTCAGATGATTTTTGTATTTTTGTTGGTAGAGGTAGCCCAAATCCTAGTCACAGAATGTAATTGACACAGGTAGTTTTTCCTTACCCTTCCCACTTTGCCCCTCCCAAACAAAATACAAAATTGAAACGTGATTTTGTCATACAACTTTCACTGTGAAAGCCCTGCCACTCCATTAGTGGAGTTACAGTCCTGCCATACCCTTCTTTACCTCCTGTGAACTGACAGAGTTTCCTCTAGCTTTTATTAGTCAACATCAGTAAGCTGGATTGCTGGAAGAGCCTGATCCAGCTTGCAAAAGAATGACAGAAATCATCATTTGCACTTCGACAAAGGACCAAATCAATATTTGGCTATACAAATTTTTAGGGGAATCTCCTATTTCCATGACAAAGTCAATGTACTGTTTTGGCAAGAGGTGAAAAGTGTGCCATCAATAGATTGAGAGGACAATAATTTTATTCCCACCCAAAACAAACATCCTACAGCATTTGTTTGTGTTTGTGGCTTTTTTCTTTTAAATGACATCTCTACTAATCCTTACAAGCTGCTACCATAACAATAAAGATAACAACAATAACATTCCATTTCTTAAAGGCACAAATATTGCAAAATATATAATTAGTTGCTTTTCATTTGCCCAGAATCATTCCATTTGAATTACATTCACACAATCTCACAAGTAAGGAAATTTGACTGTTGTGGTTTTGTTATGGTTGACTCTCTCACCTAAGAATCCTCTTCCTATCTCTCTTATGTAGACATTAAAAAATTCTGTTTCAATGAAATAGGAATATCAATCACATTATTCAGAACCTTATTGTCCTATTAGCCACCATAAGGAAAAGCAAAAATATCAGAAATGTCAATATTTCTTAGTATGTTTGCTTTAAAAAAGAATAATATTAATTGGAAATGTATAGAAAACCTTAGATTGCACTATGACAAATCTTCAAGCCAAGTTTTTATGATATAAAATGGAAAAGCAATAATTAAACATTAATGTCTTTTAAAAACAATCAAATAGAGGTAAAGAACTAAATATGCAGAATGAGACATAATTTTGGACATGGTAAATGTAAAAACTTGTTTTGCTTGAGTATTCATATTTGTTAAAGTTTATTTTTTTTTGTCTTCTTTTTTTTCTTTTTTACACAGGAGAGAAAAGTAGGAGGGAAAGGGAAAAGTACTGTTAATTGGGGAAAATAATCTAATTTAAAAATCATTTTACATATTTATATTATGTTATGTTGAGTTTATATTCTATTACATTTATGTCATATTAAACTATGTTTTACATTCACATCATATTGATGGCATCAATCTATATTGTTACATTATTACATGTTAAATCATATCAGATAAGGAATGTAGGGACAACTAGATGGTATAGTGGATAGTGTGCTGATGCTTGAGTTAGAATGTTGAGGTTAGAAAGTCCTGAATTGAAATCCAGTTACAGACATTTACTTTCTTTACAGCTATGGACAGCTCTCTCTGCTACATTTCCTCAACTTTAATATAAGCGTAACATTGGCAACAATCTTACAGTATTATTATAAGAATCAAATGAATTAATATCTATAAAATATTTCTATTATATCTATATCTATAATATCTATCAAAAGTTTATACTTATTATATCTATAATATCTACAAAAAGTTTAATTCAATGCCTGGCCCATAGTAAGTGCTTTATATAAATGTTAGTTATTATCATTAATCATATGTTATACTTACATTTACTATGTGTATATATATATATAGTATATAATATATGAAGCTATAACAAAATATAAGTATGTCTACACATATAATAACATTTTACTGTAATATATATTATTACTCAGTTACTTATGATAATGGGATACAAGAGTAACAGGGATCAAGAAGCTTCAATTTAGTTGATAATTATGCCATTCTAATATCTGTAACATTTCTAGTTTATGCCTTACTTTAATTTTTATCAAAACCCACTTTCACCAAACTAGCAGAATTGGTTTAAATTTATTTTCCTTGGATTTTTTTTTTCTTCATGTCCTCAGGTGACAGTGATAAACAGCAGATCACTGTTCAAAAGCCAAATAACAGGAAAGAAGGAAACAGAAGCAAAATATTTAAATGATACAGAGATTCAAAATTGAGGTCTAAGCAATTGAGATATGGTTTTATTAAAGTGTTATGTTATCATTGAATAGATGAATGAAATCATGCTTTCTTTACATTGTCCAAATGTATGCCCTAGGCAAAAGGTCTTATAACTTGTATCTTGCTGACTAGGATTTTACTGAGCAATTATAATATGTTTCTTGCTCAGTCATCCACTGTTTTTTTTCTCTATCAGATTATAGCTTCTTGACAGTACTTCTGGGCCTATTGTAGGTTTTATATGCATTTTTTAAAGCACTAAAACTAAAAGAAAACAGATTTCAATCAATACTCAAGAAAAAAAATTCTCACTAGGCTGTAGTATAGAAAATACTAAATGAAGAAAAATATATATTGTTTTGTTATATCAATAACTAATCATGAATGGAAGAACAAATCAATTAAAGGACATTTGTGAGGAAGAGAATAAAATAACTCAATCTATGATTAAGCATAAAGAAACATTATTGAGGATTCTTTTCCACAATAATTTCTGAATATAAGCTTTTCAAGTAAAAAAAAAAACTGATGTTATCAATAAAATCCTGCCAGATGAGCAAGGTTAATTTATGTGAAATGTTTTCATCCATCATACTATCTTTTAAAATGTTAATTAAGTACCCAATATTATTTAATTGATATTATTAGGATGAAATTGTTCAAACCAATATTGTTATTGATGTTTTCAGAATTGAGAGAGGACTTTAAAAAAAAGATCAATTGACTGGACTAATTTTTCATTTTATAACTACAAGTTTAGTTGTTAGGTAGATATCAGTTCAAGAATCATAGGGGGAATATGAGGTGGATTTCTTCTCTATTATATCTCCCGAAGGAAAATATTTCACATATTTTGTGAAATATGTAGAAAGATTTTCAGTTTTTTTCCTAAAAAATCTTTTCTAGGGTTGAATTTACATTTACATATAAGAGAGAAAGACTTTTCTGTAACAATATAGATAGCTTCAGATAGATTCCAGCCTTTTGGTGAGAGTAGCATAGACAAATGTCCCTGATATAAGGGAGCCAATATTAGTTAACAGAGCAATATTTTTGAATTTGCATGTACATGTAAAGGAAATATGAATAGAAAATTATTTATTAACATAAATTATATTAAAGTGCTATATTAAATTAATCTTCACAAGTTTGATGAAAGTTGATAATAGATTTATCTAAGCAATGTGGATATTGACATAATAGTTATATGATAATTTGAGTATAAATTGATCTTTAGAAAAACATTACTAATCAGCATTGCAATTCAGCCATTTCTTTAATTGGACATTCACATAGTCTGAATTTAATATAAGTTAAAGTATCTGGATGTAGAATTATTTCCCTTTTTTCCACAAATACAAAAAGCTTGTGAACATTGAATCTACTAGGTTTTTGTTTCAAATGAACATTTTTAGTATTATTGATTAACAAAGTGTACTTATAGCACATATACAAAATGTTGCTTTCCCCAATACTAATTGATACCTTTGTTTTGATAACAAAATATAAAGTTTGTAACAAGTAGTATAGCTTTTATTTCTAAACAGGTAAAATAATACTGATTGATAAATAAATCAATTACATTTTTTTATCAATTCATGATGAAACAATAAACATTTGCTGCTATAGCAGGATTTTTTTAAAAAATCAAAGGTTAAAGTGACAATTAGCAATTGCTGGTAATTTTATGTTAATTATTTAAAATTGATTAAAAAATTATCCAACATTTTAAGCACCAACTATTTGCCAGGAAACTGTGTTAAGCCCTGAGGATCCAAATTGTGGCAAAAGATGGTTCCCACCCTTAAGAAGCTTATAATTAAATGAAATGGATGTCAATTGCTACTATTGCTAATTGGTATTCTTTCATATAGATTATTTCAGAAACAAAATAATACTACACGTTCAAGTTTTAATTTAGTCCACTCCAATGCTCCACTCCAACAAATATTCATCAAGTGCCTATTATGTACAAAATACTGTGGTAGATGCTGAAAATAAAAACAAAAAGTAATAAAATGAAAAACAGGATTAGATAATACAGGAGAGTAAGATTTCAGGCATTTTTCCTAACAAAGCTATTTTTGGTATTAATTAGCATTAGCAAAAATTGTGTATTCCTATAAAACTATGATGCAAATATATAAACAAATAAGTTACGTAAATAGTGCTTGTCAAGGCACATACTATTTAAGGTGAATGGTTTCCAAGAATCATTGGTTGTAGTTATATACATACTTCTCTTTTAGCACCTCCCTTACAAATTAATCTTGTCTCTATGATTACATAATGAAATTCATATTTTAGTGGTAAGAGAATAATTATATCACAAAATTTTACTTAATATTCTTCTCCATATTCTGAGATGATCAAGATTACAAAAGTATGGTAAAGTTATTCTTAAAAACTACTAATACTTCATAAATAAATAAGGAAGAAGGGGTTAAAAGAATTTCTCTAAAATATATTGAAAGGAACAATGTAATTAGATAATTATTTTAAATTTAAAATTATTTTAATTAGATAATTATATTTAAACAGTAACATTTTTAAATGAAGATTGGAGATGACTGTAAAGAATTATATGTGAGCATGATTGAATTATTTTATCCTCTGTACAAATATATATATAAATGCAACTGTCATCATCTTAAGTATTCTGCATGTTCCTACAATTAACGCTAGTACAATCTTTTAGTATGCATCTTTCAGTGTCTTTTTTTCCTTTTAATTCAGTGCTGAGTATAAAAGGAGAACTAAATATGTTCAGAAAAGTCTTAATCCAGAATGGAATCAGACAGTAATTTATAAAAATATCTCCATGGAACAGGTATGTAATAATTATTTTTATGATTCATATTTGAGGGATTCATATTCCATAAAGTGAATTGCTTTTCATTGCTATATAGTCAAGAAGTTGATGCCCAAGTAATCAAAATAATAGAGATTCAACATATTGAGAGTGTTTAATGTTCTTAAGTCCTAGGTAAAGGTCTGGGCTCTTGTTTATTCTCCTTGTGACAACTAAAAAAAAACTCTCTGAACCTCAGTTTCCTTGTTCCCAAAAATGGATACTAATACCTCTATTGCTTGCCTAACAAAGTTTTGCAAGTAAAAATAATTGTAAGATTTAAAGAGATCTACAAAATATGAATTAATATTTTATGTATTGACCAAAGAGATCTAATACACATCAATAACCCCCTTTTATTATACTACAATAATTGATATAAACTGAAGCAAAGAGTAGTGAATAGAAGGATGACCCCAGAATCAGGAAAACTTGAGTTCGAATCTTGCTTCTGACATGAGACAAATAACTTAGTCTCAGTTCCCAAAGCAACTAAAACTATAATTTGCAGATTGATTGATGATCTCTATTGAAACTCAAAGTAAATCTTAGATTTGAATAAAAAAAATTGCAACAAAATTTCATATTGTAGACTGTTAGTAAAAGAAAAATTTATACTGTGTATTCAACTTAAGTTTTCAAAGAATAATATGATTCATTTAAAAAAATTTCCATTAACATAAAATTAAAATTAGCCAAAAAAAAACCTTATCAACTATTTCTAGACACATTTACAGTCTGATAAATACCTTTTCAGAAGATTGTTTTTAGATGAATAAAGTTAAATATATATAGTTACAAAGGAAATTGAAATATAATTACTAAAAACAATTAGGTTCATGAACTCCAGTTTAAGAATGCCTACCTTAGAGATAAAATTTATTTATCTGAAGAAATGCAGTATATACTTGTATAAATGCCTTCTATTCTAACCAAGTTGGATAAATGAATTATATTTGTGTAATCACTAATACACAAAATCACTTCATGTTGTGTTTCCTTTGCTATGATTTCGCTTTAGTTGTAGCAAAAACCATAAAGGGGGAATTTGTCAGGCAGCATCACAAAAAAGGCCTTGGCAATCTCTCTGGAGAAAGCCAGGGATTTCTATTCATTTCAGTGAAGGGACTAAAAATGCTTTGACCTCAATTGCTTGGTCCACTTTTATTCTATCTTGAGGCCAAAATGTTTTGTAAAAATGACATATTTTGATTTTTATGATGCACTCAAAAGAAAAAAAATGGAATTAAATATAAAAATATACCCTTTAGGAATTTTTCAGAAATACATATCTTTCCTCAATAGATAGTGTCTGATAGAAAATCAGCCTATTTACCAGCCCAGGATAGTGACTGTTGGCAAAGTTATAGCAGGCTGCCTTTATCCTGGATTTCCTGTTTATCAGTTTAGAGAAGTCTGCATTTCATAAAATTTGCATGAATATGAGACAATAATTGACAGTATACAACTTTAAATACAGGCAGGGGAAAAACTCTATTAATAGAACAGTAAGAGGATCACTGTGATATAGAGAACAGATGTTCTAATCAGTAGACATGATGCATTTTATAGGGAGAAACTGAAAGCAATGCATGTAATCAGTTCTGCTTTAGTCCCTTCCCAAAACTTATTAATAATTATACATTCAAAGGGGGCAATTGTGGGAGCCTAAGCCTCCTCATTTATGACATTGATAATAGGTATTCAATTTTCATATAATTTTAACATCACTGTAGAAATCAGTTGTATCAGGAGCTCTTAATTAGGATTTTGCAAACTTAAATATTCTCATGAACATTTTAATATAATTGCTTTCTTTTAAAATCATAAATGTTTTTATTCATTAAAAATACTTGAGAAAAGGATTATGTCAGACTCAAAAAGAGTCCATGAAACAAAAAGGGTTAAAGAAAATAAACCTCTGCTCTATACAGATTCTTTCCACCAAAATTATGATATACAAGTTATATCTATCCTGAAAAATAACTTTTTTGAAAGATTTGTTATTGATTATTTTTAAAATGAAGGGTAATTCAACTTTTATATTCTGATAAAAAATGTTAACTCCTAGTTTTGATTATTACTCATAGAAAATCTGCTATTTTGTTGAATAAAATGTTCTTCCTAGACTAGCTAATAAAACAGGCTGATATTGCTATACATTTTCCCTTTTCATAAATTCTTTTTTCTTGAATTTCTTGTTTATGCCTCTCCTAATGAATCAATTATGTAAATATTTATGCACACTTTTGTGCTAAAGCTACTGAAAACATCAAAATATTAATTTTCAAAAAAATCTTAGATAATAGTAAAGTTACACATTAAATTATAGAGGTTTGCTTTCTGAAGTATGATAGAAATTCAGACATAAAAAGTAGGAAAACAAGCAACTGGTTTTTGTGTTTGACTTGGATTAGGTAATTATCTTTTCTAAATAAGTTCTAATAATGATGTTATCTCTGTTTATCATAACTACAGTTCATATATATATGCATAACCTAGGAAATATCTGCATAGTCCAATAAGTAGAACCTTTTCTATCCTTTGATATTTAGTGCCTGACCTCAAGTTTTCTCTGCAAAACGAAGTGTTTTAACTAAATGGCCCTTCTGGTCCCTTCAAGTTCCTGAATTATTATCTTAAGATCCTATTATTCTAATATCAAAAACTCAAAGTTTGTCTTTGAAGTAAACGTAATATTCCATGTAATATTTTCCTGGCATACTCAAAAATATCTTTAGTTTTTAGAAATTCAAGTGTTATCCAAAAAGGTGAGCACCGAAAGTACCCTCTGAAGTAGGACACTAAGATATATGCATAAGCATACATAAATATGTTTTTTATTTGAAGATCAATGAATGTTGAATTGAATTACAGATATTTCTGTTAAAAAAATAAACTTTTTTTTAAAGTCCAATGGCAGTAATACAAATATTTTGCATACTCTAAAATTTGACCCTCCTAGTCAAAATCTAGATTCCCTTACAAAAGTATTGAACTTGAATGTATTTCCCAATATAAGCTCTTATGGTTTGAGCAGTATTTTTTTCCCCTAAGATCAAGGTTATTACAGAGAAATGAAAATTGTCTTCCTGTCATATTGCAAAGGAGTACAAGCAAGTGATAATAAATAGTCTATTGTGTGGTTGAAATAAGAAGTGAAGGATGGAAATTGGGGTTAATTACATTTTGATTTAAACCATAGCTCAAGAAGAAAACACTGGAAGTGACAGTCTGGGATTATGATAGATTCTCTTCCAATGACTTTCTTGGTGAGGTAAGTTTCACTTTTTGTGCCCTTGTAAACAAAAGATTACTTCAAACTTCAGGATCTGTTTTCTGAAATAAACCTGATGGCAAATGTGTTGTCTTTTTAAACATCTTTTAAGTAAAATATTCTTATGGTTAAATCCCTTAGATAATTATGACTATCACTTTACTTCAACATTATAAATTCACATGCTACTTTCACAGAAGCTATAGAAATGGCTATTCACTTTGCCCATGGTTATCTTATTTTGTGAAGAAATTTGCCAAAATAAAATATTGATATAGAAAGGCATATCAAATGGTGCAAATTCCATTTTCATTTAATGATTAGTCATAGTTAAAGAATTAAAAATTTGCTGCTTTCATTCTGAATTTTGTCAAGGCACAAAAGTTACCCTGGAATCTCAAGTGATTCTAGATATGATCGCTCATCATATAAGGACCAAGTGGTTATGCTAGGTAAAGATCAACACCAAAAAGTTGGATATAAGATGATTTTTTTTAAACCAGAGTATTTCAGGAATTTGTCTGATCAAAAATAAGAAGCAGCAATAAATGGAATATATTAACTAATAAAATCTCAGATCTTTTAAATAGGACATGAATATAGAACTGGGCTTGGAATTAAATACTCAGTTCAGATATGGTCTCAGTGACCTACTAGCTCTGAGATCCTAAAAAACAAAAACAAAAACAAAACAGCTAAACTTAACCTTTTTAATGCCTCCCTTTAGTTATTTGTAAAGTGAATTTAATAGCATCTGCCTTCATTGATGGTTGTGAAGATCAAATGAGATAATAATTGTAAAGTGCTTAGGACAATTGACAGAACCTAACACTTTGTGCTATATAAATGCTAATTGTTGTTGTCATTTTAATTACTGAAATAACATTTCATTTATAATACACTGAAAATTAATTATACTTTTGAAAAAATACATTCTTTTTGTTAGATTCAGTGATAATTTACTCTGTTCATCTAACTGGTTTGACTTGAAAATTGAAAAACTTTTTCTTGAATAAGCAGAAACAAAAGCAATGAATCAGAATAGTTATAAGAAGGGAGAATGAGCACAAAGTAGAAATAGCATTGAAGAAAACAAAGATGGACTAAACATCTGTCCTACATTTTTATATTCAGAAGAAAGCTATACTGTATATGACATGATTGTTAGGTGCTGGAGGGCTAGATTATCAAGCTATTTAGAAGAGGGATGATACCAAAGGTATGGAATAAATTAATTAATTAACACACCAATTAACAAGCTATTATGTCCCCTAGTGTATATGCTAGGCATCAGGAATCCAAAGTCAAAAGTGAAACAGTACCTTCTCCCAAGGAGTTTACATTCTAAATTGGAGTGATAACATGATCATATATACATATAAAATACATATGCAAATTAGATACAAGGTGACCTTAGGGTTAGGGAAGGACTTAACATCTGGAGGACCAAAAATGCTTGTGTGTTAGTTCATTAATAATCAGATTTCTAATCTAGCTAAGTCAAATAGAGAAGATGATTAACAAACTCAACCTTAGAAAAGATATTTAGTAACAGAGTTGGAGAGAAAGGTTTCATATACAAAGTGGGATGTGAACTGAGTCTTGAAGAAAATAAGGGATTTTAGAAGCAAAAGATCAAAAGATATTTCAATAGGTGGTGAGGTCCTTCAGATGCTCCAGTGCATTAATATGATATTTGATGAGGATGAGGTTTGGCATGAAATGTTGGGGCATTAGGCACCAAATGATGAGGTCAGGAACCAAATAATGGGGATCGGTCATGTGACAAATTCACAAAGGCTTTCTCTTTGCCAAAAGGAACATTTATTTATAAGAAGAGATTACAGACAAAATGAAGAGATAAAATAGACACCAGGAGTAGCAAATATGACAGTTCAAATGGAAAAGGCAAGTTTCCTAGTGGAACTCAAAATTAATCAGGAAAAAGAGAATATGCTATAGACTGGCATATTGACTGACATTCTAAATCCATAGAGGGAATTTAGCACCCTAAAAGAGTTAGCTATGATAAGGAGAAATGACACCAGAAGACACAGAGGAGGGAGGAGGAGAAAGATAGCATGAGGAAGAACATGGCAGGCTAACGCAAAAGGGATTCAACAAAGATGGCATAGACCTTGAGCAGATTTATTGGGGAGATTTAACCTCAGAGGTTTAACATCATAACTTGGCTTTCTGATTGGATATGATAAAATAGGTGGAATTTTCCATGACTTCCCTGGGATGGAACTATAAGGTTGAACTATAAGCCCTTCCCCGTTTGCCTCAGGGAGCATTATAATCTTACCAGTACTTGAGGCTTTTTCTGCCAGCCCCACCTAGTTATCTAGGATCTCATCATGTTGATTGCATCAAATTTCTAAACATTAAAATATTCCTAAATGAGATCTATAATTATTCCAAAACAAACAAACAATTAAAAAAAAAAGCCAACCTTAATATAACCACCATTATAGAAAAAGCCAGGAAAACCCAAGGGGATTAAAAAAAAAATTACCTGTCCATTCAACTACATAATACAGTTTGGACAACACAGTCAATCAATAAGGAATTATTAAGCACATAATATGTTCTAAACATTAGAGATGCAAAGAAAAGCAAAAACATAATCTTTGACTTCGAGGAGCTCACATTCTAATAGGGGAGATAACATTCTTGTAACTATGTATATGAGTTATATTCAATGTGAATAGAAGGTATCATTAGAGGAAAGATATTAGTAGCAAGAGGGACAGGACAGCAGCAGGAGGCATTAGAAGTAGGAAGAGCACTTGCAAACTCATAGAGCTCATCCATCACCTTAGACATTTCAAAGAGACAATTAGCTAGGATAAAAATTGAACAAGAGGAGAAATTGCAGTTATTGCTTTAAAATGTCGACCTTTTGAAACAAAGGCTTCTTTCTCTATTTAACACTGATGTTCTTCTGGTAATGATCTATAACTATGTAGTCATTTCACTGCACTCCTTTGAAAAATTATGCCTGAGTATAATACAAAAGAGAGGAGCAAGGTGACCTAGTGGATGGAGTGCCAAACTTGGAGTCTGTAAATCTCACCTTCCTGAATTCAAATCTACCTCAGACTGTGTGATCACCCTACTAGCTGTGTGATACTGGACAAGTCACTTAACCTACTTACCTCAGTTCCTTATCTATAAAATGAACTGGAGAAGGAAATTAATTGCAAACCATTCCAATATCTTTACCAAGAAAATTCCTAATTGGATCATGAAGAGTCAGATATGACTGAAACAACTGAAAAACAAATAATATAAAGGGTAAGAGAAAAGCAAGTGATGGATATAAACAAGCCCCTGAACATTTCAAATGTGAAATTGTGTAGAAGAGTTATAAAGTAGAGGTGTCAAACACATTTGCTGCATGCCACAACAGTCTTCATTGAGGCTTGATCCTGATTAAGATGTAATTGGAAAATATTTAACAAAATAAATGAAAGTACAAAAGAACACAGATAATATTAATATGTATCTTATAAGTCAATATACAGGCCACAGAAATCCTTATTTATGGTTTAGTGAGCCCCATTTCTGAATTTGACACCAAGAATGTTACCAAGAAATGTATGACCAAACAGCAAATATATATCAAGAAAATGAGACCACTGTGTCCAACTGGTATCTATCTCAGCATTGTCAAGAGTACTACAGAAAAATCTCTAAGACATTTGGTAAAATGCTTATGAAGACTTATGGGAGTAGATGAACCATCCTAGAATAGTTAGACATCAGTGGGTTGGTATCTGCATTGATGGAGTGAATATCCATGTTAATGCAATTGTTGATCCTTTGAATTATTAGGAAAAACTAGAAGTAACAAGATAAATTAATGCCATTTTCTCAAAAAAAAAAAGTGACCATCAACAGAATGCTGAATGAGAGTCATTTCACCAATTTAAGGAGTTCTGACTGAGAAACTTCTTCTTTAAACCTTCTTGGCAATTTTTACTTTTTGGGAAGAATTTACGGGCATTAAGTCATTGGGATTAGTTAAGTGACCTGCACACAGACATTGGCCCAATATATTCAGAGGCCAAATTTGAATGGGCCCAGGTCTTCCAGACTCTTTGGTCAGTTCTTTGTCCATTACGCTACCATGACATATAGACTGACAGACGTATAATTCTGTATGCATACATGTTTATATGAATATGTATAAGCATACATGTATAGGTGACAGATCTATATATCTGTGCAGATACATATATGTATTCTATATGTAATTCTCATCTATTTCCATAGTAATTATAGCATAATTTTATTTTAGTTTGCAATGCTTTTGGCAGAAAAAATGAGCAAATATTTGAAAATAAGAACCGTTTTCAACAATTTCAACAGGAGGAACTACTAGCAATATCCTTTTGATACTGCAATAGGAGAGATAGTCTATATACTACATTTGTCATTAAGGGATATAATGTATTAAAATCAAAATTATCTTTTATAAATATGAAATATAAGAAAATAAGAAATATATTCTAAAAATTCATACATTTTCATGTCATTATGAGAATTTTCTGCATGCTTTATGTGTAGAACAAAATGTTAAATAATTATTTCAAATTAACAACAAAAAATTTATACAATATACCAATAAAAACTCATTATTAGATTTTTTCCAAGTTGAGGGAAAAAATACGTATGTATTCAGATACATATATATATATATGTATAGCCAAATATACTTTGATTTATACTTTTCAAAAAATGTTAACCAAAATGAGTAAATAATTTGTAGTGTTACCATTGGTTTTCTCTTCTATTTTGTAGGTATTGATTGAATTATCCAGTACTTCTCACCTTGACAATACCCCTCGATGGTATCCTCTCAAAGAACAGACAGAAAGTATTGAACATGGAAAGTCCCATTCTAGTCAGAGTAGCCAGCAATCTCCAAAACCATCTGTCATCAAAAGTAGAAGTCATGGAATCTTCCCTGATCCATCCAAGGGTAGGAAACCTTAAAAGTAGAACACATTTTCCATATATTTCTTCTTTGCATATATATTTGCATACATAAGGCATATATATATATGCTTTATTAATTGTGTGATATGTTCCAGTGAGACTCTTAAAGCAAATATACTATTGATGCCTAATCCTTTTGTCCCCAGATATGCAGGTACCTACAATTGAGAAATCCCATAGTAGTCCTGGGAGCTCAAAGTCATCCTCCGAAGGCCATCTTCGCTCTCATGGACCATCACGCAGCCAAAGCAAGACCAGTGTCACTCAGACCCATCTTGAAGATGCAGGGGCCGCCATAGCAGCAGCAGAAGCAGCTGTGCAACAGCTTCGCCTTCAACCAAGTAAAAGACGCAAATAAATTCCTCAGCATGGCAGCTTAATGTTTATCTTTTGCCTTTCTTTTCCTGCTGTCTCTTCCTGTTTGCTTTGTCATCTTGTTTCTCCAACTCCCTCGTCCCTGATCACTATTTCTGTCCCTTGGTGTATGTTTAAAAAACAATATAAGTACGTAATTCTACTCCTTTCTATTTAGTTGTTTGTCTGTTTTGTTTTCATTTCTAATACATGGCAGTAAAACTGGCTGTTTCTCCATCCTTTCCATCATCTGTCCAACCTGGTTAATGGTGTTTGATATCTGTGAGTGTAATGTTTTCAGGGGGGCAGGGAATGTATGTCATTTTCATGTTCTTACATATCTATACTAGAACATTAGTATACTGGAATGAATTCATGAAACCTCAGAAGGCAGCTCATGTTGTATGTAGGTTTTACTCTGGGCATCCATACAAGCCATGTAGAGCATATTATAAATAAATTACTTCTGACATTGAAAGAGTATGGTGCAGTTGGAAAAAGTGCTGGATTTGGAGGTCAAAGGTCTTGGATACAAAGCCCACCTCTAACATTGGCTGTGTATGTACTTTTTGTCAGTCACTCGGCTTCTTTAGAAGCCTCAATTTTCTCAACCATAAAATAAAGGTTTTGAGCTAGGTGACCTCCAGCTCCAAATCCTTGGATCAGTAAAAAGGTTATTCAAGAGAGCAATGCAGTTAATAGATTTGGAAGAATTTCAAACTTAAAACACAAGGGAATAAAGAAGTTTCCAATCAATACCAAATAACACTAGTGAGTCAGCCTCATTGTATAAATGTAAGATATAATATCTGTCTGTATTCTATACTGTCCAGTCTTTCAGAAAGTTTAGGAACAGAAACTTTTCCTTTGGCCTAATGATGTTATCAATCATTCTTATAATGAAAAATGGTAGAGCTACATAGCCTTTTCATTATGGAGCACAAATGAGTCTACTCTGTTGGATTCCATTTTCTGTAAGATAAAATGATAGTATGAAGTAGTTTTTGTTAGCTCTGTTCTTTCACTGAAATTCAAAATACCATTTGTCCAGCACAATAAAGGACTAACAGCCACTTATTCCCAATAATTTCAAATTATATTTTGAATCTCAACAAAATTGCTTAGAGATAGGCATCAAAAGTATTGATGCAGCAACCAACTAAGTGTGACATCATCATGTTTGTTGGTGTACCATGAGCCCCCAGAGGCATTACTCATAAAGTTGGAAAAGGTGATTATTTTCTCTTTCCATCATTGTTAAAGAAACAGCCAGTTTTAATCCCTTTTAGTGCTGTGCATGTGGTGTCTGTTTTGGCGTTTGAGCACACAACTTATTTAAATAGAAGGAAAAAAAAACCCACTTGTGTTTGCATGACTAACATTTAAGCTGGTTCCATCTGAGGATACATACTGTGGGTTTCCATTTCACTCACACTGCCACAGCAGCACATAAAAGCGGTCAGTCTAATCATACCAGGAAGCAGCACAGACACAGCATAGCAGGAGTCCTCCCAATTCAAAGAACTCAGTCTGACAATCTGCCTCCACCAGCCAATGACAACAAAGACCCAAGCCAGCTGGCTCTCAGGAAGGTGATGTCTGATGGACCAGTCAAGCCAGAAGGAGGTGAGCAGAAAGATGCTGCACACAACAAGAACCCCTCTCCCCCACTTTAAAGAGCTCCATCTTTGTTGTGTAGAGATTTGATTTTAAACATCTTTGCCCTCTTCCTAGTGTGCTATTGCAGGCCTAGCATATCAGGATCACATCACCATTATGTAAGTCCCAAGACCACTGTGCTGATATGTTGATGATAGTCCTTTGTACTTTTCCATACATTGGGTCGCTTTGATTTTTGTTGGAAAAAAAAATAGGTCAACTTGTGTTCTTATTGCAGAATGAAATGCATGCAACTAACCTAATCTGTTCAAGCATGATTTGTTGCATTGTGACAAAGCTTGAATTGCTCACAACTACTAGCCTCTCCATTGGAACATAACTCGATTATTCTTGCATACTATCTCAAGTGTTTTGTTTTTGGTTCAGTGGATTTTCAAGTTTCCTAGAGGAAAAAAAATTGTTAATGCACTCACTTACATTTACATGGTGAAAGTTCTCTCTTGATACTACTAGCAGACATTTTCCACTTGTTTTGGTAGTTGTTAAGTGTACTATCAGATGTGTTGGGCATGTCAATATCTAAGTGCCTGTGTAATAAATAAAGTATCTTTATTTCATTCTTAAACTACTGGATTCTGAGCCATTGTTATATATACACTGTATGTAGCATGGTATGAATGTGTCACTATTGGAAGAGAGTGGGTAGACTTGGTTTATTGCAATAGAGATTCCATTGCTAATTTAGAGTAGTAAAAATAGAACAATATAGAAATTAGTTATAGGGAACTAGACAAAATTCTTGACTGGAAAAAAAAATCCCCAAGCTAGAAAGAAAGTGAATACAAAATAACACAAATAAATATGGTTAAAAATGTATATCAATAATAGAGTTTGGATTTCAAGAAATCATATAGTATTTTTTTTCTTTCTTCCACATATAGAGTACTTCATATGCTCTTCATATTGACTCTGTAGTGAATGTTGAACCCTTTTCATAGCACCTTGCTTTGGAAAATAAGCTACAATCCTCCTCAGACATCCTGGGCTTAGTAGAAAAATTGGGAAGACTCCTTATCTTTTCTTATCTCAGCAGACTACTATTCCTAGGATAGAGTTTCATGGGTAGATAACAAAATTTCTCTTTGTGAATTGTTGTCTAAGTTCACTCACATTCAAATATAGGGGAAACTATATGATTTTGATAATATTTCAGTATAAGATATAAGAATTGTATACTCCAAGATCTCTAAGCCTTATATTGCCTATTTCCACTTCTCCCTATCTCCATCCTGGAAATTTTAAGTGTTCAACAATCAATTGTCACACATCCATAAGTAATCAAATAATTCAGAATAGACCACAGAGATTTTCTGTTTGCCCCAGTGGGTAAGAGAAAATCAAGCAGAGGTCCTGAATTTTTCAGGAGATATACTTATAGTGTACATCATAAGAGATTTTCACCCCCTTTTTTATTTTCTATTGTTTCTATCATGAGGTGACTTTCCCCCCTCCAAAGGATTTAGCAGTATTTTTAATTATGATAGTGCTCTCTAGCCCCATGATAAATTCATTGGATCCTCTGAATGAAGACTTGGAATTCCCAAGAAAAGTTTGTCTACTATGCTCTGAACTTACCCCTTATTTTGGATTGTTATAATTCCTTTTCAAATTAGTATGCAGTATCTGATAGAAGTTTTCCTAAAGTTGTGAAAGGCCATAAGCTATGTTCTTTGAGTTGTCTTCCTTTGAATAGCTTTCTGATAAGCCCACAAAAATTTAAATTCATATAGCTGGATATTTGGGTATCTTTATTATCATCATCATCTTCAAAACCCAAGATCATCTTCAGGATACAACAAGATATTAGAATCAGAATTTAGTGGAGAAATGTTGTTCTAAGATGTAAAAACAACAAAAGGAAATGTCTTTTAGTAAAAGAGACACAAATACAAATTATGAATTGTATATTTTCTACTATTAAGAAGGAATAAAAAAAAATATTTCCCCATCTTTCTCCAAAAAGTAAAAACCCACATAGACAACAGACTTCCATATTTCTTAAAAAACAAAACAAAACACATTTGTTTATGTAGAGAAGCCTATTAAGAAATTGTAGTACAAGAAGAATAAACTAATTATAGTTCATGAATAGCAGAGACAGATATTATTTATGCTTTTTAGAGGACTTGAATTCAAGTCTTCCATGGTTTCTTAAAGCAAAGGAAGCAAAGAAAATTCTCATCATTTAGTTCCTACAACCCCAAATTCTGAAATTAACCTATTCCTGAAATCAGTAGACATAATAGAGGGATGCAGCACTGATCACACTGATTCTAATACATAGATATTATAAGTAATTGCTTGGTTAGAAATCAGTGAAGGAAGTAGAATATCCCTATCCCAGTTTCCAAACCCATTTGCACAGTTCAAATAATGAAGAAGGGGTTGTTCTGGTGTAGTGCATAGATACCAGGAGTACCAAAATACTTGCTAAGCAAACAGGCTGCCATTTTCTTGTGTTTGCCAAAAGCACAGTGCTTGTGCTGGATGAGCAGATTAAGCTATACTGTTCTATTACCTAAAATATTTTCTGCTGGAATATTAGACAGTCTTAGAAACTCTGTTAAGCCTTTAGGGTGTAGGTCTGTGTTTACATATGAGAAGGGCTTGAAGTGGTGAAAACCTTAGAACAATCTATGCATGAGAAAAAAATACAGATCATACCAAATTAAGCAAGCTTGCTCCATTCTGAAAGAAGTGAATCTTCTATTTCTAAAGTTACAAATTTAGAAACAGAAATAAAATTATGAAATGATGTAGCAGAGAGTGAGCAGTCATTCATACCCACCCAACTTTCCTAGGCAATTAAAAATAGCACTCAACAGATTTGGGAACTCTTGGCTGGGTAAGAGAATAGGGAAATGGTACCCTTTAATAAGTTCTCCCATTTATTGCCATCTTGTGGAAGAAAGATGAGATGTGCAATTGCTTTCCCAAACTACTCTGGAATCTTCAGCTTTCAAGAACCGCTTGTGTCAATAGAGGAGGAAGCTATATATCAGTGGGAAAAAAAAAACAAAAACAAAAAAACAAATAAACAAACCAAAAACCCAAGAATCCTATATCCTCCTAGGCAATGAAGGAGTGATGACAAAAGTTACAAAGAGCTCAAAAAGTGATTCCAGGAATTGTTTGAGGGGGAAGCATACTTAAGAAATATTAGAATGAGTCAGTCAAGTTTGCTTTATCATACTAATGAATGATTGTGACTAAATTGAAAAGAAGCAGGCAGGGAAAAGGAGGGAAGTTTTCAAAAGTTTCAGACAAATGTTAAAACAAAAATGGAGGGAGAACAAGCCTTTAGAAAAAAATATACATAAACCAAATTGATTAATTCTGGTACTCAAAAGGTCTTCTGCCTATGTTTCTTGACAAGGACTTTTCTGTGCTTATTAAGAAAATTGAAATTCTTTTCTAAATATTCTTTATTACTTGCTCTTTTCATTTAATAAATCTCTACAGTTTTTAGTCCTGTATTTTGTTCTTGAGTTAGAGCTGAGTTCATTAAAAACACTCCTACATTTTCTATTAAACACAAATTTCTGAATTTTTGACATATCAATTAAAATGAATTTGAAGTATTTTCTTAGCCATATTTTTTGGAAAGGGGAAAATGATCAACAACAAAGAAACAGAATGTATTCTTCTTTCCCCTCCCCCCAAATAGTTGAATAAGCATTTTTAATTTCTGTATTATTTATCTCCTATAGTCAAAACTCTCTTAGCCATGCATCTTTGTATGTTAACATTACAATTTAATACTCATTGTGGGGGAAGATGTTTTCAATGTATAATTACTACCCATCGATTGTGCTCTGTACTTCACCTATGAATGTCATTATTGAAGGAATATCAGTGGTGCAAGTGAGATGTTTGCCAGAAATAGCAATGGATCTTAAATAATCAATCACTATGCTCTTGTTTGGGCACTCATGACTAAAGGCAAAAAGGTAAAATGAGACTTGGTATATTATGGAATGATAAAGAACAGGACCATCTAGCTCACAGGGAAGTTGAAATCTTTGACTTTGGCTTCTTTAACACAACATTTTAAGCAATTGAACTAACAGATATCAGGTTGAGAGCAATGGAAGGTACAATCCATAAATGTAGATAATTGAAGCAGATATTATAGAAGGATTATAGGAGGAACCAGATAGACTCTATCTAACTAAACCATCTTTCCTAATAGCCTGTAAAAGTCATTGAAATACCTGAACGTAGAGTAATTCCTTTAAGACATTTTCTAGGATCTTTCCCTGCAAAAATAAAAATATTAAAATTTGGGAATTGTTTACTTTATGATATCAATAGACATTAAACAACATTAGAAGTGTGATAAAGACTTACCTTCAGAATAACAGAGTAGAATTGTTTATATAGGGAATATAGATTTGCTTTGAGAAGAAGAGAGAATTGGGCAAAGTCTGATTTGTGAAGAGGATAGGGTGCCCATAAAGAGAGTCCTGGACAGTAGGGCATAAAAATCTAATGAGAATGACTCATTTTCAGAAATGAGAATAGGGAAGAAGAGCAGCAGATGTGCTAGCCCTGCTTATGGAAATGCATAAATGTATACACTAAAGTTATGACTATACCAAATAATGATTTTCACATTTTAAAACATCTGAATTATTTAAGTTATATTTTTCAGCTAGATGTTTAATTTTGCATAAATACTGTCTATTGAGAAACAGTTTGTAAGAAAACAACAAATTTAAATAATGATGGGAGGTAGGTTGTAAGTATTGACCTATAAAGCCAAACGGCTTATGGAGTGATATTTGATTGTGGCAATTTTTTGTAACAATAACTTTTAAAGCAAGAAGATGTTCATCATTTAAGGAATTCTAAATCTTACAGATTTTAAAATGAGATCCCCTTATTTTTTTTTTACTTAAACAAAGGGACTTAAAAGCTTGGGTAAAAGAGTATGTGAAATTTATTTGGGTATAATTCATTTTTATATCCATAAAGATTACAATATTCAAAGATCCCCATGTTAAGAAAAGGTATAATTATGGAATGAATTTAACAGCCAAATAGAGTAATGCAAATTTTGTGTCAATATGATAAAACCAACATAATACATACATTTTCATGGGGAAAAGGGTTTAAAAAGTATTACATCATGGGTTCCAGATATGGGTACTATTTTTAAAATCATATAATATGAACACTAAACTGTGGATTTTTTCCCTTTTCAGTTCTGCTACATATTTGCTTCTTAAAAAACATGAATATTATTGATGTCTTTTGTTTTTACATGATTTTCTTTTATGAATGTCTCCCTGAAATTTGATCCTCCCTTATAACAAAGAAAAGCAGTTAAGCAAAAATAACTGATGCAGCAACACAAGGTATGCAACATTTCATTCCCATGTCATTTCTCTGCCTCCCTAGCAAGATTGGGGAGGTATATTTCACTATCTCTTCTTTGTGATCAAAATTAGTTATTGAAAATATTCAGATCTTAGCTTTCTTTTAGTGACCTTTTCATTTGCATTATTTCAACCTCTGTTTTTTGATTGACGTAGCATATTTCTTTTTTCTCAAAAAATACTTTATAAATTCAAAGGCATTTGAATTCCATCTTCTCTTAGAAAATTAGTAATTTTGGTTGGTGTCTCATACAAAAAGTATGTGATGGCTGGGAAATCTATAAACTAATTCATTTGTATTTTTTTAATTACATACTTTTAATAGCATATGCAATATTTTCATTGATTTCAGAAATTGATAACAGGTCTCCAAAATACAAATAATGCATTGCAAATTATTGCTTTTCTTTTCTTTCCTTTAATATTCTGCTAAGAATACTCATTTATCCAGAAATTAATTGAATTTAATGAAAAAAGTAGAAATCTTTCATGATTTGTTTTATTTGTAAAATGTTCTCTATTCATATAGCAACTTCCTGCTTTTTCTAGGTATAGTGTAGAAGCTAATTTAGCTGTTCAGCAATACTCATAATTTCCATTTTTCCAAATTCCATCTAAATGAATTTGGGTGAGTGTTTGCTTAGTTTCTTTGTTTAATTGTTAAATGCATTAAATCATGTTATTGAATATAGAACCTATGGAGGAAACCTTTGTGTTGCTTTTCTTTGTTGGTTAGGTAAAAACTCATTATTGGTGGAAATGTCTACTCCATATTTATAGCTCCCATTCTTTAGTAAAGCACTCAGTGCTCTTTCAAGCCTTTTCCATGTTCATTTTGTATTTTTTTTCATTTTTAAATTTATTAAGCTGCCTGAGGTGAGTAATGAAAGAAGTGATAAATGTAAACTTAATGAAATTGATCCTTGCTCACTTTGTTCAGAGAGAAAAATAAATAAAAGGGAAAGGAATAATAAGTTTAAAAGAATATAATATACTTTGTCATCCTTTTCATTCTACCTTTCATGGTCTATTAGAAAACTTTGAAAGTAGATCTGTAAAACCACATCTGACTGGATTGCATCAAAAATTCAGTGAGAATCATCATGTAAAATTCATTTCACCATGGATTCAGGCATCATCTCTCCCTAGATTGCGATGTTAAGATTAATCCTTGAAAAGTTAAATTAATTGAAAACTGGTGACCTGGGTAAAATTCATCTATAGTAAGTGGTACTATATAGGATGTAATTAGTATACAGTATTACTTGTGATCTATTGATATGCAGATTGGCAGGAAAATTGGTAGGGAATGAAAATCTTTCAAAATGTTCCAGGGTGAGTACAAATAAATGGTTAAAAACAAACAAACAAAAAACATGCTTCACTTGTGAGATGCAATGGTGGGTCTAGAATTGACTTCTGAGTCAGAGAAACTTGGGTTTAACTCTAGCTTCTGACATATACTGACAATAACCACGAGCTGAACTTTCCAAGGATCTGGGCAACTCTCTAAGACTAATAAATGAGATAAAGTTCTGGATTGCATTGGTAGAGGTTTCCTAGGTCCTACACCAATGAAATCATTGGTTTCTTCCTTATCTCTTAAATATTTGATTTGCAAGGATTAACTGCATGACAGCAAATATGATCATCTATATTACATAAGCACAAAAACACTAAATAACATGACAGACTAAAACATACTATGTAACCATAAAACATGCTAAAAAAAAAAAAGTAAGTCCCAAATGCAATTGCAAAGAAGATTTTTGTTTTGTTTTGTTTTTATTAAATACACAATTTTATTCCAAGTTAAAATTCCCATTTTAGGTTTGAGATTCTAACATTAAAAAAGTTCTGGGGGTTGGAAAAAAAAAAGAGAAGGGTATCCTGAAGATTAGAAAGAGGGTAAATTTAGAACTACAAGACCATTAAAAGAAATCAGAATAAAACCTTTCAGGTAAGACTCAAATCAGAATTCTTCATTTTACGAGGGAAAGATGAGGGGGAACATACATTAACAATGGTCTTGAGGTATGTACACAGTTATCAAGAACTTCAGAGAAGATGGTACCTTAAGTCCTCAACTCTGCAGAAGATAGAACAAGAAGAAGTCGTGTCTCACCATTGAAGGTTATACAGCTACGTAGTAACATAACCTAATTATAAAGTAAAACTATCAGTAATCTAGTTACAATATGTAAATCATACTCAACTATCCATTTCACTGCTTTCTTTTTCCTTGAAGGGTCCCTAAATTGAATTGATTTTCTAGTGTCACTTAAAATTACTTTGAGAAAATCTATTGGGAAAAAAAAATCTTTGTCAGGTTTGAAAAATAAGATAGATTCATATTTGTTTAGAATGGTACAGGTAGTTCAAAGGTGAGTCAACTTTCTTTATTACTACTTTCTAATGGAATATTGGAGACTGAAAATTTGCCTCCTTCCTATTTAAGAAGAATAGTGTTAATATTTCAGGAAATATGTAGAAAGCAAATTTAGAAATTATGTCTACATGAAAATATCTTCAAGAATTCAATTATTGTTTCCTTGGACTTACTGAGATTAGTTTTTCACCACTGGAAAAAGTATCAAGACATACTTCCTGAGAAGCAGATCCCCAAAGAAACAAAATAATGTGGAAAATGCTTAAAAATATGTAAGCAAAGTAGCAAAAAATAACCATCATTTTGCTAACAATAAGATAGAAGAGGAAAAAAAATTAGGAGACTTTTTTTTTGCATCTTCTTAAATTCTTTTGAATATATGTGGATTGCTTTTGTTTTCTTTTATGCATACAGAAAAAGCTTCATTGTTCTGTTATTCCCCAAGCCCATGATCATTCATCCTTTCTCCCAATGATCATGAATGCTGGAAAACTGTATTTTTCCAAAATATATAAACATCAGAATTCTCTTTTCATTTGTTCCAAGTATTTTTTGTATTCTATCTTCTGATCTTTCCTCTATCTGCCCAGATGACAGTTTGTTGCTATTATGTTGAAATATCCTCAGGCTATGCCAATCCCCATTAATTTAAATGATTTTAATTTTAAGGAACATAATTTGGATTCTTAAATTTATGCAATATATGGATTTCATCAATTCTTCTTCTTTTAGCATTTTCACCAGAAAAATCACATTGCCTATGAGTTATCATTTAGATGTTTTCAGGCATGTCTAAATAGTCATAACTCCATTGGGGTTTTTTGTTGGAAGGATACTGAAGTGGATTGCCATTTCCTTCTCCAGATTATTTTATAGATGAGAAAACTGACACAAATAGGGCAAAGTGATTTGTTCAGAGTCACCAGTAGCTAGGAAGTGTCTAAGGCCAAATTTGAATTCAAAAACTGAAGTCTTCCTGACTCCAGGCCCAGCAGTCTATTTACTGTTCAATGTATCTATCTATAAGGATATATATATATATATATATATATAAAATCTTAAATTTTTGAATTGATTTTCGATACTTTTGGTTATTACAGAGAATTCTTTTGCTCAGGATAGAATGTTGTCCTTCAGAGTTCTGAATTACTATTTCTTAATAGCAATATCTAAAATGAATATCTAAAATGTAAATATATTGCAATGTCCACATAAATAAAATATAACTAATTAACTTCCATACAATAGGATACCAAACCTTTCCTAGTCTGTTTGGGAAAAGAATTTCCAAGTACATAGACCTAAAGACCACAAGAGAATCTATCATTGGGATAACAAGCCTGTACTCTTATTTTATGGTAAATTGGAACTTGTATTTTTTTACTTGAAGATATTATATATAACATATATTATATACATACATATATAATTATATAACATATATAACAATTTGCTTTCTATAATGCCAGACTCTCTATGTTGTTTCAGTTTTTAACTGGTAAGTGATCCATCATGAATAATGTCTCTGTATTTACATTTAAGAGGGGCAAATTTTCAATGTCACTCATTGTTAAAGCAGTAACATTATTAGGACAGATACTGAAAATTCATTCCAAATTCACTTATCTGTGTGTTTTCTGTGTAAACTATTCCATTGTTCCCATTAGTTTGACTGGGCTGTTAACAATTTTCTCTTTTTACAATAATGAAAGACAAACAATTGAAAACCATCCATATTAATAAAAGTTTCATGTTTATTTTGCCCATTTCCTCTTCAATTTGTCTATGTAACTATACATTTAAAATTAAATTAGATGTTAAATAATAATAGCATCATATCTGAGGATAGTAATTAACATTAAAATAATTATATACATTGTACTCTTGCCCAAATTTTTTTTCCTCTGTAGTAAAATTTTGGTTTAAAATAGTTGTCTTAATTATATTCAAGAGAGTTTAAGCACTGATATTTTACTTATTAGAAGACAGAAGCACATTAAAGTCGGCCCCATACCATGGATCTCAAGGACAGGTATTGAAAATGCAATTAAATTCAATTTCTTTAATACGTAAATAATTTGGAATAATGTTTTACTATGCTTTGAAATTATTTTAGGGTTTTTTTTGTTTGTTTTGTGTGTGTATGTTTGTTTTTTTGCAACCAGTAGCTTTACATTTGATCTTTTCTCGTATCATTACTATTTTCCACTAAACTGATTACATATGCTATGCCAATAAATCACTTGTAGTCCTTTTAGTTATTGAGTTTTATTGCTATCTACAAAGTAAAACTTTGTCAAATGTATGAAAGATTAATATTATGATGCTGTTAGGTTAAAATATTAATATTCTTTCACATATGTAGGACAGATTTGAGCAACACAATGTCAGTATAATATAGTTTGGAAGAAGTCAGGGTTGTGGGTTGAGGCTACTAAATTGTTTCCTTCTCCTAACTCTGCATTGTATACTTGGAATTATCCCATACTGATCTTCCTCATAAAGATAAAAGTATTAATTTTATAACTGTCTCTATATATGAAGATAAAATATATCTTTGAGAACAAGAAATATGTTGTAGTATAAAGAAAAAAATTATAATACTATTTGTAATTGTTCTGGTTTTCTGATATTTGAAAGAGATTAACATATAGCTAAAATAAGTTATTATTTTGTGGTTGGAAGTAAGTATGCTAATGAAATTGGCACCAAGGATTAAAATTGAAAACATGTCAAATCCAGCTGAAAATTTTCTTTATTTTTAAACATTTTAATCACTTTTGAACTAGTTATAATTCAGCTATGTAGAAATACAAGTGGAATTATATTTTTATCTTGTACTTCATCTTTTCTTATTTTGCATTTTCTTGATTTTGTAATTGAGCAATGAACGGAAGTATATTTAAAAAAAATAAAAGTTTTGCTTTCCAAAAGAGTCAATTTAGTTCCCTGTGAATGACATTACCCATATAGTATGTTGGAGGATAAGTAGATAGATAGGTAATATGTCTATAAGTTAGATATAGTAATAAATATATCAAAGAATAGAGAGTTCTATAAACAGAAAATTAAGCTAAAAGTCAACTATATTACTCCAGACATATCTAAAGATTTAGTCTGATATTTTTAGAGTTTCTGTTGCAATTGATATTAAAAGTGAATAGGGGCAGCTAGGTGGTGCAATGGATCAGCCCTAAAGTCAGGAGAACCTAAGTTCAAATATGGTCTCAGACACTTTACACTTCCTGGCTGTGTGACCCTGGGCAAGTCACTTAACCCAAATTGCCTCAAGAAAAAAAAAACGTGGTAAATAGATGGTTGCAGGGAAATCAATTCGGAATTCAAAATGTAATGGTTAAGTAAAATGAATCATCACTTTAAAAAAAGATGAAATTATTACAAGAAAATTTAAGCTGTGATAAAAAATAATGGTTACATATATACATATGCTGGGGGAAAAAAAAAGTGATAGATTTACTGTTACTTTCCAAACAAAAAGGAAACAAAACCAGTAGAGAAAATTTTCAATTTCCATGGCAGCCATACTTAAGACTGGATCATAACAGATGTTTTAGAAAAAATAAAGTATAAATGTTGACATACAGGCATCATCATTTCAAAAGATATTTATTTGGGTGAGTGGAAATGAATAGCTTTACATAGAATCTACTATATAATAGGAATTGTATTAAGCACTTCATAAATTTTATCTTTTGATTTTTACATCACCCCTGTGAGGTGTAGGTACTTTTATTATCCCCATTATACAATTGAAGAAATTGAGGTATACAGAGGTTAAGTGATTTTCCCAGAGCTGCTAAAGCTGAATTTGAACTCAGGTTTTCTTGACTCAAGGTCCAAAGTTCTACTGTATTCTAACTTCCTGCTTGAACAGTAACTTTCAGCCTAGAATCTATGATTACATTCCATCCATCCAGCATCCATGACAAACAGAGAGAATCTTTAAGAGATTCATCTATTTATTTCTTCTGAACTTAATAGAAATTTCAGCTGATCAATCTGACCAAAAATTACAATTAGAACCTTTGGGACCATGCCTGCTTAGCATGGTGATAGCATTATTGCACATTGACACAGAGAAGAGCAGAAGAGTTAACAAATAATAATAAAAAAAGATATTCTATGAAGGGATATAGATAAATTGAAAATATTCAATGTGAAACAATAAAACTAAATTATATCTAATCATTGAGACTGAAGAAAATCAAGACAAAGTCAAAGGATTAAAAAAATAGGATTAAACTGACTCAGAATAAATAAGATTATTTTATAAAAAGGGTCCACTTAATGTAGTTATAAAGAAATAATTTTGTAACTGGCATCTTTTTCCTACATATTACAGGGAGCATATCTTTTATGAGTTTGTTTGTTATTAACTTCTGCTTCTAATTCTTTCACCTGGTAGGAAAATGGGATTTACTGATAAAGCAGGTATGTCATAAAACAAAATCCATATGAAAGTTATGAAGTCCAAGAATAAAATAACCCAGTTTTTCAGTAGCAAAATAATTTCCCACACATTTATAGCCTATACCTCATTGAAAGAATAAAGAAAGTTCTACAATCTTTAGAAAAATTGAACATTATAATTAATTTCTCATTGGAATACAGTTTTCTTTGAAATAGAAAAAAGAAAAGTAAGAGAGAGAAAAAGGAGAAAAAAGGGGTGACAGATACAGAAAAACATGGTAGATGTCAAGATGCTGTCAATACTACTATTACCTGTAACAGCACCACCTGGTGGCTCCCTGAAAATGTTATAATATTAAAAACAAAAGCTTCAATTAAAAGGAATTTTAATAGCCTATTAAAATATTGACCATATGCCCTTTTAATAAAAATTTAAATGTTTTGATCTTTATAAGACTGTACATATACCTCAAGAAAAATTTTAACATGATATCTGATTTAGAAAATCTGTCTTAATTTGGATTTTATGATAAACTGCATGTAATTAATTTGAGGATAAATGATTAATTACTTATTTGTATACTTTCTTATATTTGTCTGACATAAATATATGTTTAATGAAATAATTTCATTTCATGCTCTACTTTAGATCCTCATTGGCTAAAATATTTAAAAAATGATCCACCATTTCCTTCTTTTGATCATATAAAAAAGTAGGGATTTTAAAAGCTATTTAACTGATTAAGAGGGTTGTTATAATCATAAAAACTAGAACTTTGAAAAAATTATAAGGTGACAACAACATACATAAGACAATTAAAGAATCATCACAGTATATCTGGAATAAACCTCAGAGGCCAGCATGATGACTCTGAATCACTTGGAATGAACAAAATCTCATTTTACAATAAGTAAAATGACATCGTGAGATCATGGAAATAAGAAGCTATATCTATAGAATGTCTTCATATTCAGTTAATTCAGTCAAATGGGGCTACTTTCCAACATGTAAATAAGAGACTATGTTTCTTACTAAATTGACTTTGTTTGAAATGAATATCCTGTTGAAACATTTGATTATTCTGAATTCTGAAAATATCAGTCACAAAAGATCAATTTAATTTCTTTCATATGAACCCAAGAAAATGTGAATTAAAATTATGAGTTTATTAGTTCTTTTGATAAGAGATCAAGATTATGTTTATTCAATTAAAAATGTGAAGCTAAAACTTCAATGATTCAGATTTTTCCTTGACAAATATATATATATATATATATATATATCACTAAATTTTAACTGAACTAAATTAATTGGATGTTTAGGCACTCTGTAGATGATATCAAAACTTTCAGGAAAATGAATAGACCCTGAAATAAAAGTATCTATTGCAAATATTAGCACTACCTGCATTAAATGACTTATGTAATGCTAGAACTATTTTGAATTAGAGCTGTCAAATACTCAGGAAAGGAAACAGATTTGTTACAATGGTGACACTTACTTCATTGCCTAATTTACCCTTCTTTGGGCTTATCTTAATTTTATTTTTAAAATTGAATGAGATGGGGCAGCTAGGTGGCACTGTGGTTAGAGCACCAGCCCTGAAGTCAGGAGGACCTGAGTTCAAATCTGGTCTCAGACACTTCCTAGCTGTGTGACCCTGGGCAAGTCACTTAACCCCAATTGCCTCAGCAAAAAAAAAAAGCAAAAAAAAAAAAAATTGAATGAGAGCTTCAAGTTTAGACTGAATGTAAATAACAGATACTTCCATAATAAAATTATCTCCCCCAATTAAGATATCTCTTTGTAGATGATGCCTAATATTTATATATTTAAATGGATCAAAGTAATTGACCAACATTTATACTTTTTGTTGTTTCATTCAACAATTTATTGAGTAACATCATATTTTAATAATTCTGTGCTGAGTACTTTGGGAACTGGAGAAAACCAATATTGTCACTTCCTCCTATGTGTTTACAGAGATACAAAGACATTCACTATTTGGAGAGTTCAGCACATTAGAGAGAAAAAAGAGCATTTGTTATATTATGTAAATACAGAATATTTTAGATCTGATCTCACACACACACACACACACATTATAAAATTATGACCAACACTTCAGAGACCTGTTCTGAGTCACTAATATTTGTTAATGCATACACATGCAAATGTTTATATTATATATATATATATCATGAAAATCATGATATATATATATATGTATAGATCTATGTGAGTAGTATGGATATTGAAAAAATATACATATATGTGTATGCTTACCTTCAAACTGTTGTTAATTCCTAGAGGATATTTAACTTTACATTTATAAATTATTAATCTATGTCTATACGAAGCACTAAGTATACCTACACATCTGATTTTCAAACATTTATATAAAATTTTAAGAAATTATTCAGGTATTCTGAAATATATCAATATGTTGTATCAAAGTTCTCAAAAAAAAAAACTTCTGATTGAATTTTCCATTTTCCTCAATTTTCTATTATGCTGTAGCTCAAGTAAAAATAGGTAATAGTTTAAATTTTATGTTCTTCCAGAAACTGGCTAAATACTGGTCTCTTCATGTTCAGTTAATAAACAAATAGATCAATGAACATTCAAATGAAAAATTTGATCAATTATTCAGATTCTGCATTAACACATTTCTGATGGGTAGGAACTTTGGGGTTTATATTGAAAAAAATCCAGAATCTGATTTTTAAAAATCATTTTCACCTGAATACCTCTATGTATGGCATGTATATACAGAATCATATACTTGTTTGAGATACCATTTCATGGTTTTTCTTTGGAAGGATAGGTTACAGATGCTTAAGTTTTATAAACTTTAAAATTCCATTTCCTTTTATAAATTTTCTTTAAAATTTGTTGAATACATTTCATTATACTTTCCAAATTACACTTCATTCCAGGAAAAGGATTAAAATGAAAAGCTACATTCCACTAACATTTTCAACATTGTTCTTTGTTTCCCTTTGTTATTATATTGTCTTATTGTGTCATATTTCTTGCTTGAAAAATAAAAATAAAATATTTATCTTGAACCCAGGGTTAGCAAAATCTGTAAAGTGAAAATTTTGCCAAATATCAAGATTAAGATATACATTTTGTGATGTGGTATAACATATTGTGCAGATCATATCAGAATGGGGAAAATTTAATCATCTCAATAAGGCATCATTTAAAGAATTGGATTAATAATATTACAGCAATGGAATAGGGAATGGAGCAATGGAACTACTTAGTTAAGGCTTTTATGTTGGTATTACTGTTGATGAAGCAAGTTGGATCTCTATGACAAAAAGCAGTCCACTATAAAATTAAAAAATCTAGTCAGTTTAATATAGAAATGTCATGCTGGTTTGACTGATCACTTTCATTGATATGCTGATTTATTTTCTAGTTGTAATGATAATTTTAAACTAATACAAATACATATCTAAAACTGCATATCCCAGTGATTGTACAGCTTTTCCTTTTTAAAAACTATCTTTTTGAACATTATTGTTATTAAATAATAATCCATTTCTTTAGTTTTTGTCTCTTTAAAATATTGGAGAAAATAAAAACTTTTACTTCAAAAACCAAATATCTTGGTAAGGAAAAAAAAGAATGATTTTTCTAAAAATCTAACAACTATTTAGAAGTTTGTAAACAATATATTTCAAATAGGTAATTTCCATCTTATAGATATCTGGAAGCTAGAATTTAGCTATAACACTTTAAGGACTGCAAAGCATGTTACATATGTGATCTCACATATATCATCTCATTATCATTTCATTTTCTCCTCACAGCTCTGGTGCTAATATTATTTCCATTTTACAGATTAGGGAACTAAGGCAGAGGTTAAGTGACTAGCCAGGATCATGCTAGTAGTATCTTAGGTGGGATTTGAGTTCAGATCTTTTTGATTAAGTAGTATTCTGTTTTCATATAAACTGACCTTGCCCAGCTTCCTAAACTCCCATGAACCTCACCTTTCACAGCCATCTTTAAATTAAGCCAAAGCAGCATTTGTGAAAAAGAAAGTTTCTTTGTTTCTTTGTTTTTAAGAATCTTTAAAATATAATATTAAAGGAAAAGGAAACCATGAAAAAACTAAAAGTCAAAAAAATTGAATCCTGGGAAAGACCTCCTAGTTGGTGTTGGCTCTCCATGGTGATAGCCTGAGGAGCCATAAGACTGAGAACTAAATATGTCAGTATTTAGTTACTTACTTTTTCCTCATTTTATGAAGAGGAAACTAAGAAGATGTAAGATGACTTGCTGAAGAATCCTCTTCTGGTAATTTAATGTGCTTGTTACCATACCAAAGTTTCATCATTCCCCCCAGAAAATATATTTTCCCACAAATTCTGTTTTTTTTTAAAATTTTCTTTATTTATTTTTCTTAAACTGCTAAAAAATTTCACCAAATTAGGAATTCATTTGGGTTACATTTATTCTTTCAAAAATACAAATATAATAGGTTACAGTGATATCTCTTGTTGAAATATTTATATAATTTATAGTTTAAGAATTAAAGCCCTTAAGGAAAGGGTTGATCTAGGTCAAAGTCCTATATATGAAAAATCAATTAAATAAAACCAAAAAAAAAATTCTTTAATTTCAAAATGCATTGTGGCAACTTTTTCAGACTGTAAAATCCCAAGGAGGTGCCTGTCAGTATCAGTGGAAGAGGACTCCCCAATGAGAATGAAATAGGCCAATTAGATTGCTTTGTTCCTAATACCTAGCTGGGGCAACACAAGGGCACTAAGGGAATGAAGTCTTCTAGAGAGGTAACAGCTAGTGGGAGAGTAACTCAGAAAAGAAGCTGGAATGGGAACAAGGCAAGCTTTTATCTATTATTAAAAAAAAAAAAAGAAAGAAAGAAAGAAAAAAAAAAATCTCCTAAGGATATCTCTTTGCCCAGGGAAAGGGAGCCATTATTATTCTCTAGTTTTTGCTATTTGGTCCTTTAACCTCAATCTCAAACTAAGACTGTTTTAACCAACAATTCAACTATATTAAAATTTAACTTGACCTTTGTAATACAACTATAAGACAACTCATTTACCATTTTAAATGTAGTTCCATAGGAAAATTCTTTCAGCATGCTAAATTGATCTGCAAACATTGGGTATACAACATCAAAGACTGTCTGAAAAAGAAAAAGGGATCTCTATGTATTAAGTTTTCTAAAGTGTGTCTAAATAACCAGATCATTTCAACCAAACTGGACATATCAAGAAATGGCTATATTTTGTTATTCTCTGTTGTTCAAAAATAAAAATAATGCATCCTGTTGTTTGTTAAGATGGAGTTATTAAAACATGAATGGCTGTTTGTACTCTTGTTGTTCCCATTTCTCTTCATGAGTGGTTTTTGAATTGTTTCCTTTGTAAAAAAGTAAAACAATTATTTGTTGTCTATTCACAACCATGAATCCATGAAAGAAAAGTTAGGTCAAAACTGAAGAAAAGATACAAACAGTCTGGTCTTAGAGATACAATCAAAGAATAATTATGGGTTTCTCAAAGATAGTGTTTCGGGTGTCCCCCACCCATTCATCAAATCTCTTCCATAAGACAAAAATCATATAGTAATTTGCCCAACAGGTAAAAAAAAAATCTGAATTTGTACTTTTTCCAAATTTTTCAATTTATGTTGAATATAATGTGAAATGTAATCATTTTATTGAATGCACTTGCAACCTTTTCATATTAAATGTTTTTTAAAGTTTTTGCTAACCTACTATTCCCACCCTATACAGCAAGGCCTACTAATCACCGACCTGCTGAAAGCTCCGTCTCTACCGGCTCATCTGCCAGCAGCTTTGGCAGTGGATATAGTGTGGACAGTGAAGGAGGTAGCAGCACTGCAGGGGAGACTAATCTATTTCCCATTCCAAGAGTGTAAGTTTTTTTTTTTTTGTTTTGTTTTGTTTTTTCCCTTTCCACTTTGACATATTTAGAAGTGAACCAAAACTCAGCAGTCTTTAATGTGAGTCTTCCACCATCATCAGGTTTCCTCAAGATTAAAGGGTAAAATGGACAAATGAAAAAAAAAAAGAAAGAAAATTTAAATAAAATCTATTGTTCCATTCTCAGAAAATGCTTAGGAAGCATGATACCTTTGTATTGTTTCTATAAGCATGAAAGAACTAGATTGTGACAAAGGAGATCTGATTATTCGATTTATCTAAAAGATGGAAAGGGATCACATTATTTATTCAGAAGATTTGTATTGAATAGGAATACATAGGAATGATTAGATTAACTGCAGCACAGTTCAATTCAGAACCAACATTTTTATTTTTTTAATCTTACAATAGGATCCTAGATTTTAGGCAAGAATATATCAGAGATTGAAAGTTGAAATAGACCTTTGAGGCCGCTGAGTCTAATCTTCTCTTTTCACATGAGGAAATTATACATAGAAGTTAGACACAATGATTTGCCCAGGATCACAATAACTAGTAAGTGTTGGTGGCAGAATTTGAACCCTGATCTTCTTGAGTTCAAGTTCAGTGTGATGAACTTCTTTATTTTGAATCTGAGAAAAACTGAGGCCCAGAGTAGATCATGATTGGAACCTAGATTCTTTAAGAGCAAATCCCATCAGGGGCAGCTAGGTGGTACAGTGGATAGAGCACCAGCCCTGAAATCAGAAGGACCTGAGTTCAAAACTGGTCTCACACACTTAACACTTCCTAGCTGTGTGACCCTGGGCAAGTCACTTAACTCCAATTGCCTCAACCAAAAAAAAAAAAAAAAAAGAACAAATCCCATCATGTCTCTTTCTTTCCTTTTTGTCATCATACCTTCAGTGTCTAAGTACAATCAAAAGTAGAATTTGAAGAATATTTAGGAAAACTGGCATTTGTCCAGTACTACCTGGCAGATATTTTCAAAAACAGTACTATGCGAATTTCAAATAATTAACACATTACGATACTCCTTTTTACTTCTGAATAACTGTCTGGTTATTTAAAGCTGATTTTCTTGAAAAATATCACTATACTATTTCTAGCATTATAATCCCAGGAAATGTATTGATGACTCACCTAAGAGAGCATATCCATACATACATATATAAAATAGAAATAGCCCTGCAAATAAGAAATAGGACTGACAATTGATGAGCTCCTCTATATAACAGGGGTTATCAATCCTTTTGTTTATGCCACGGGCTCCTTTGGCAGTTGGGTAAAAGTTATGGACCCTAGGATGAAGTTTTGCAAAGTATACAAGTATGTATGTATGTATACAAATACATATGAATAGCTATATACATGTATAGATATACATGTGTATATGTATATACAATACATGAATAGCATATATTATTTAGAAATACAGTTATTAAAAAACTTTATCAAGTTCCCAGACAAAAGATTAAGAACTCTTAGTATGAAATAAAATTTCATGCAACAAAACACAGTTGACAGAAAGCCATCCTTCACAACAAGTATATCTAGATATAGAGATATAGATCCTGTAAAGTACAACTTGCTCATTTTACACATAAGTAACTGAGGCTTAGGGAGATTACAACATGCCTTATATCACATAAGTTAGAGCAAAGATAGGATTCACATCTAGTCAGTCTACTGCCTATAAAGCCATTATCCTTTTCAATCTCCCACCTGCTTATACTCTATTTTGTCTTTGTGACCTTAGAAAGCCAGTCACTGTCACTTTTCAGTACAGGTAACTTTCTCAGGTTATAAATCACCTCTGCATTGATTAAGAAAGTTTCTTCCAGCTCTTTACACACATAACATCGCAAGGGTCTGGACCAAAATCAGAAATGTTTCTCCTGTTCCTAAAGTCCAGGCTACTTACACAGCTTCTCCCCAGAATTAAGGTCATAAAGCTGTTTCAGACATATGTATGTAACAATACTAAGCCTTTGCAAAGAGGAACAAACATTTAGATAATAGATATGGACAGTAAAATTGATGGAAGATCTTAACAAGGAGATCATTGATCTGAGTTTTTGAATACAAATTAGTGATATGAACATAAGATGACCACATAGTAATATGCTGCAGACCAATATAATTTGCCCCAAATTTTTTCCTTTTGCTCCTTCAACCATTACCCAAATGCCCAAGTTTGTATTGAAAGGTAGGTAAATTTATTGAGGAGGAAGATCAAAGGCAAATCACAGCAAAGAAAACAATATGGAGGCCAAAAGAACAGGATTCAAGAAGATGTCTTCTTCCTGGTCCTAAGCAAATGGACAATTCCATGCTGTGGATCAGAGCTCCCTCTGACTCTTCTGGTTTGAAAGCCCAGGCTCTTCCTCCACTCTGCTCCCCAGAAAATCTCTTTCTCTGTCTCTCCCTCTTCCTTTCTTCCTTTTCTTTTCTCTCTCACTTGCTCCCTCCCTCTCTCTCCTATCCCTCTTCTCTTTGTCTCTCTCTGTTTCTCTATTTAAAAAAAAAATTCTTTATGTACATGTCTCTCTCTCTGTGTGTGTATATGTGTGTGTGTATATATATACATATATATACATGTATGCACATATATATACAAGCATACATATACAAATATATCCATGTCATGTGTGTGTGTATGTGTAGCCACACTGAGCAAAGCAAGGTAGAAAAATATATAATCTTATGAACAATTCAATCTATTTAAGATTTTAAAAAAATCACTGAAAGTCACAAATCTACCTTTTCCCTATATTGAGTTCCTCCCCCCCCCCACTTTTCTAGCTTGAACTCTTGATTATTACTTCACATTTGCTGTAAATGTTTAGCCAAAATGTTTGGTAAAAATTATGGTTTTAGTTGGATAGGTGTGATTAGAAATTGTTTCTAAAAAGGGATTAATCATACTAGCTTCTTTGCCTTAGCAAGTTCAGAGTGAAAAATAATTTCTTGGAGTTGGCCTGACCAGTTTCTTAATTGAATCTATGAATTTGCTTTCATTTTATTTTATTTTTTGTAACCAATATAAATGATTTTCTCAGTAATCTTATGCATTTTATTCTACACATTTGAAGCCATTATTTTGATTTGGAATTTATAGCCTTTCCTCAGACTGCCAGAGGGTTTTATGCCATCAGAAAGGTTAAGGATCCTTCATCGGTCAATAGAGAATTATTTGACTTCCTAAGGCTTTGGAATCAGAGCATTTTTGAATCTTCCTACCTCTATACATGGCCATTTTCTTAAAAGCATTGAAAGAGAAACTTCCAAATACAAACTTTGACCCATGCTTTGACTCAAAGTTACCTGTGTAATACCTTTCATGGTGTCTATATCTGTGAGTAGAAAATGGAATATGTTATTCTTAAAAGTTCAACACTTAGCAATGTTGTTTATCTATAATACCTAAGATCATATGGTCATCTAATGCCTGCATTTAACATGTATCTATGTATTACTATAGGATATATCACAGTATTTATTATAAATATAGACCTTGAAATGATTTTTAAGTCATCTAGTCAAATATTTATTTTATAAATAAAGAAATAGAGGCTCATAGGATTGAAATGTTTTTTTTTTCCAAAGTCAAACACATAGGAAGAGGTAGAGCTGGGATTTGAAGCCACAGCCCTTTATTCCACATTCTTTCTCTAGTATTACACTTTGTTCAGGGAACCTTTCTTTAACTAAACATGTCATCATAGCTCCCAGAACACTCCATAAAACATGTACCCAATAAATGTGTATAAATGAATCAAAATGAAAAGATGAGTTTAAAAATAAGACTTTAAAAATGAGAATTCAGAAAATCACCTTTACCTTGTGCCTTTGAGCAATTGCTTCACCTCACTGTTCCTGAGTTTGCTCATCTCTAACTTCAATTTACTAATCTAAAGGGTTGAACTCAATTTCTTTTCAACTCTAAGATCATATAAGATCTATATATTACCTGTGCTTCAGTGTCCATGGGATGATGCAACAATTCACTGTAATTATAAAAATTATCTAGGTGGCACAAGACCTGGAATCAGGAAGACCTGAATGCAAATGTGGCCTCAGACACTTGTTGTATGACCCTGGCAAATCATTTAATCCAGTTTGCTTCACTTTCCTCATCTACATAATGAGCTGGAGAAGGAAATGGCAAACTGCTTCAATATCTTGGCTGAGAAGACTCTGAAGAAAAGAGTTCTCACACATTAGTCCGTTATTTAGTGAATACAATTTTTTTTTATCATTTTTTCTTTTAATTTGTTCAATCTCTTACCTTTTAGTTCCAGGAGACAATATAATTCCCCAAATTGGAGAAAGTGGATGGTAGAGGGAAAAGAAATTAATCTTCCTACTATTGAATGGCTCTCATTTTGGCTCTTCCCGCCAAACATAGATATAAATATGCAGCTATTCTTAGTGGACTGAAAATACTAACAGCCATTTTTTTCATGTTCTAATTCAACATGAAATGACAAAAAAGCAATTTCAAACACTTAGATCTAAGAGCCAATTTTTAAATATTTTGATAAAAAATATGGAGTTTAAATAGGACCTTTGTGAACCAGGCTAGGCCTTAGAAACTAATAGTGGATGTGCTTAATGAAATCACTTAAGAAAAGTTATTGAAATTCAATACATATTTCTTATATTTGGATCTTTTAGACAACATGTAATTGTAATTATCTGTGATTGTAATTGTCTTTGTACTTTGGCATCTTCCTTTGTAAAGCTTTGTGCTGACAATATATCTATGTATTTTAACAGAGGAAAGATGGGTCAGAATGGACAAGAGACAGCAAAGCAGCCAGGAGTAGGATTAACAGATGCCGAAGGTAAATTAAAATTCAGAATTATAATCTACACATCATATTTAAATTGTTTTTATTTTAATTTTAGATATATAAGGGCTCTCTTGGAACCAAAGATAAAATGATAATTTCCTAAATCTTATTTTGAACCAATAAGGAGGACTTTGTAATATCACATAACATTTTCCATATTTCATCAATCATTTTAACTCAGTGCCTTCTGAGAAATGGAAATTCAAGATGCAAATACCACAGTATATCATGATAACATTCTTTCCCCCATCTTTCCTGTTCTCCTCACCCATACCCCCCATTCTAATTGGATAGCACAAGCATGGAAATCTCTTTTAAGTTAATACTTTATGTGTATTTAGTGGCAGAGCACTTTGAGGAAAGCTCTTTAAAGCATAAGGGAAAATTTTTGAAAGAAGAAATTTAATTCTAAACTGAATTCTGCCTTGAAATAGAGAATGACAGTCAATATACCCTTTTCAATTTTTTATAGAAATGCAAAATTGCATATTAAAAAATTATCTGCTTAATGACTTAAATGTTACTGTTTCTTCATTATTTGGGTTTTGTTTTGTTGAATTTTTTTAAAATCATTATGTGGGGATATTATTTCCCATATGGTTTTATCACCTATTTAATTTCACCTAAGTCTTCTTTTTATTTTGAAATAGAGATTATCATAGATAGTTGTTGTAGTACAAAGAGAAAAGATTCATTTGTACAATGAGGGAGGAAAAATAAATTATCTTTATGATTTTTCCAAATTAGATGTTAGGATGCTTCTAGACTATGACATAGCTGTGTGAAAATAATCGGTGACAAGCGTGACACTTTTTTCCTCCACAGACAAGCTGATATGATTGCCAGAATGCACACATTAAAGGAATCAATATGTATACATGTTGGTAATGAAGAACTGAGTATTGAACAAAATACATGTTTAATTATGGAAGCTTCAACTTTATAAGCTTCAACTTTATAAGTAAATTTTTAATATGAATGTTAGCAGCTATTAATGACAAAACACAGTTCCTCCTTCTATAGGTTTCTTCTTTCTTTCCCACATAAAAGATGTTTATTTTCTAAAGAAATATAATCATAGGGCATTTGAAATTTCATTTAGACTTGATTCAAACTGTTGTTACTCTTTTGCTTACTTTTCCTGACCAGAGATTATTCTTTATTTTTTAATTAAAGCTTTTAATTTTTTCAAAACATATGCATGGATAATTCTTCAATATTAACCTTGTAGAACCTTATGTTCCAGTTTCTCCCACCTTCCCCCACCTCCTCCCTGAGATGGCAAGTAATAAATATATTAAACATGGTAGAAATATATGTTAAATCCAATATATGTGTATATATTTATATAATTATCATGCTGCACAAGAAAAATCAAATCAAATAGGAAAAATGCAAAAGAAAATAAAATGCAAGCAAACAAATATAAAAAAGGTGAAAATGCTATGTTGTGAACCATACACAGTTCCCAAAGTCTTTTCTCTGGGTGTAGATGGCTCTCTTCATCATAAGACCATTGGAACTGGTGTGAATTAAATCACTGTTGAAGAGAGCCATGTCCATCAGAATTGATCGTATAATCTTATTGCCATGTACAATGGTCTCCTGGTTATGCTGATTTCACTTAGCATCAGTTCATGTAAATGTCTCCACACCTCTCTGCAATCATCCTGCTTGTCATTTCTTACAGAACAATAACATTCCATAACATTAATATACCAAAACTTATTCAGCCATTCTCCAACTGATAAGCATCCATTCAGTTTCAAGTTTCTTGCCACTACAAAAAGGACTGCCACAAACATTTTTACACATGTGCGTCCCTTTCCCTCCTATAAGATCTCTGGGATATAAGCCCAGTAGAAACACTGCTGGATCAAAGGGTATGCAAAGTTTGATAACTTTTTGGGTATAGTTCCAAATTGCTCTCGGGAATGCTGGATGTGTTCACAATTCTACCAACAATGTATTAGTGTCCCAGTTTTCCCACATCCCCTCCAACATTCATCATTATCTTTTCCTGTCATTTTAGCCAATCTGAGAGGCCTATAGTGGTATCTCAGAGTTGTTTTAATTTGCATTTCTCTGATCAATAATGATTTAGAGCACCTTTTCATATGATTAGAAATAGTTTCAATTTCTTCATCTGAAGCATTTATCATTTGGAAAATGGCTTGAATTCTTATAAATTTGAGTCAATTCTCTCTATATTTGAGAAATGAGGCCTTTATCAGAACCCTTGAATGTGAAAATGTTTGCCCAGTTTATTGCTTCCCTTCTAATCTTATCTGCATTACTTTGGTTTTTACAAAAAACTTTTTAATCCTATGCCAAAAGCTGAGGTCTTTGGATTTATCAAAGACTAGATTACTATAGTCATTGACTGTTTTGTCCTGTGAACTTAATCTATCCCATTGATTGGCTACTCTATTTCTTAGCTAGTACTAAATGATTTTGATGACTGCTGCTTTATAATATAGTTTTAGATATGGTACAGCTAGACCATCTTCATTTGTATTTTTTTCATTAGTTCCCTTGAAATTCTTAAGCTTTTGTTCTTCCAGATGAACTTTGTTACTATTTTTTTTTAGTTGGTAAAATAATTTCTTGGAAGTTTGTTTGGCATAGCACTAAAAAAATTGATTAATTTAGGTTGTATTGTCATTTTTATTATATTTGATTGACCTAGCTAAGAGCATTTTATATTTTTCCAATTCATTAGATCTGACTTTATTTTTGTGGAAAGTGTTTTGTAGTTGTATTCATATAGTTCCTGACTTTCCTTTGGCAATAGATTCCCAAATATTTCATACTATCAACAGTTATTTTAAATCAAATTTTTCTTTGTATCTCGTGCTGCTGGACTTTTTTGGTGATGTATAAAAATGCTGATGATTTATGTGGATTTATTTTGTATCTACAATTTTGCTGAAGTTGTAGATTGTTTCAAGTAGTTTTTTAGTTGATTCTGTAGGGTACTCTATGTATATTATCATATCATCTGCAAAGAATGATAAATTGGTTTCTTCATTTCCTACTCTAATTCCTTTAATCTTTTTTTTCTTCTCTTATTGCCAAAGATAACATTTCTAATACAATATTGAATAGTAATGGTGATAGGGGGCAAACTTGTTTCACTCTTGATCTTATTAGGAATGGTTCTAGTTTGTTCCCATTACATGTGATGCTGGCTTATGGCTTTAAATCTGTGCTACTGATTGATTATTTTAAGGAAAAATCCACTTATTCCTATACTCTCATGTTTTTAATAAGAATGGTTGTCAGATTTTGTCAATTGCTTTTTCCATATTTATTGAAATAATCATATGATTTTTATTAGTTTGGTTATTGATATACTCAATTATGCTAATAATTTTCCTAATACCAGCCCTACATTCCTGGTATAAATCCTACTCGGTCATGGTGTATTATCCTGAGGATGATTTTCTGTAATCTCTTTGCTAATGTTTTATTTAAGATTTTTGCATCAATATGCATTAGGAAAATTGATCTATAATGTTCTTTCTTTTTTTTATTAATATTTTTTATTTGCAAAACATATGTATGGGTAATTCCTAAACATTAACCCTTACAAAGCTTTCTGTTACAAATTTTTCCCCCCTACTCCCCACCCCTCCCCTAGATGGCAGGATATCCACTACATGATAATTATGTAGAATACTTAAGAAATCGAATATATGTATAGTTATTGCCACACATCATTTTTTGTGCAGGAGAGATCGTATCTACAAGAAAGAATAATCCGATAAAGGAAATACAATGCAAGCAAACCTCAATAGAGAACATGAAAATATTATGTTGTGGTCCACATTTCACATCCCTCTCTCTGGGTGTATATGGCTTTCTTCACTGAACAATTGGAACTGGTTTGAAGCATTTCATTGTTGAAGAGAGTCATGTCCCTTAGAACTGATCCTCATATAGTATTGCTGTTGCCGTGTATTATGATCTCCTGGTTCTGCTCATTTCACTCAGCATCAGTTCATGCAAGTCTCTCCAGGCCTCTCTGAAATCGTCCTGCTGGTCATTTCTTACACAGCAATAATATTCCATAACATTCATATACCATAATTTTTTCCAGCCACTCTCCAATTGATGGGTATCCCTTCAGTTTCCAGTTTCTAGACACTACAAAAAGAGCTGCCACAAACATACTTGCACATGAGGGGCCCTTTCCTTTTTTTATGATTTCTTTGGGATATAAGCCCAATAGAAACACTGCTGGGTCAAAGGGTATGCATAGTTTGATAACTTTTTGAGCATAGTTCCAAATTGCTCTCCAGAACGGTTGGATCCATTCACAGCTCCACCAACAATGCATCAGTGTCCCAGTCTTCCCACATCCCCTCCAATATTCATCGTTATCTTTTCCTGTCATTTTAGCCAATCTGACAGGTGTGTAGTGGTACCTCAGAGTATAATGTTCTTTCTCTGTTTTCACCCTACCTGATTTTGGTATCTTAATCATAAAAGGAATTTGGTAGGAGTCCTTCTTTTCCTATTTTTTTCAAATAGTTTGTATATTATTGTAGTTATTTATTCTTTAAATGTTTGGTAGAATTCACATGTAATGTGGTCCTGGAGATTTTTTCTTAGTGAGTTGATTGATAGTTTGTTCTACTTCTTCTTCTAAAATGGAACTATTAATGTAATTTATTTCCTCTTCTGTTAATCTGGGCAATCTAAATTTTTGTAGGTATTCCTCCATTTAACTTAGGTTATCAAATTTATTGGCATAAAGTTGGGCAAAATAGCTCCTAATTATTGTTCTAATTTCCTATTCATTGGTGGAAAGGTCTCCCTTTTCATTTTTGAGAATAACAATTTGATTTTCCTCTTTTCTTTTTCTAATCAAATTAATTAAAGTTTATTTATTTTGTTGTTTTTTATAAAACAAACTCTTAGTTTTATCTATTAATTCAATAGTTTTTTTTACTTTCAATTTTATTAATATCCCCTTTTATTTTTTTAATTTTTTTGCTTTTTGCTGAGGCAATTGGGGTTAAGTGACTTGCCCAGGGTCACACAGCTAAGAACTGTCTGAGACCAGATTTGAACTCAGGTCCTCCTGACTTCAGGGCTGGTACTCTAACCACTGCACCACCTAGCTGCCCCTATCCCCTTTTATTTTTAGAATTTCAAGTTTGGTATTTAATTGGGGAATTTTAATTTGTTCTTTTTCTAGCTTTTTTAGTTTTTTTTTAATTGCATGATGATCTGGAAAAAAATACTTTTACTATTTCTGCCTTTCTGCATTTGATTTTGAGGTCTTTATGCCCTAATATATGATCAATTTTTGTTTAGGTTCCATGTACTGCTGAGAAGAAAGTTACTCCTTTCTGTCTCCATTCAATTTTTCTCCAGTGATCTATCATATCTAATTTTTCTAGTATTCTATTTACTTCCTTAACTTATTTCTTATTTATTTTGTGGTTTGATTTATCTAGTTCTGGATTGAGATCCCCCACTATTATAATTTTGCTGTTTATTTCTTGCAGCTCTCTTAACTTCTCCTTTAGAAATTTAGATGCTATATCATTTGGTGCATATATGTTTAGTATTAATATTGCTTCATTATCTATGGTACCTTTTAGCAAGATATAATTTCCTTCTTTATCTCTTTTAATTAGATCTATTTTTACTTTTGCTTGATCTGAGATTAGGATGGTTACCCCTACTTTTTTTTTTTTTTACTTCACTGAAGCATAATAAATTCTTCTCCAACCTTTTATCTTTACTTTGTATGTATCACTCTATTTTAAATGTGTTTCTTGTAAACAATATATTGTAGGATTCTGGCTTTTCACATTCACGGTTAAAACAACTAATTCTGTATTTCCTGCTATGTTATTTACTCCAAATTATGCTTTTCTCTTTCCTTTCCCCCTTTCCCTCCTCCCAAGTATTTTGCTTATGACCACCACTTGCCTCAAGCAGCCTTCCCCCTTTATAGCTCCTCTCCCTTTCTTATACCTTTCCCCTACTATTTCTGCCTTCCCTTGTATTAGCCTCCCCCTTTTCTTTTCCTTTTCCTCTCCAACTCCCTTTATAAGTGAGAGAGGTTTCCCAGAGATTATTCTTAAATTAATTCTTAAACAGAGGGTTAAAGGGGGTGGGAAGAGCAATGAACAATAATATTAAGTAATTAATTAGTGGCATTCCTTATGATAATATTTTTGTCTAATCTCTTTGTTTTGATTAGACTGTTCAATCAGTCAACCAAACATTTGTTAAGTCCTTACTGTGCACCAGGCATTCTGCTAAGTGATAGGAATGTAAATATCAAAAAGTTTGGTCTCCTGAGAGCCTACAATCTTTAGATGGGAAAGGACAAAACATAAAAGCAAACATGTCCTCCTCTTACATTATATGTCCCAGGCAAACTGATCTAATTGCTATCAGGTGTATAGAGAGTTATTTCTTTCATGCTTTTGCACAGGCTGTCTCTTTCTATCCTGGAATTTTTTCTATCCTCTCCCTTTGCCTCTGAGAATCTCTACATCCTTCCAAGAGTCAATTCACATGCTAACTCTTATATGAGAATTTTCCTCAGTTGCTCAGGTATTAATGCTAGCTCTGCTTCCAAATTTACTTTGCATATGCATGTATTTAAATTCCTCAATGGGAAGGATTATCTAATTGTATATTTATTTCTCTCTTGCCAACTTAGTAGAGAGCTTAGTAAATAGTTGGCACTTAATAAATGCTTATTAAAATGAATGAAATTATATTCATTCAATGTGTTAAGCTGAAATGAAACCAAATAATGATTTACATATCTATGTATATATAGTTAAACACTCACTCAATCTGTATATGTATATATAAATTTAGACACATGGAAATATTAAGTGGTAATATATTTCATTCTCATGATAAATAAGGAATAAAATTGAGAAAATATTTTGGACCATACTGGTTAAGGAACAACTTTACCTAAAATAGTTTGGCAATTGAAGTCATAATGCATTGCCTGTCTTTGCTTCCAGTGTGGTAAAATTACATTCCATTATCACAAGAGATTTTTTTTTTAGTTTTCCCTTGATTGCTATTCCTAATATATATATGTGTGTGTGTGTGTGTATACATATATATGTATGTATGTATGTTTGTATGTATAACAACTTGGGGATGGAATAGAGTGGACTGGAAAATGAAGGGGAGAGAGAGAAAGAGAGAGAGAGAGAGAGAGAGAGAGAGAGAGAGAGAGAGAGAAAGTTGCAGATCAAAACACGTCCAATTGCCATGTGACTTTTTCAACATTTCAACTAATTATCATGGCATTCAATAGACTTGAAAAAAAACAAAGAAAGAAAAAGAAAATATCTATTCTTTAAATGAGAAGCCTAAGGGGAAAAAAAGTCTTTTGTAGAAATATAGGAGGAATTGTCATATAAAGATGCCAATCTGAAATGACTTTTCCCCCTAACCAAGTATATGCTTATGGACCTAAACTTAAGAACTATAACATGGTTTGTTTTCTGACCCAGCAGAAGCCCAGGCAATGTTTGACAAGAAATAATTCACAAGCTTGACTGTTTTGATGACCATGATCTTCAATATCTTGGGCTTTTCTTCAAGATCAACCAAGCACATCTTTGTTCTATCTATTTATTAAGTTGGGAGCCAGGCTATTTATTGTAGCTTGTGATAGAAAATTCTACTTTCCCCCTAGCCTTTTTTTTCTAATGATATTTCATCTGCTACACAGAGGTGACTCATAAATTTCAAGCTCAATGTGAGATTAATTCAGTGGGGTCATAATAAAAAATCAATTGTCTCTACAGAGGTACTCACCTAACTTTTAGAAAAATAAATGAATAACTTTTATGTGGGTTTTTTTAAATTAATGAAAGTATTGAATTTTTACAAAGTAAGATTTGTTTTAAGCAGAACCATTTTGATTCACAACCAATAGTGGTGATCAGAGTTATTGAATGTTCTTATTGTAGTTTCACTTCTAAGGATCACAGATAGAAGAGATCCAGTATTATCATAAGAATGAAGCTTTGACATAATTCTTTTACTAACTACAATTACAAATTACCAAACAAATTGAGATGTGCTAAAATAAAACAAAAAAGTTTAATCTGAAAAATAATTTTTTCTAAGAATTTATATTGCAATTTTGTCAAGACAAGACAAAAATTAAAAAAAAAGTTAGTATTCCATGTGTAAACAGAAATTTGTATTTTAATGTTATATTGATGTTATTTCCAAAAGCCTTAGGAATAAATAACACCAATTAACAACATTAAGTTAATTTTTCCTTTGATAATTTTGGAAGTCTTCTAATAAGAATTTTTTCAACAGGTTTTGTCCTGACCTTCTCTCTTGCATCCCACATGGCAATTTTTTCAATAAATTTGATCAACATATGTAAAAAATTGAATCTCTCAGATAATTTTTTTTTATTATTTTTATGCCAAATATTTTTTTTAAATTCTATTTGGTTTTTATTTGTTGCCTTTTTGGAAACTACTAGTAGAAAGAAAAAAGATTGAAATTTATAAGTGCAGAAGTATCAAAAGGGCCAGAAAAACTTACATAAGTGGATTATTATAACATAATTATTTGTGTGTGTGTGAGGCAGATAATTTAATTAGCTAATTTTGATTGCATAGCTTGGTCATTAAAAAAGGCATTAAGAAGTTGTGATGGTAGGAAATATATCCTTGAGGTGTGCATGGAATACATTGAGGAAAAGACATTTGAGTATGGATTCTCAATGTGGATTTTATGTTTGGGGATGGAAAACTAAGTTCTAGGACTAGGAAAATAAGAGACAATACCTTGTGTAAATGGCTAGAAAAGTGGCAGGCTTTGGGTTGCATCTCATCCAGTGATATAAATCAGCAAGTTGGAGCTATTTATGGCCAAATTTAAGATCTCAGGAGTCTCTAAATGTGGAGGGAGAGTATTAGGCAGGGATTGGGGGAGAAGAAGAAGGGAAGTAGAGTCATAGGTAAGTTGGTGTTTCTCTGTGACATCTGTTTCATGGAACTATATCTAAAATTTCTGATTATTCATGTAAGAAAAAAAATAGATTAGAGATAAAAGACCTTCTGATAAAACTTTCTTTCTCAACATCATCTTTGTATTTCTTTTATTAAATTTGACATTGCTTATATGATCACTTGTGATATTTGTTGTATGAAGTAAAACTGTTTGAATTCTCCTGTTGGGGTATATAATGTTCTGGGACAAATGCCATTTATAAGCATTGTTTCTTTTTATCTTTACAACAAACCTGGGATGTAAGTTGTGTTATCATTCCCATTTTACAGATGGGGAAACAAACAGGCAGTATTCTAGTGCTTTGATCAGGATTGCATAGCTAGGGAGTATCTGAAGCTAGATTTGAACTCAAGAATTCCTGACTCCAGCACTATTGCCCTGCCCACTTCATGGTCAGCTTCCTGTTTTTGTAATGAATTTTGTATGAAACAGTAAAAGATTATATACATGACAACGTGTATAATATCCCAAACATATGAATACTATAAGTGAACATTCTAGGTATGTAGATATAAAACTATATTTAAGTATTTATGTGTATATTTACTCAAACATATATATTCATGTTTATGTAAATGTATATAAACATATACATACACATAAATATCTATTCAGTTATCAAGTTATTCAACAATTACTCATGGCTGGTATAAATAGGAAGAGAAAAAATGAAAAGGTGGAAGTGCATTCCAACAAGAGGAATTAAGATCTTACACAAAGTAGTTCTAAATATTAATAATAGCTGCTAATTACCTAAGTACTTTAATTTTTGACACATTTTACACATGCTATTTCATTTGTGCCTCCTAATAATATTGTGGGTTGTTTTTATGATTATCTTCCCTTTATACATTATCTCAATCAGCAAGATGTTGGAGACACAACTCTAACCCAATTTGTATTTTCTATCACCTGCAGTGAGAGCTTGGATGAGCAGGATAGGACTAGCTGGACTTGCTTCACTGAGTTCAGATTTAAAACTATTGGGGGGGGGGGAGTCTTGAGGTAAAAACAGGTGCTTCAATTGCCAATAAGTTGGTATAACTAGGGGTCAGAATTTTTTCTAGCCATTATGTGCTACAGCAACTGACTGTAAAAATCAATGAAAAGATCCTGAGATCCTGGAAATATTTCTTTTTTAAATAGAGCTACTTTTGTACTTCTTGAAGTAGAAATGAATTGATGTGGGAAAGCTAATGATGCAAATGACTTTTTACCCATGGTGACTACTGAGTGTCATGGAAAGATGATGGGATTTGGAATCAGAGGACCTGGAGTTGTATCCTGATGATGAAGTTTCCAACTTGTGTATCCTTGGGCAAGTAATTTAATTTTATAAACTTCAGTTTTTTCATCTGTAAAATCAGAGAGTTGGCCTAACTGAATTCTGAATATCTTCCTAACTCTAAAACTATTGTCCTAAATATTTCTTTTGCTTCTTTGGTCTGATATCTAAAAATGTTTTATTTTTCAAAAAAAAAAAAAAGACTTCATTATTTGTTTGACTACTAGGTTAAACACAAAGGAAAATGACATAAATTTCAGTTTTGAATTGATCATCTTGAAGCACTAATCACATGGGTATCTTACACATATTTAATTGTTTAATAAGCATCATTTCTCCTTTATCAGTACATATTTTTTTCCTCTCCATTAAACAAAAAATTTCTGAGAATTTTTTTCAAATTGATCTTTTTGGGGCAGAACCAAGATGTTGGAGAATAGACATGTCTTTATCTGAGCTCCTCTTAGTGTCCCTTGGATCAACATCAGATTAAGCCTCTGAACTGGTTTTGAAGTGATAGAATCCACAAATGTTTGGAGTGTAACACATTTACAGCAAAAGATACTTTGGAAGAACTTCAGAAAAGGTCTATTTCAATCAGGCAGGGGAAGAGGTGGCCAAGAATAGACAGTACAATGAATGTAAGTACTAAGATGCAGAGCAGTATGGGGCCCACATGCCAGGGAATCTACTGAGAGGCTCTTAGTCAAATTCAGCTGCATTGGCTACTCTGACCTAGTTAACAAACCAGTGGACCTGCAAATTAGTTGTGAGACATCCAATGTAAATACAATAGGCAAATAATGAGCTTCTGAATCCCAAAAAAATGTGGGACTGGCAGTGTCCAACCAGCACTGGAAGCCAGTCAGCAGTACCAACCCCACAGCACCCTACAACCATTGTCATCTATAGAGGAAGCTGGGGACAATCTCTCCTTTGCCCTAAGAGCAGACCTCAGCCTTTTAAAAAAATGAGCAAAAAAAGTAAAAAGAATTCCAATTATAGATAACTTTTATAGAGAAAGAGAACAGACCTCAAGACCTGAAGATCCTAAAGGCAAATCATCTCCAGATGAAGCCCCAAAGAGTCTCCATCTTACAAGGCTCTCTTGGAAGAATTCTAAAGGGATCTTAAAAGAAAGTTAGAAGAAAAATGGGGGAAGGAAATGAGAACTTTGCAAGGGAATTTGGAAAAAGAAACAGAAATTATCTGAAGAAAACTCCTTAAAAATAAATTTGATGAAATGGAAAAACATATAACTCCTTAAAAAAATAGATATAAAAAAGAAACCAATTTATTTCTCACAAACAGAATTTGTGAAATGGAAAAAAAAAACTGCAGTGACCAAAACACCCCATATGAAAGTTCAAATTCATCTTTTTTGTCAAAGATGGGCTTCTTTTTAAGCCTGATATTCCACTTTAAACAGACTCTTTTGCTATATTTTTCATTCATTGTAGAAAAAAACACATCATGTATCATGATTTCTCAGTATGTATTCCCTTTTGACATTAAATCATCATTATATTCTGTATCTCTCTATACTAACTCACATTGACTATTTAGGATTTTCAAAGAGGATAATTAATCAACCCCCCCCCAAATTTAAAGTAGGGAATATCAGCAAATGGAATCACCTGTACTAAATAATTGTATCTGGCAGAAAGATAGAGGCACAGGAAAATAGAAAAGAAGCACAATAGTTTATCTGAAACTACCTTCTGAATATTTATCTTCTGAGCAGGGAAGACCAAAAAGAAGGATACATGGAAAGATTTATGAAGCCAATTCTACCTGTCATTTGTTTGTGTGATGCTGTTTGATAAAATTTTTGAATCTCTAAAAAAGAGTTATTTAAAAATATTTACCAAGTCACTGCTAATAACAGTGTTAGGACTGAATGATGTATATGTATGTATGCATTCATGTAGGCATATGTATGCACACATATATGTATACTTATATATATATACATACACACAAATATATGTATGAACACTAGATGTTGAGGTGCAACAAATTTGCTGTTTAATTTTTTTTCTTTGAAAAGTAAAAGGGGGAGGTATTGATTCTTTGAACATGTCTTTTGCATCCTTTTTTTCTATACATTTTCAGTGGATAGAAATCTAAGTCTAGTCAGCAGGACCTGAATTCAAATGTGATCTCAAGACACTTACTACCTATGTGACCCTAGCCATATCATGTAACCCAGCTTGCCTCAGTTTCCTCTTCTGTTAAATGAGTTAGTGAAGGAAATACTTCAGTATCTTTGCCAAGACAACTCCAAATAGGGTAAAAAAAAGTCAAACACCACTAAAAACTATTCAACAACACCCAAACTATTTCTCTTCTCCCTGAAGACTGCATTCTTCTCTGACACAGTAGTCATGATTAGTCATGGAATTTATATATGGAAAGTTCTAAGACCCAAATTGAATACAAAGTTTTCATGTGGAGATTCAAAAGAAAAAAAAATAATGGAGAAAGGAGTTTTAGAACATGTTCACAGTTCCATCAGCTTTTCAGGAAGAAATAGTCAGCTACATTCCTCTTTGGATTCTATCCAATAGTCAAAATTGAGAGTAGAGGGAATGCCAACTATGTTTACATCAACATGCATTGTCAGAGGCCAGCTAAAAATGTCCAGCCCATCACTGGGCTGATGCCAGTGTTGTATCCCTTTAGGCTTTATCTTCAAGCAATCACTTCTCTAATAATACCATCTCTGATTATTGAAAGTCATCTCTGTATTGTCACACAATGACTCAAAATTTTCCATCATTTTTAGGGCATGATCTTCTTCCTCTCATTTCCCCTCGAGAATCAGAATTGCCCAGCTCCTTCCAGGATTAAGAAGACTATGACTTTCAAGATTTCCATTGAAAGTTCAGTCTTTTGTTTTCCTCTAGGCAGCAGAAAGTTCAAATACAATATTATATATGTAATCATCAAGAAAAATCATTGAAAGACATTTTATTATCACCTATATTTGAAGAAACTTTGCTTTTTTTGAATGAATGTTAGCAACACATTTCCATAGTACCAGGATGATATGATTTCTAGCAGTGACAAAAACAGCTATTTACACTGCCTATATACCTGGAAAAATTCAGAACATATGGGGTTACAAATTTTATAGTGGGGAGAATAAGCTGAAGGACTGAATTACGATCTTGAATTTGGAATAAAGTCCTTTCATCAACTCTCTCTAATGTTCCTAGATCATGATTAATAGAATCAGAGATTCTTCCTATAGAGATAAGAAAGATCAATCTTGCAGAATATTTTTTTTACTTAAAAGCATTTTATTCATAAACATAGTTTTCAAGATTCATTTTAGTAATATTTTGAGCTCCAAATTTTTCTCCCAATTTCCTTTCTCTTTCCCCTCCCCAAATTGGCAATCAATCTGATCTAGGTTATATATGTATGATCATGTTAAACATACTTATCACATTAGTCATACTGTGAAAGAAGACAGAACAAAAGGGAAAAACCACAAGAAGAAAAAAGAACAAAAAAGTGAAAATAGTATGCTTTAATAGTTTCTCTGGAAGAGGCCAATATTTTCCATCATGAGTCCCTTAGAATTATCTTGGACATTACATTGCGGAGAAGTCTATCTTAGCTCCTCATTACATAATGTTGCTGTTACTGTGCAGAATGTTCTACTGGTTCTATTTACTTCATTCAGTATCAGTTTATGTAAGTCCAGATTTTTCTGAAATCCACCTGTTTATATAATAGTATTCTATTAAATTTATATGTCACAATTTGTCAGCCATTCCCCAGTTGATAGGCATCCCCTCAGTTTTTATTTCTTTGCTACCGCAAAAAGAACTGTTATAAATATTTTTGTACATGTGATTCCTTTTCCCTTTCTATGAACTCTTTGTGATAAAGATGTAGTAGTGACATTGCTGGATCAAAGAGCAGACAGTTTTATAGTGTTGGGCATAGTTCCAAATTACCCTCCAGAATAGTTGGATCAATTAACAACTCCACTAACACTGTACTGGCATTCTAATTTTCCCCACATATTCTCCAACATTTATCACTTTCCTTTTCTGACATATTAGCCAATCTGATAGATGTGAGGTTGTATCTCAGTTGTTTTAATTTGCATTTTTCCAATCATTAGTGATTTAGAGCAGTTTTTTTTTTTTTCATGTGACTGTAGTGAGCTTTAACTTCTTTATCTAAAAACCATTCACATCTTTTGACCATTTCTCAATCAGGGAATGACTTCTATTTTTATAAATTTGATTAAGTTCTCTACATATTTGAGAAATGAGGCCCTTACTAGAAACATTGGCTATAAAAATTATTTCAAGCTTTCTGCTTCCCTTTTGTAACCTCTCAGGTAATCACACCTGCTTGGTGATGTAATCACACCTGCCTAGCCTGTGCATAGCTTACTATATTTCCAAGCTGTACTTTCCCAGGCATTCTGGCCTACTCAATCTGCACAAGTCCTCCTGATTTCAGGATTGGTGCTCTACCCACTGCACCACCTAGCTTCCCTGAATTGTCATTTTTATTATATTAGCTTGAGTTATCCATGAACAATTGATATGTTTCCATTTGTTTAGATCTGACTTATCTGTGTGAGAAGTGTTTTGTAATTGTGTTCATATAGTTCTTGGGTTTGTTTTGGTAGGTAGACACCCAAGTATTTTATTTTGTCTACAATGATTTTAGATGGAATTTATCTCTTGCTGATAGACTTTGTCAGTAATATAGAAATGCTGATGATTTGTGTGGGCTTATTTTATATCCTACAACTTTGCTAAAGCTGTGAATTGTTTCCAGTAAGTTTTTGAATGATTTTCCAAAATTCTCTAAATATATCATCATATCATGTGCAAAGAGTGATAATTTTATTTCCTCATTGCTTATCCTAAATCCTTTATTTTTTTTTCCTTTTCTTATTGTTTAAGCCGACATTTCTAGGACAATGTTGAATAATAGCAGTGATAGTGGACATCCTTGTTTCACTCCTGATCTTATTGGGAATGTAACCAGCTTCTCTCCTTTGCATATAATGCTTGCTGTCAGTTTTAGATAGAGACTGCTCATTATTTTAAGGAAATTTCCCTTTATTCCTATACTGTCTAATGTTTTTTAAATAGGAATAGGTATTTTGTCAAAAGCTTTTTCTGCATCTGTTGAGATTATCATATGATTTTTGTTGTTTTTGTTTTTAATATGGTCGATTATGATTATAATGTTCCTGTTATTGTACCAGTCCTGCATTCCTGGTATAAATCCTGGTCATGGTGTATTATCCTGCTGATAAATTGCTGTAATCTCTTTGCTAATATTTTATTTGAAATTTTTGCATCAATATTCATTAGGCAGATTGGTCTGTAATTTTCTTTCTCTGTTTTGACTCTACCTGGTCTAGGTATCAGTGCCATATTTGTGTCATAGAAGGGATTTGGCATTACTCCTTCTTTACTTATTTTTTCCAAATTATTTACATTGTATTGGAATTAATTGTTCTTTAAATGTTTGGTAAAATTAACTTGTGGATTCATCTGGTCTTGGAGATTTTTTCTTGGAGAGGTCATTGATGCATTGTTAAATTTCTTTTTCTAAAATGGGTTAAGCATTTTATTTCCTCTTCTGTTAAGTTTTGGCAACTTTTGTAAATATTCATCCATTCTACTTAGATTGTCAGATTTATTCTCATATAGTTGGACAAAATAGCTCCAAATTATTTCTTTAATATCTTCCTCTTTGGTGACAAATTCATCCTTCTCATTTTTGATACTGTTAATTTGGTTTTATTTTCTTTTTTTCTAATAAAATAATGGTATGTCCATTTTATTGGCTTCTCATAATACCAGGTTTTAATTTTATTAACTCAAGAATTTTCTTGCTTTCAATTTTATGAATCCTTTGATTTTCAGAATTTCTAATTTGTTATTTAGTTAGAGAATTTTAATTTGTGCTTTTTTTAGTTGCACACCAAATTCATGGACTTCTTTCTCTATTTTATTTACATAAGCATTTAGTTATTAAATTTTCCCTAAAAACTTCTTTGACTTCATCACATAAATTATGGTATATTGTCTCATTATGTTATTCTTCTTGATGAAATTTTTTATTATTTCTCTGATTTGTTTGGCTCCGCTCATTTTTTAGGATAGGATTATTTAGTTTCCAATTAATTTTTTTTAGTTTCCTTTCCATGATCCTTTATTATGAGTAATTTTTATTGCATTATGATCTGAAAAGGTGACACTTAATATTCCTGCTTTTCTGCATTTGATTATGAGGTGTTTATGCCCTAACACGTGGTCAACTTTAGTGTAAGTGCCATGTACCATTTGAAAAAGTTATATTTCTTTCTATCCTCATTCAATTTTCTTCAAAGGTTTAGTCTATCTAACTTTTCTAAAATTCTATTCACCTCCTTAATTTCTTTCATGTTCATTTTGTGGTTAAATGTATCTAGTTCTGAGAAAGGGAGGTTCAAGTCCCCCACTACTATAGTTTTATAACTTACTTAAATTCTCTTCTAAGAATATGGTTGCTATGCCACTTTGTACCTGTATGTTTTTATTGATATATTTCATTACCTATGGTACCTTTTAGCAAGATGTAGTTTACTTTCTTATTTCTTTTAATTAGATCTATTTTTGCTTTTGCTTTGTCTGAGATCAGTATTGCTATCTTGCTTTTTTTTTCTTCTTTAGCTGAAGCATAATATATTCTACTCTAGGTTTTTGCCTTTATTCTATGTGCATCTTTCTGCTTCAAATGAGCTTTATTGTGAACATAGTGTAAGATTATGGTTTTTAATCTACTCTATCAACTTCTGTTTTATGGGAAAGTTCATCCCATTCACACTCACAGTTATGATTACTGTATATTTCTTTCCATCCTATTTATCCCATTTATACTCTCTCCTTTCACCTTTTCTCTTCTCATTGGTGTTTTGCTTCTGACCACCACCTCCTTCGATTTGCCCTACCTTAAATCAGCATATTCCCCATTCCCCAAGCTCCCACCACTTTCTTTCCCTTCCTATTTCCGTAGAGGATAAGAAATTCCAATATCCAACTGAATGCATATATTATTCCTTCTTTGAACCAAGCTCAATGAGAATAAGGTTCAAAAAAGCCTCATCCCTTCCTTCTTTCCCTCTTCTCTTTATTACCTTTTTATGATTCTTGCTCTATTTTGATTCCCTTTTTTTTCTTCTACCAGTTCAATCCTTTTTTCTCACCCTTTTTAAAAAATATCACAATGTCACCTTATACCCATTCTTCTAACTGCCCCAGTAGATACAGTTCTCCAAAATTATAAGTATCTTCTTCTGATATAAGTATATAAACAGTTTATTCCTATTGAATAACATTTTTTTCTTTCCTGTTTACTTTTTTTTTATGCTTCTCTTGAGTCTTGTTTTTGAAAACTGAGTTTCCTGTTCAACTCTGCTCTTTTTATTAGGAAAGTTTGAAAGTCCCCTATTTTATTAAATTTCCATCTTTTCCCCTAAAAAAAATATATGCCCAATTTTCGTAAGTAGTTGATTCTAAGCTGTAATCCAAGTTTCTTTGCCTTTTGGAATTTTATATTCCAAGCCATTCAATCCTTTAATGTAGAAGCATCTAAGACCTGTGTAGGCTTGGTTGTGGATCTTTGATATTTGAATTGCTTCTGATTGTGTGCAGTATTTTCTCCTTGACCTCCTAATTTTTTTTTTAATTTGGTTACAATATTCCTCAGAGTTTTCATTTTGAAATCTCTTTCCCTGAGATGATCAGTGGATTCTTTCAATTTATGTTTTATCTTTTGATTCAAGGATATCAAGGCAGTTTTCCTTGATAAATTCTTGAAAATGGTGTCTAGATTCTTTTTTTCATCATGACTTGTACAAGAAGAAAAGAAATGTCTACTTGGTATCTTTGCACTCCCAACTTTTTGATCCAGAATCATAGAAAAAAAGACCAAGCAATTTTATTCATGGAGAATTCTCAGCCAGCTTGTTTCACTGTGAAAGAACTAAAGTTATTAAGATATTTTTATTATATTAAGCTTAGATCTTCTCTGTAACTACTACTCATTATAGCCATTTCTGCACCAACAGCTAGGAACAAATTGAATTCATCTAATACTATTGTATGGAGAAAAGAGCACTGGCTCTCTGAAGCCAAAGGACTAACTGACCTGTTTCCAAATTTTGGTTCTGTTGTTTTCTCAGAGTTATTCTCAATCTCTTATCAAGGTTAAACAACCTAGATTTTTCAAGAAAATCTCATATGGCATGGTATCCCATCCCATCTTCATATTCTCATTCCTCTTTGCCTAGTGAATTCTGCCAATGTCTTTCTTAAAGTGCAGTACCCCAAGATGAATATTTCAGATATGGTCTGGCCAAGGCAGTAGAGAAAACACCTCCCTCAATCTAAGCTCTATGCTTTCCTTAAGTTAGCTTAAAATTGCATTAGATTCTTTAGTCATCATATTATTAGACTTATGCAACTGATTTCCAAGCCTAATGTTCTGCCAAGTGAAACATTTTATTTATTAATCAGAAATTTCATTGAAACAAATTGGTGACTACAGTTAAATTAAAATGGTTTAATGGAAAATGATAATGAATTGTAATGTGTTTATTTGATACCCCTACCTCTTTTTCATTTTCAATGTCACCAATCATTTTTATCAATTCTTATATGAATTATAATAGTACACTCCTAATTGGCCTCCCCATCTCCTGTTTCTCATCTCTCCAGTGTATCTTTATACTTCAGTATACAACAGAGGGAAAGCCATATATGAACAATGGGACATTATTTTTCCCTATTCTAAAATCTATAATTCCAGTCTATAGAATAAAATCCGTGGCTTTCCAGTCTGGAGAGTAGAATCCACATTCTTTAGTGTGGCCTTTAAGGTTCACCAATCATACTTTAACCCTTTTGACTTTTTTTTAAGTTTCTCCTCTTCAAACATTCTCTATTTTTAGAAAAAAATGAATTCCTAATTATTCCCTAATCATAACCTGAAAGTTCTTTCCTCCATGTAATTTTCTAGATAGCTCACCATTCCATTCATGATATGCTTTAACTTTACTTTTTTGTTTTGTTTTTATGTATTCTGTGTAAAGAAATTACAAGAATTGGAGTTAGAAGGAACTTTAGAAATCATCTGGCCCAAACTCTTCAATTTACAGATGAAACAGATATAGTGGATGAAGCAATAGACTTAAAAGTAAGAAATACTTGAGTTCAAATTCAGCTTCTGGGGCAAGTCATTTTACCTCTGTTTGCTTTCATTTCCTCATCTATAAAATGGAGATAATAATAGCACCTACATTACAGGAATCAAATGAAGTATCATTTGACAGTCCTTAACAGTTTATAATCCATTTTACAATCCTGTACAAAAGAATCAACTTTTGTTATGATGATAAGGAAGAAGAAATCAACAAGCATTTAGGTACTATGCAGTGGTGATACAAAGACAAAAATAATACTGTCTTGCCCTAACACTCACATTCTATCATATAATTACATAATTGTGTACAAATATAGTGTCATAATGGCTAGAGAGCTGGTCTTAATATATGGAAGATTTGAATTCAAATCCTGCCAAAGACATACTGTTGATATGATTCTTGTGAGGTCTCCTTAATACCCAAAGATTATGAATTGTTGAGAACATGTCAATCTGAATTGGTAAAGGGACTTCTTCAACAGGAATATCTGAAACTTTTGACATAGGTCTACTCCAAATACAGAGATCAAGAAAGGAATGATATAAACCACCATGTTTGAGAAAAATGAGGGATTCTAAGAGGGAAAGGAGAGAAGGGAATATAGTCCCAGGTATACAGAATCTGCCTGCACATATGCATGGAAACTTTCTTTAGGAAAGAAATATAATGTGGGATGAACATGGAGGAGGCCAGTTTGATTGGACTAGAAACTCCAGGAAAGGGAGTCTCATGAAATTAATTTGGAAAGGTAAATGTAAATTTGCTGACAAATTATGAAGATATTTACATGATAAATAGAAGATTTTTATATTCAACCTTAGGAAACTTAGGAAATCAATAGAATTTATTGAGTAGAAGAATGAAATGTTCAGACCTGTACTTCAAGAATATTTCTCTGGCAACTATGAGGAGAATTAGTTGGAAAAGGCACAGTCTTAGGAAAGGAAAGCAATTAGAGAAACCACAATAATATATGTGTCTGAATAATACATGTACTTAAATACATGCCATATGAGATTTTATTGAAATATGTGTCCATAGGAGTACAGAGAAGGCAACAGACGTTGAAGAAAGGAAACTGAGGCCCAGAGAAGTTAAGTGATTTGCCCAATATTATACCTTGTATGTAATACATAGTTTATTTCCTCTCTCCCACCAATAAATTGTAATATCCTTGAAGGCATGAATTATTTTGTTTTTCACTTTTTATCTCAAGATCCAACTTAGTCTCATACATTTTGCACACCTAATACATTTTTTTTTTCTTAAACAAAACAGCCTATAGTTAGCAAGAATCCCCAAAAAAAGGAATTACTGGAATTCAAAATAAGAATGAACACTTTCTTTCCCTTCTTTTTAGGGACTAATAGCAAATTGTTTTTTTCTTCCAGGTGAAAATTAGGGAAAGATACAATTTTGAGAACTTCAGTTATATAATTCAATTCAATAATAGAGAGCATTTTAGCTCTCTATATCAAAACTCTTAGTTATGATAATAATAGTTTAAAATAAAAACTTTCTAGTTTCTCCCTGACTCTATATAGTCCATCCTCTTCTCAGCTGTCAAACCACTCTTAAAGCACCATGACATCTTCCTGTTCAATAAACTCCAGTGGCTCACTATCATTTCCAGATCAAACACATAGAACCTCCCAAGTTTCTGTACTTTGAAAATTGCTACCTCATGTATGCCTTTGAAAGCTGTGTATGACTTACAGCATGAAAGCTATTTGAACAAAAGATGTACTATGATAAGGGCTTAGAATGAGATTTATAAGAAATAGAGAAACGAGGGAAGAATAATTGAGAAAAAGTCCAGAGAACCAGTTTACTGCCACTTAGATATCTCTTTATGAAAGAGGTTTCTAACTTGGGGCCCATAGCAAAGGAGCCATGTCTATAGGGGCCCATGTCTAGTAATAAATTTAATGGATAGGTCCTGAAAATTAGGAAGGGAAAAATATCTATTTTTCACTAAATTTATTTACACCATTTTCATTGAATTCCTTTAAGTCTCAACTAAAATTCCACCTTCTAGGAGAAGCTTTTTCCCCTAATACATTTTAATGCCAGTACCTTCATTTCAAGTTATCCCATACATAACTATTTTTTATTTGTAAGCCTATTGTCTACACCATTAGAATATAAGCTTGTTGATGAGAAGCAGTATTTTTATCTGCCTTTGTATTCCCAACCATTAGGACAATGTCTGGCATATTCTAAGTACTTTTATATAAATGCTTTTTGACTTGATTTTTTTTCCATAAACTTCTTACTTAAATTTAACTCTTCCTTCAGGAATTAAAAGACACACACATTATTTGAGAAGGAATTCAAAGATAATGTTATACTTTCAAAGAGGTCTGTGACCTTAAAAATGCTAAAAAACAAAACCAAACAAAACAAACAAACAAACAAAAAAAAAAAAACAAAACTTGTTTTAGAGAATACTGTTATTGACAGTGGCCAGAGCTATCCAGTTACCATTAATTTAGTGGACATTTGAAAGATGATATGGCTCTATACATCTGAATATAAAAAAAACATTAAAAACCCCAGGAAACTAAGTGAAATGTGCTGTTTCTTCTCTATAGGTTGCATATCATCTCCATTATCCTGATTCCTATAACACCAAATATCCTTTCTTGTACTTCAAACACTTTTGATCCTGGAAAGGATTCCTACTCTTGAGCTCACCATGCCACAACTCTGAGAAATGGTTCCAACTTTTGCACCATCTAAATAGGAACTTCACAACTTAGTTTTTTGGGGAATTGTTTCTTATTCATTCTTTAATCTAGGAGATGTCAGAATGTACCATGGAAGGGCTGAGAAGAATGGCACAAATGTTAGGAGTCATTGTGATTAAGAATCAATCCTGTAACTTTAGCCCTATATGCTCATGCCTATCTGGTCTATCTGGAAGCTCTTATGTGCAAGTACATAAGTACAAATGTTACCCTACTCTACCCACCAGGACACCTCCCATCCTTGGCACTAGTGTTAAGAACAGTCCCCTAAATGTATTATCATGAATACTTGTTTAACTAGCAGAAGGGCATGATATAGTAGAAAGAATACAAAATAAGTTGGTTGGAAAAGTACAAGAAGGCATGAAAGTAGGGTATTAGGTAACCCTCACTCCCTACCAAAAAAAAAAAAAAAAAAAAAACAGAAAAAAAGGTCATACTTTATCCATTCTTACCAATAACTATGTAATATCTAGTATTAATATTATCTCATAGGATCCCCTTTTTACAGATAAAGAAACTGAGACTGAAAGATTAAATGACCTACATGAGGGCACCCAGCTAATAGGAATCAGAGTCAATATTTAAACTCAGTCCTACTGTTCTAACAATGTTACTTAGCCAATTACATTTAGGGAAATCTTAAACAGCAAAACTTAACCTCTCTCAGTCTTAAGTGACTCATTTGTAGAACTGAGATAATATTTCATCTTTATGAAGACAGAAAGATAAGGCAGAAAATATATTAAGATCCCTTATAACGCCACGATAACTTTCTTTTATTTCACTGAATAATTGAAGGTTTACCAATTAATCCTACTTTGAGCTATCAGGAAATGGGTTTATGATGATTAAAATAAAAGAGACTAATTACCTAGAGAAAATTCATATTCCTTATTTAAAGAATAAGTTACAAATGCTTATATTATTTATTTTTATCACAGGGGCTTAAAAATTTATATTTAACTAGAAGTGTTTCAATATTCAATTTAAATACAGCATTCAATTCAATTAATTGAACAATTAATTCATTTCTAATTGAATTAAGTGCCTATTATGTTTCAGGCACTGGGTTAGGTTCTGGTGATAGATAGAGATGGGAAAAAGTCCTTATTTTTAAAAAGTTTATGTGGATAGATTGTGATTTATATCAATAGAGAAAGATGAACTCTTAGATTCATAGAAAAGTCCATATATAAGGGTATTGGTGGACAATCTAATCAACTTGTTTTGAAAAAAAAAAGTGAAATAGTTCACAAAAGGGTATTTCTTATCTTGATCTTTCAATGTGGAGGGCATAATATTAAAGGTTAATTTAAGGCATTTTTAAAGTGCTTTAATAAAACAGACCAGGTATATAATTTCCATGCTATCAATTAGATTTGATTTTTTAAAAAGCTAGCAATAGAGAAAAATGATTAGTTAATATGCTTATTTGGATGTCTCTTCTTAAAAGCCAAAGCCTTGATTAAATTCTTGGAAAAGGCTGGATCTGGATCAATCAGATAATATCAAGAATTAGAGAAAAATACAGGAAGAAATGACCATTAGCAGACCTAACAGCCAAAGGTCACCAAAAAAGCTCAGATTATTAAATAATAGCAAGAATAGAATGTGGGTAAAATTGCAAGTTAATTTTTCTCTAGACATCCTAGAGAGTACTTTTTAGTATTATGATTTTAATAATAAGCTTGGACTGGTATTTTTACCTTTGATTGAGAAATTCCAGAAGAACAGGAATGTCATATGATCTGTTGCCAAATTGGGTATTAAAATTTACTAAAATTATTGCTGGTTAATGGAAACAGAGGAAATATATCATTTAGAAGACTGCCAGAGTGATTATAAACATCTGAGGAATCACCATGTACCTCAATAGAAGAGGCATAAACATTGAGAGATGTATACAAAATTGGGCAAGGAAAGGAATGTGAATCAGTACCATAATGATTTTCTTGATATGTACCCTAAATACAGAATAGCTCTCTGCTATTATTCAAAATTACAATGACTAACCCAATATTAATTACTTTGATCAAAATCCAGAAGACATTGTCAGAAAAGGATTTAGAATTTTGTTCATGGGGCAACTTCTTGTCTCATAGTCATATTTCTTATAGAGAGGATAGTGTTAAGGTCCATCAAAAAGCAATAGGTGGTCAAAGTCTGCAACAATTAACTGGTCCTGCCATAATCTACTAGAAAAATTGCAATCTTTGGGGAAAGTATTACAAAACTATCTTGAGTCAGTAAAATAAACAAACAAACAAACATTTGGGAGAAGGAGTTCAGCATTATTTATAGCATCATAACTGGTCAGGCCTAAGTAAATTAGTCTGGTGTGAAGCATAATCCCATTCCTTATAAGCTTTTTAGTGATGTATTTATGGAGAAGGAATCAATAAGGAGTCAAATGTAAGGTATAAATTCATTCTGTGGCTGGGGAGAATATAATGAAGGGAGAGGGTCACCCCAAAGTACCTAATCATCAGCAAAGAACATTTGAAGGAAAATTGGTTACACTAAAAACAAGTGGCTACTATGATGGTCAGTGTGGTTTTTATTGGGACAGACTCCATTGGTAAAATAAGGTGCCTGGAATACATGCATTAGCCACGTGGATTTGTAGCTGTTTAGTGAGGACCCTGCCTTGTGGTACATATATTTAACTTCTGCAAGGAATATAATACTACATTCAATTCTAACCAGGAAACAATTTTGTGAATGTCTTTTGAATATTGTAAAAAAAAATTATCCAAATATCAATTCAACAACTTATTAAGCATCTGCTTTTTTGCAATGTGCTTTTTTTTAAAGACACTATAGGAAATTTAAAGACATAAAATGCAAATATTCACTGTGAAGGCAACATGACATAAGGAATAGTGTACAAGTTTGGGTGTCAGGAAGACTTGGTCTTTCTAAGATACCTACTAGCTATATGATCTTGGGAAAGACCCTAAATCTATCTCAGTCTCATTTTCTTCATCTATATGTGGCAATAATAGTAACACATCCATTCACAAAGTTGTTCTAAGGAGGATCAAATACAATAATGTAAGAAGAGTGCTTTGAAAATCTTAGAGGGCTATGTAAATGATGTATTCTTGTTCTGGTTTTTCTTCTCAATGGAACTGAATGACTAGAGTGCATACTGCTTTGGAAATATATAGCTAGTTTCAGAAGCTTCCTAGATAATGGAAACATCAGGAATTGTCATCTCAGATAGTGTAGGTTATAAACTATAAAATGCAGATGTCTTTCTTCAAGACACATTGATATGTGGGTGATTTAAACTTGAAGTTCACAGATTCGTGGCATTGTGCCTGATATACTTAACACATTTTTATTCAGAAGCCTGTTTAAATGAAGCACTCTGAGGAAAGTCATAGTTATTTCCCTGAGCTAAATGGTAATTCTTAATGGCTGATGTATTTTTCATAATTGGTCCTTCTACCTATTTTGTATGAGAGCTTAAGAATGATTGGCATGGAACTATTTTGATCAATGAACAATGATGATTATACTCAATTAATTAAGTGTGAAGTTATAAAGATTTTGCATCCTGACCTAGAAAAAGAATGAAAACACAAGTAAAAACAAATCCCTATCTTTTCTAATATACAAATTTTAATAATTTCCTCCTATAGGGTATTGTTTTTTTTACCCCTCTTTATCTTTGAATCGATAAAAACAGAGACTCATAATGAATAGTTTTTCCCCCTCCCTGGTATTTATAAATTGAAATATCCAAGTTTTACATATAACAATCATGCATGCTTTCTACATTTCTATATTGCTATTATTTTATGTTCAGAAATAATTTTAGTTCATTTACCATGACCTACAAATAGAAGATGATATCAACTATTCTTAGAATGATGAATAATAAAAATACACATTTAGAGAAAGTCAACTTAAACTCAAGCCAAACAAACTCAGAATATAAGAGATACATTTTATCCAGCCATTAGGCAACTATTGCCTTGTTTTCAGAAACTCCCCAGGCCAAGGTGTCACAGATCCCAAGCTTGTGAATGTTCTTCTTTTGAAGATTAAACTGGTCATCCTGAGCTCAGTGAGAACTCTGGATGCATTTGAATAACTAGGAACACAGATGTTATATTCTTACTTGTATTTAGTTATTTTAAGATCCTGTAATGTAACAGAGAATTGTTTTCTTAAAATTTTCACTATCTACTGCACATAACTGTAGCCAGGAAAGCTGAAAATCTAAAAAGAAAAGGAAACATATCTGCAAAATATAAATATATATATATATATATATGTATGTATATATATTAAAAGTATTCCAACTAGAGGTCTTAAAAACAATCCAGCTTTAAAAAAATTGAACTATTTATAAAATAACTACTAAAAGGTGTTGCAAGAAACCTCTATCTAGATGGATTAACAGAGAAATTCTACCAAATGTTTAAAGAACAATTATTATTTATACTATACAAATTATACTCATGAATTGAGGAAGAACATTCTCTACCAAACTCCTTTTATAAGACAAATTTAGTCTTAATGACTAAATCAGGGGAGGATAAGGCAAAGAAAGAGAAATTAAAATCAATGTCACTAAAGAAATTTGATTAAAATTTAAAAATTAAAATAAAATCCTATCAAAATGACATCAATATGTCTAAAAATTATTTGCTATAATTATTAGGTGGATACTATTGATGCATATTAGGATGATTCAACACTGGGGAAAAAAAACCCATTAGTGTATTGGTGGTACTGCTGAACATTCACTGCTTGACTCTATTTAGTAGTAAGAAACAGGTGCTATCCATTAAGCATTCATCTTCATCTACAATGAATCCTAAATATGAAAATAGAGAACTGGCGAAGGGGAAGTATAATGGAGTGTTAATAAACTAACCTCTGTTTCGAAAACTCCAGGAACTTGCTTCCCATTTCCATTTAGCACTGCCACTTTTCAGATGATAGTCCTTTTCAAATTAGCATATTTAGAGAGTGCAGATTACTTAATCAGATTTTATATCAGCCTTACTCCTACCAATAAATTCTTGCCTCTTTTATTCCATCCCTCCGTAGATATTTGTTTCACTGCTTCACTGACAAAGGATACTACACAAAATATTTCATCAAAATATTAAAAATTAAGTAAATAATTGAGAATTTTCTCTTTTCCCCCATTTAACATTACTGTATCTGAGCCACCTCAGAACAATTTTATGAAGGATGTATTGGTATTATTGTCATGTATAGATGAAGAAAATGAGGCTGAGACAGATTAAGGGTCTTAGTTTTCTCAAACTAAGAAGTAAGGTCCTCTCTCTTCAGACAGGAAACCAACCAAACAAATGGTAACTCAATGCCTTTTCTAGATATTTCCACAGAGATCTGGAAAGGTTTTCAATGTGGTGACTTTGTATTCCTGGAGAAATTTCCCAGGGGATCAGTGTCCAGTTTATTGGTGTGCCATAGGAATTCAGAGCATTTCTACACATCTTTTTCAATATGACATTGGTAAACTATAGCCATCATCTTCTCTGAAGTTGTTGTTTCCATTCCTCAATCATCTTAATTTTTTTTCCAGATAGATTGAAATAGTTTGTATCCTTATTCCTTTCATACCAGCAAGCATTATGTGTTTTAGGCAAAGGAGTGGTCATTGGAATAACCAGTGACTTTCTTTGACAATACGTAATAATCTTTTCCCCAGCCCTTCTCAAGTGAAGAAAAAGGAAACATTGATGCAAAGGATCCTCAAAATTGGTGCCATTCTGCCAGTCTCCCTGTCAAGTTTATTTTATCTCTTAAATTTCCCATATTTTTTTTACTATTTTTGCTATTTCCTATTCTGAATTTTTGTGAGACAGTGTTGAATCCATATATTATGGTATGATCCTGAATTATTGTCACTGTTCACAGTTTAGTTGTTTTTAAGTAGAAGTGATATTTGTAAAAACTAGCCAACTCTATACTTCAGAACTTTGCTCTGTAGCAGATAATCCACAGTTTAGAAATCTAGATTTAGAATCTAGTTTAGAATATTTTAGTAATCTTCTTTGATGAAGAAGGGCTCAGCCTAATCTGGGTTAGGCAGATTTTAGATTCCATGGGAAGTCACTGGACCAACTTTACATCCCCTAAAGAATCTTTAAATCTTATGTACTAGTCACTCTCAGTCATTTATTAGCTATGTGACCCTGGACAAGTCACTGAACATATCTGCCTCAGTTTCCACAACTGTAAAATGGGGTCATATTATCACCTAATTCCCAGAGCTGTGAAATCAAATCTTATAGTATTTGTAAAGCATAAAATAGTCCAGCACATAGTAGGTGTTAAATAAATTTCTAATTCCTTTCTTCCACTGAAAAGAAGGGCTTGAACTATATTGTTATACTGAACTGCAATTTCAAATTTCAATTTCAAATCAGTATCCTCAACTCCTAGGTATAGGCTTTGTCCAAGATGCTTCTAGATCAGAGGTATAGTTAAAGTTTTTGTTTTTCTTCTGTACTATAGTTTGAGGGTTATAATCAACTTGATATATATAGCTTTTCCTAACAACTAATTATTTTAATTAATGAATGTGTTAATAAATATTACTAATAATTATTAATTTGGCAATACATACACATATACATAGGAAGAAAGATAAAATTACTGGCTCATATTATATAATTGAAGGAACACAGGAGAGATTTTTCTACCCTAAATGTATAGCTTGATGTAGTTCTGAATACTTTACCATTAAAGATTCATTCTTGACTAAAACTTTCCATCTCTTTAAATTAAAATGAAAATACTCTATAGGTATTGTTCCATTAAGCCATTATCACTCATTCAAATATCATTCAAAAAATCAATAAACTATCCTATCATAGATTAGTTGTTAAATGAAATAGAATAGGACAGCAAACAATTAAATCTTAATAGAGTAGGAAAGTAGAGTCTCTTGATGAGTGTATTACCCTGTCAACATTGGATACCTGAGTGGAATGAATATGGGAGAAATGGAGTGAGAAATAAAGTGAGGAGAGTGGTTCTGATAGGAGATTTGAGGTGTCCAAAAACACATTTTACAGTTTGTCCTTGGTTGAGGCCTAGATGAGAGCATTGTCCAAAAGAACAATTGACCAACCTGACTCAGATTATTTGACTTCTTTAGTAATATGTGAACAAAAAAAATCTTTCATTGATGGACTTTAACATAGATTTTACCCGTGTCTTTCTCTATCCCTTAGAATGTTTTCTTAAATGACCTAGAATTTAAAATTCATAGTTGCTAACTCTTAATCTTGAGTTATATCCATTGGGAATTTAAAATTTAACAAATTATTGAACACTTGTCCCTTCTTCAATTCTGAAAGATTTTAGAACTTCACTGTGAGACAAATTCATCCCTAGACGTTACTGATTACACTATAGGAGCTAAAATGAATTACATTCTGGAAACAGGTCTGGAATATTAAGGTCCAGCATATATTAGAGAATTAGCAACAATTTAATTTTAAGTTCAGGATTTCTGAAATATTCCAAAATTAATATCTGAGCTGTTATATTTTTCCCCATTTTTTCCTGAAAGCTTAGTTTTGGAGCTCTTATTCTAATTTATTCATGAAACTTCCTACTTTACAGATTCACTGCAAGGAAAGTATTTTTCTAATGAAAAGAAAAAATTCAAATGTGTGTAAGTGTGATGTTGATAACCTAATCAGTACAGGGAGAACTTTGAACCAGGATGGTCTATCTGAAAAAATAAGCTGCGAACAGGAAAATATTTGGGAGCTTTGAATAAAAAGCAATAAAGAAGATTGTTTTCTGTAAAGAAAGAGAAGTGTATCATACAATGTCATACCTTTTATTTATGTAATGTTTTCCTAACCTAGAAAGCAGAGCAGTTAAAATATGCAGAAAGAAGACATAAGTTATCAATGTGAATGCTAAGAAAATGTTCCATCCCACTTTCTCACTCTACTTGTAGAAAATAAATAAAATCATGACAATAACATGCCTTTGAGCCTTTAGACAATCAATTAATAAACATTTATTTAATGACTACTATATGTCAATTAATGTTCTAAGAGCTGGGGAAATCAAGAAAGGCAAAAATCACCCCTCCCCTTAATGAGCATATAGTCTAATGAGATAGACAATATAGACAATTAAGGTCAAACACACTAGAAACAGGATAAATAGGAAATGATCATCAGAGGGAAGGTCCTAGAATTAAAAGGGTGTTTTGAAGGCTTCCTGTAGAAGATGAGATTTGGACTGGGACTTGAAGAAAATAAGGGGAGGTAGAAATAAAGAGGGAAATCATTTCCTATATGGAGATCAGCTAGCAAAAACAATGTAGTCAAGAAATGGAGCATCTTCTTTGAGAACAGCAAGAAAGACAATGTCACTGAATCAAAGTGTATATGAGAGGCATAGGAAGGATTAGGGAGTGAAATGATTTTGTTCCTAAAGTAATAGGATTGGCTAAGATGGCAGGAAAAAGATAATGACAAATGTTGAAAAGGATATGGGAAAACTGGGACATTAGTGAATTGTTGCTGGAGTTGTGAAATGATCCAACTAATGTGGAGAGCAATTTGGAACTATGCCCAAAAGATTATAAAACTGTGCATATCTTTGACCCAATAGGGCCATTACTGGGTCTGTATCTCAAGGAAATTATAAAGGAGGAAAAAGGACCCACATTTACAAAAATGTTTGTGGCAGCTTTTTTTTTTTTTTTTTTTTTTTTTTTTGTAGTGGCAAAGAATTGAAAAAAAAATGAGTAGATGGCCATCCACTGGGAATGGCTGAATAAGTTATAGTATGTGAAAGTAATGGAATATTATTATTCTATAAAAATGATTAACAAGCTGATTTTAGAAAGTCCTGGAAAGATGTAAGTAAACTGATGCTGAACAAAACAAGCAGAAACAGGAATACATTGTACATAGTAACAGAAAGATTGTGCATTGATCAACTATGACAGACTTGGTTCTTCTCTGTGGTTCAGTGATCCAAGGCAATTCCAGTAGACTTTGGATATGAAATGCCATCTGCATCCAGAAAAAGAACTAAGGAAACTGAATGTAAATCAAAACATGATATGTTCACTTTTTACTTCTGTTTTTATCTCTCCCAAGTTTTTTCCCTTTTGCTCTGAATTTTCTCTTCCAACATAATTCATAAAGCAATTTTGTATTAAAAACAAATGAATTTACTGGAATAAAAAAAGGCAGTAATAGGAAAATTTGAAAGTAGAAGGGTTTAGGGAGAAAGAGAATGAATTCCCTTTTGTATATCTTGAGTTAAACATATCTATAAGACATCCAATCTGAATTGTTTTATAGACATTTGGTAATGTGTGATTGGGAGTCAGCAGGGACATTAGTGTTAGATAAATAGACTTGAAAAAATATCAGCTAAGAGATGATAATTGAATGTGGGAGCTGATGATATCATCAAGTGAAATAGTGTAGAGGAAAATGAAAAGAGCTTTAGCACAGTCCTTTAGGACTCCTAGTTAACAGATGTCTAGCAAAGGTGACCAAGGATGAGCAGTGTCCCAAAAAACTCCGGAGAAGAGAATAATGACATGAGAGTGATCCATAGTGTTAAAGATTGTACGGGAGATCAAGAAGGAGGAGAATTGAGAAAGGGCCATTATAATTGTCAATAAAGAAATCACTAGAAATTTCAGTCTTTTATGCTATTGTGACTGAACTGTGATTTCTGAGAGAAGTGAGAGGAAATGAACCAAAATAACAGCATTTTGTGACAGAATACCACAGTTTTGAGAAATTTCATCACTGCTGATTTTTGTCACATGCTTGTTTACATATAATGCTGAATTTGGGTGTTCTCTGGTGAAATCATTGTGCATTAGGCTATGCTATAACATGCTTGAGGTCTTAAGCATGAGGTAAAATAAGAAGCTGAGGAATGACTCTATGTCACAAACTCAGAGGCAACTATTTCCTTGAAAAGAAATGGGGAAATTGAGGAAGAGCAAATTAAAACCAGCTATTTCAGCTAACTAGTAGTTTTCATATAGAACCATAATAAAAATTCATAGAAACAGAGACGCATGTCTGTATGTATAAACTGATTTTCCATATATTCTCCTGTATGCTATAATGCTGGAGACAACACGATCCTTTTCTTAAAATTAATACTTAAAATATTCCCTTCCACTCTAATAAAACCAAAACGTCATCTTCTTAAATCCCTTGCAAATGAATTTTCCCTTGAAATCACATTTCTTTTCATGAAGAATTGTTCACTTGTTGATTGCATCAATGTTATATAAAAAGCTTTTTTTTTTCACCCCCTTGAAGCAACTTTTCTTTTTATTGTTGACAGCAAAATGAAAGATCCCGAAGCGGGGGAAATGTCTTTTGTATTCATTTTGGCTTCAAAAAGCCAAGAAATGATATAGAGACTATAAAGCAGATTTAATATCCTTTTAACTTTACTAGAGATGTGAATCTACAAATGTAAGAAAAAAACAAAAGCATGAAGAAGTTAAAAAGAAAAAAAACAATAATCTTCTAAAAATGTACTTCTTTGTCAATGAGGGAAGAAAATCCATTGTTACCAAGGATTTACAAAGACATCCAGTAAATCATTGAAAGTACATTAGATACACATCATCCTATTTATTGTAATGTAGGAAGCCATTTGGAATTTCCATAATTTGCAAAAGGGAAAGGTACTGAGTAAATGGAAATAAGTGCCAGTGTATTAAATTAAACAAAGAAAAAAAAAAGATGTACATGAAGAAACATATATACAGACTCAATACATGTTCTGTTTATGTCTCTCTATTTCTGTGACTATATGTGTCTTTCTGCTCTTCTCCCTCTTCTTTTTTTCCTCTCCCTCTCCCCTTTTCCCTTTTCCTCTCTCCCTTTCCTTCTCTCTCCCCGCCCTCTCCCTCTATGCCTCTCTGAGTCTGTCTGTATAGACTAGGTCTATAAGTAGAGGTCACTCATGGGTCTAATCTCAGTACTGATTATCTTAGAAGCTTTTACCTGCTCCATTTTTCTGACCTGGGTCAGTCTCCATTTCCTTCAACAGCCTGCTAGCCTCCACACTCAGAACTCAGTATATTGGTTCCAGGCTTAGTGCTAATAACTGATTGATTACTGGTGTACTGCAATTCAAACCTCCCAAACTCAAGTAATCCACTAAACTCAGTTTCCTCAGAAACTGAACTAGATGCCCTTCACCCCAGAACAGTTATTAGCAGACATACAGTTTTAGAGATGTTGAAACTGAGGTTTAGAGAGTTTGAATAATGACAAAGGTCACAGAGCCATTAAGGAGATTGAGTCACTTCTCTCAATTCAAAATCCACTCTGTGGTTAACTATCACTCTATTTAATAAATCTTCCATAAAATGAATTGGAATTAAAACTATCCTATCATCATAGTGTACTAGTGTCATATGGATGAAATATATTGACTCTAAGTGGTAAATGAGTGACAAAATGTAAAACAATAGTGCATTTAAAACTGAGATTACAAAGTAGAAGAAATTTGTGGAGAATGTTTAAAAAAACACTTTAATTTTAGCAGTAGATAGCATACAAATTTACAATACTGAAAAGAGGCAGAAATGCACATTAATATTTCTGCAGCATTTTGTAGAAGTAATGAAAACAAGGTATACCCTCAAAGACCAGATGCTATTCATGAGAAAAGACCAATTACATGATAATCATAAGTATAACTTAAACTGACAATCATATCTATAACATGCTGTCAATTTTGCATGGATAGGGAAATTTCAAAGTAGATTTATTTATAACCAACTCTTAATTAGATCCCTCAATTATCTAATTACTGACTGTGTAACCCTAGGGAAGTCACAACACTGTTTGCCTCAGTTCTTCATCTGTAAAATGAGCTGGAGAAGGAATTGACAAACAATTTCAGTATTTCTGTCAAAAACAAAAAACAAAAAACAATTTCAGTCAAGAACAGTTGGACCCAACTAAAATGACTCCATAATAACAAATACTTTTGAAAAGAAAAATGTGTCATGTTAAAATTAGTTCTTAATGGGGACTTAATTGAACATGCACCTTCCAAAAATCAATAGATTTAGTCAATTCTTCTATATGTTGAATATAAATAGTAAAGATTATTATATAAGGTGATAATTAAAGGTACCATAGGATCCAAGAAATATTGCTATAGTCTGTACATTACACTTAGGAGTGTAAAGTAAGTAGAATTTCAGAAAAAAAACTTTCCAAAATAAAATTTGAGGAAGAAAGAAAACAAGCAAGCATTTATTGGTACCTACTATATACCAGATAATGCTAATTAATTAATTTTTTTAAAATGTATTTATTTTTCTTAGTAAATTAATTTTTAATATATGAATCATGTTAGAAGAGAAAAATAAGAGCAAAAGGTAAAAACAAGGGAAGAGATTTAAAAAAAAGTGAATATAGCATGTATTAATTTACATTCAGTCTCCTTAGTTCTTTTTCTGGATGCAGATAGCATTTCATGTCCAAAGTCTAGTGGGATTACGTTGGATCACTGAACCACTGAGAAGAACCAAATCTTTCATAGGTGGCCATTGCATATTCCTGCTGTTATTGTGCACAATGTATTCCTGGTTCTGCTTATTTCACTTAGCATCAGTTCATGTAAATTTTTCCAGGCCTTTCTAAAATCAGCTTGTTAATCATTTTTATAGAACAATAATATTCCATTATCTTCATATACCACAACTTGTTCAGCCATTCCCCAAATGACAGGCATCTATTCATTTTCCAATTTTTTTGCTACCACAAAAAGAACAGTTACAAACATTTTTGCACACATGGTTCCTTTTCTCTCCTTCTTTCCTTGGGATACAGCTTCAGTAATGACAATGCTGGGTCAAAAGGTAGGCACAGTTTTTTATAATTCTTTGGGTATAGTTCCAAATTGCTCTCCAGAATGGTTGGATAATTTCACAACTCTACCAACAATGAATTACCGCTGATTACTTTACAAAAAATAAGTCAATTTTTTATTCTCCTAACAACCCTGGCAAAAGGTGTTATTTTCTCCCTATTTTACAGTTGAGGAAACTGAGAAAATTAAGTTCCATGCTCAAAGTGACAGAGCTAGTAAGTATCCCAGGCCAGGTGTAATTATATGATCCAGTGCTTTCTTGACCTGTTATTTCCCATGAGTAAAATGAAGTTGCTCGTGCTGTTTCACATTTGAAAGTTCTATATAAAGAATACTTTCTAGGAAGGGTAAGGACATTTTATTTGATTTAATCACTATTTAAATCAGGGAAGAGAATAGTTTGAGATATTTAAACAACTTTAAAAGACCTGCAATGTAAAACCGAACTCTCAAATTTCTTAAGAAAAATGATATTTTTCAAGCATTTGTTCCATTTTACTATGTGATATTTGAGTACATTTTCTTTGACGCTCATGATTGTCTGGGTCAAAATTCAGGTCAATCTGTACAATTGTGTCTGAATGTGAAACTGCTATTTGATGTTTCTCTGTTCATTTGAAATTATTTACTTTTTATAATTACAGTGAAGGTGTCATGAAATTATTTTGGCTGTCCCAAGTGTGCTTTAGAGTTTAAGGCTGTAAACTGTACTTCTGTCTAGAATTTTGTTTGTTATGCTGCATGTTTTGAGACATAGGTCTTTTGCAGACATGGACTTTAACATTTGTACCTAACCTACATAGATATACATTTAGACTTTCATATTTTGGGGGTTTTTGAACCCAATTTCCCAGTTTTAATTTGGGGAAAATTGAGGTTCAAAACTGGGATTGGGAGCTATTAGGTGGCAAAATGGATAGAATATCAGGGCTGGAGTTTGGAAGACATCTTCCCAAGTTCAAATCTAACCTGTTTGCCTCAGTTTCCCATTCATAAAATAAGCTGGAGATGGAAAAAACAAAACACTACAGTATCTTTGCCAAGAAAACCCCAAACAGAGTCATAAAAGACTGAAAGGACTGAATAACAGGATTCAAAGTAAACAAATGTCAGTGTGAGTACTGCTATTTCATATATGATGCAGTATGTTGCGAAAATTATAATATTTAAATGTGAATGCATGAATCAACTTCAATAAGTGATTACTAAATGCATATGGCTATGCTATCCATATAAAGACAGATTACCATCCATTTCATAGAATAATGAACAATTTTACTATTTATGCTACTGTTTAAACATCTACTGACATGGATAATGGCTTCTGAGCTCATCTTTAACTAGTCTTGATAAATGAATGAATTTAATTTTATACAAGTTATTTTATATTGAGTCTGGTTTAGCCAAAAAAAAAAAAAATTAGTAACTGCTAAATAGAGCCAATGGATTTAGTTAAACAATTTTCTTGAAGTAGTATCTAAATATAATTCATGAATTTGCTAATTCTTTCTAGCTCTAAATATTTTTCAGAGTTCAATAACTTGTCAGAGTTCAATAGTTTAATAACTAAAGAACTATGAGTTTATTTAAATATTTTATGGTTAGGAAATGGAAATTGAACTAAGAACATTGAAATATGTTATTGTTAGAGACTTTTCATAGTCCACCATAACTGTTGATCTAATGTGTGTTATATTCTCTTGCACCCATGTAAGCCCTTTCTTTCAAAATAAATAAATGATAAAAATTTCAGAAAATGTTCATCCAGATAAGAAGTACAAGAATAAAGTTAATTAATGCCCTCGTTACTGTCCAATATTGGTATTAATGTGTTTTGGCATAACTAGGACCCACCCAGAATACATTCCATAATACTCCCTTTTCTCTAGCTTGTGTCTCTTATTCTACATGCATTTATTTTTACTCCTAATCTCAAGGACTAACTCCAGGATCCTAACCTCCTCCCTCATACTTGTCACCTATCAACTCACTTTCTCCCTCTAATCAAATTTCATAGACTCTCCTGTTTCTGTAAATAGGCTTTTTTCTTTGTGAACTTCCTTGCATGGCAAGAAATTTTTCCACCAAGATAACTTCTGTAACACCAGCATGAAGGGTATAGTTTGAATGTCTAATTTTAATTAAGCTGTTTGTTTAAGTGGCAATTTCAAACAGATAGCTGTCCCTAACATTCATATATCTTGTATGCTTTTTATTTCACTGGAAATCTTGGTTTCTTCTTCCAGGATAACTTAAAAATAGCTAGAAAATTTTGGAAACTCATAGAGAAAATAAATATCAAAAATACTCCTAGAAACTTTTAATATCATTTTGCTAAGAAAATCCTAATTAAGAAATAGGGAAATAATCTGGTGAGAATCTTCCTTAATCCTGGTATTTATTTAAAATGTAGCACAATTTTTGCTGAGATCCTCTACAAGAATGAGAAAATAGTCATGTGTGTATGCTATTTTATTAAAACCAATGGTAGAAATGCCAAAGTGCTTAAGAAAACCTGTTCTAACAAAATGTTTTATTTCAGGGTATTTTATACAAAACTATCGGTCTTTGACATAAAAACAAATATATTCACATTACTAGTCCTTGAATATCCATAATTATTTGGTTGAAAGTTAATAAAAATGTTTCAGGGTTTTGCTGTGAACTAATTTTGTGACTAATGGTTGGCATGGAAACAGAGGCACAGCTATTAAATTGTTGCAAAGATGACCAATGACTATACTTACAAAATGAGAATTGTGCATATTTTTAACTATGATTAAGATGAAAGTTGCAGTTGTTAGTATATTTTTCATTTCTTTTATTTTTACTTAGCTTTATTAAATCTCCTTTAAAAGGTTGTTCTAATAACACTCTGACCATTTGTTTACTCATAAAATTCTTCAGAATGATTTTTTCCCTAAATATTAGAAGAGATTAGAACTAGTATTCTATAAGTAAATGTTTGCTTCTATCAGGAGGAAGGCAGAACAATTGGTTTGTGGGGCAAAGAAAATAGTAGCCTTGGCCATTGGTACTAATAAGAAACTATTTAATTTCCTTCCTAACCCTGAGTTTGCCTGTAGCCTATGTATAAAAGAAGAAATAGATAATGGGCATATAAACTGATTCTTTTCCTATAGAACCATGTTAATAGGATGGAGAGAGAATAAGTCCAATGAAATTTCTTTGAAGCAAAAGAAGCATTACTCAGGGGAGATTGTTGTCCATGTGTCTATATATATATTTTTTACTCTGTGCTAGATGTGTTGTGAGGAATGCCATGTACATTGTAATATCTGACATTTTAGACCCAGATTATTTCTAGGAGCTGGAAAATTATGACCAGGTGTCCCAAAGACAGGTAAATATTTAACAATGACTCCTCTGCTCTTCCTATTCACTAAGGCCTGTCTATATTTGAGGTCACATGGTTAATTGAATTAATTTGATTAATGTTATAATATTAATGTAGAAAAAAATTGAATTATGGTCTTTTGGTTCTTTGCCTTTCTTATAGTAAAATTGGAAACAATCTTGAGATAGAATTTCTTTTATTTTTAGTATTGCATTTGATTTATATAAATTTCCTTAAAATGTTTTATCCATCACCATGTTTTCTTATACAGCAACACTTAATCTACCTGTGTAAGAGTACTAAGGTAAATGTCTTTGAGACATTAAATTAGGTTAGAAACTATGTTTTAAAGGACCTATGCCACAAGACTCAAGAAAGATGTATCTGCCTCTATTCCCTCCAAACATAGGCAGTCCAGAGTCCAGGTGGACATAAAAGAACCATTTCAGGACCTGTCCCTGGAAAATCAACCCACTGAATTCTCTTATGTGAGATATTTTGTACATGAGGATGCTGGTGATAATAGATATTTATCATCTACAAACTATTGTAATATAACATGATCACTTAAATGATAGGATGTTGTGTGATGGAATTTGATTAAAACATCTCTTTACTAAAACCTATTTTGAACAAAAGCTCTGAAATTCATTCATACTAAAATGTAAGAGAATGATAGCTGGAGATGTTCACTTTATTTAAGGAGTTTTCATCTTAATGGGCCTCTAATTTAAAAGAATAAAGTTCCTGTGACTGAATTCAAGCCATGAGCTAACAAATTGTTTGTTTTTATTTTTTGTTGAATGAAGTTTATTTGGCAAATGATATAGGCATAGTAGCCAACAAATCATGAAGACAGTCAAAAGGGATGAATAACCTGTGTTGGGCTGCAATTGACCTGCCAATATACACATGCATATGCTTTCTGTCTCAATAATTCTTCAATCTTTAATATTATTTTCTTCACTGAATTCATTCATCCTCTACTTTTTCATCCTTCCATCTTCTACAACATGCTGATATACTAGCCTAATTTTCTTATAACTGCTCATAGAATTATCTTCATCCCCAAAATCATTATTTAGAAATCATTTTTTCCTCCTCTTTTCCCTACTTATCAATATCTAGTTTGTCATCCTTTTTCTGCTCTTCAATCTCTCAAATTGGCCCTTTGGTTCAAATTTCATAGGTTCTCTTTAAGTCTAGTCATTATGCCTGAAGCATCATGCTCATATTCATTGCTTGCAAATATTTCTCAACACATCATCTTCTTCATGTCTACTCCCTTGTGAAAAAATTGGCTATCATACAAAATTCAAATTTATCCATCTGACATTTTAGGGCCTCTGAAAACCTGTTCTCCCATCTCATAAATTTTTTTTGTTTATTCCTCTTTTGAAACTGTCAAAAAAAAAGACTAATCTTTTTTTTCTGTGCCTAAAGACAAGATTTATCTTGTTTGCTGAATATACAAAAATTAAGATAGAGTTCCTACCCTCAGAAAATTTATAATCTATTAAAGGGAGGAGGACATGACAAGGATAAAAGATCTAGTTAATAAGGAATGATGTTTGATGAGGGCAAAGGAATGATCAAAATAAATACTCCAAGAAATTTGAGATGTGAACAGTTTTCCCTAGAGAATATTGGGGAATTTTTTTTTTTAATGGGGAGGTCTTTACAGTGGTAATTGCATTTTAATTGAACTTTGAAGAAAGTTAAGGATACTGAAAGTGATAATGATGAGGAAGTACTTTCAGACAAGATTGTGTGCATATACAGAGGCAGTAAATAGCATAGTGAGTTTAGGGAAAACTTCTCCAAAAATATACTGTGACTGAAACTTAAAACATCCAGATCTGACAATGTCACTTCCCTATTCAATAGGGAACATTTCTTTCATGATAAAAATATAAACTCCTGTATTTGAATTTGAATTTTTTTTAACAGTGTAACTCCAATTTATCTCTCCTACATTGTTATGGATTATATTGCCCCTCCCTTCCCCTCCACTTGTTCCTTACACAATGATTATTCAGTGGTTTTTCAGAGTTTTGTCCATTCTATGGACAATGAATTGGAGAGAAGAGTGACTGGAAGCAGGAAGCTAATCTAAACTAAAGGTAATAAGGGACTGAAGTAGCTTGGGAGTGGAGAAAAGGAGTTGGATTGTCTAGGATAGCTGACAAATCCTGGCAGTGGCTTCTATGAGAAGAATGAGGAAGAGAGAATAGTTGATAACCCTGAAGGTTCAAGTTTGGGTATCTAAGAAGATCTACTGAAGGAAATTAATAGGAAGGGAAGGTTCCCAGAACAAGATAATGGACTCCATTTTGAATATGTTGAATTTGAATTATGAAGCAGCTAGCTTCCTATGGAGCTAATCATGTGGTTAGCTAATCATGTGACAATGAATTTAGAGTCAGGAAGAACTGAAATCAAACTCTGTGCTTGCTAGCCATGTGATCCACTTAACTTCTATTTATCTCAGTTTCTTCAGTTGTAAAATGAGGATAACCAGCATAATAGCATTGTTCTAAGAATCCAGTGAAATATTTGTAAACTTTAATATGCTAGAAATACTAGTTATTATTATTACATGTCTGTTATAATTGGGATAAAAAGATAGATGGATAGATAGAGAAAGAAGGGAGTGAGAGGAGGGAGGGAAAGTGAGGAAAGGTGGGGAAAGTGGACAAGTTAGAACCAGGAAGGGACCCCCTGTACAACAATTAGAGAAAAATTGCTTGAAACAAAAGGAAAGTAATATATAGGAGAAGCCCCCAAAAAGAAATGAAAAGGGATAGTATTAAATGGAAAGATTATCTTTGGCAAGGAGAAGATTCATTTAATCCTCTAATCCTGGGGGGGGGGGGGCGGGAAGGAGAAAAGAAGATATAAATAAATCTTTTAGAAACAGAGGAAGGAAATATAGAATTTCACAATAGACAATGACTGAAAAGACTGACTAGTAGGAAGCAAGATCATCTTCTGAGAGATCTGGTGAAGGCAAAGTTGCATTTAGACCAGTAACTGTGGAGAATATAGCCTTCCCCCCTTTATATATTCCATTTAGGTTAAGATTTTTAAGCATATTTTCTTTCCCTGGCACATTCTTGTCAATATATTCAACAATGCAATGAAATCTGAGGCTCTAAATGTAACCATTAAAGCAGTTGTAAGGCAATAATGCTGAAGAGATGAAATATAATACCTCTGCTGAAAGGGCAAGGATAGGGAAAATATAAATGATATTGTTTTTATCAAAAGCCTACTCTAAAGGTAGTAACATTTGTGGTAAAACAATGTTAGATTTCGTTTGGGTTTTTTGATAGCACCCATAGAGGGGGAGGAGAGAGACAGACAGACAGACAGACAGACCTCAGGAAAACTACAGGTTCAAATCACGTTTCTAAGCTAATGTTCACTCACCATCACTCACAAGCACACAATGGTACATTTACTTTGACAAGGTGACCTGGAAGACACATTAATACAAAACCAAAAAAGATTTTCTTTTAAATTTATTAAATACCACAGTAAATGACCAGAAAAGTGCACACATACAGGGGGTATACTCTTTTATTGATTACTATGCTATCAGGGAAGGCACAGTACCCAACACCATCAACATGATACATACAGGGAAAGATGCTCATATAGGAAATCAATATAGGTATGGACTTATCCAAGAGTTCCAGGCAAAGTGTCTGACACTAGAGAGCCACCATTGCCTTTAGGTAATGCCATCATGCTTTTCTCTGCTGAGTATCTTTCTTGAATTTCTGTTGTCACTTTCTGCTGTTCTGCTGTTAATTAAATGTCTAAGAGACAGGACTTAAAACTCCAAGAGGAAAAAAAAAAAAAACAACTCCAAGAGGTCTACATTTCTTTTGTGACATAAACACCAATAATCAAGATAGATCCAGGGCTAGCTTAGACATGTCACTCTTTTAACCCAACAACAACTAACATTTATATAAAACCCATTATGTTACAGGTTCTGTGATAAGTGCTTTACAAAGATAGTCTCATTTTATCCTCATAACAATCCTGGGAGGTAGGTGCTATTAATACTCTCATTTTCTAGTTAAGAAAAAAATAAGACAGAAAACAAAGTTTAAAAACTTCCCTAGAGTCAGAAAAATAATAAAAGTTTGAGACAGGATTTGAATTTAGGTCTGACTCCAGCTTCTAGAGTCTGATTCTGTTCACTGAATCACCTAAATACTTCTAACTTCCTTTTCTTCTATTGCTACTCAGTCTCTTTGACTTTTGGGAAGGAAGAAATGATGTACAAGGAATTAAAAGTCATTTTGGTCTAGGTGTATTTGTAGCTGACAATAGCTGTTTGAAGAAAGAAGAGGACAAAGTAGGATGCACAAGAATAAATTCTTCTAACAGTGAATCTCTTGAGACTGGCAGGTTTGGTTGTCCTTACTAAATCTGGTGCCAATATGGTGAGCCCTTGGGTACATTGATGTCTAATAAGAGGTAAAGTTTGAAAATAGAACAGATCAAAGCTTCTGTGCTGCTCAGCAGTGAGATGGAGCAATTGAGGGATAAGGGAATTACTGTGCTTTTAGCCTGATGAGATATGAAGAACTACTTCAAAAATGGGGGAGAGGATGGAGAAATTCTAGCTACTATCATACAAGACAATTTTACTGCTTTGAAAGATATACCATAGGTCCCTATGCAAAGTTATTTTAATAACTTTATATTTATATTAATAAATTGCATTTACATTAATAAAATGCATTTACAATCCATGGACAAAAATGAAAATATTGTTTTCCTTATTAATAAACTTATTTTCTCTCAATGATCTATTTACTATTATTCTTTAACATCTTCAAGCAAAGTAAACAGTATTTTTCTTTCTTGTTAAGACCCTGTTGGGGCAGCTAGGTGGCACAGTGGATAGAGCATCAGCCCTGAAGTCAGGAGGACCTGAGTTCAAATCTGATCTCAGTCACTTAATATTCCCTAGCTGTGTGACCGTGGGCAAGTCACCTAACCTCAATTGCCTCAGCAAAAAAAAAAAAAAAAAAAAAGACCCTGTTGTTGGGCTTTTTGTTTGTTTGTTTGTCTGCTTGCCTTTTTTTTTTTTAAACCAAGTTGAAATGTGATGACATTGTTTGCCCACAGAGTATTTACTAAGTTAGGGATTGTAATTAACAGTGGTGGAAGGAAACCTAAAGTAACAAAACTTATCACATATAGTATAATGAAATTTCTATGTTAGTGTGTTCCTTTTAGGTTTTTTGGCTATTTTACTCTAAATAATTTGGAAACATTTTCTAATTAAAAAAATTTTACTTTGATCTGCATTTTCTGGAAGATAAAGGAATTGATGTTGGTAATTCCCTATGGATTTAATTTAGCAGAGCTAATGATTAGCACCTACTGATATGCCTTCTTCCTTATCTGTGGCCTTCATGGTACTGTAGACAGTTACAATTTAGAGTAATTATCCACTAAAAGTCATCTGCTTTGTCAGTTAAATGGTCAGATGGAACAACTAGAATTTGGCAATCATCATCACTATCCCAGTGGACAACAGGGTCATCAGACCCTTGCCTATAATCCTATAATTTATTTTTTAACTTGTTGTAGGGCATAATTTCATAGCACACTAAACACTAAGGAGCTTTTGGGAAAGATCCATGGTCCTTAATGGATATTCCATAAATACTAAAAATAAGAAATGGAATGGCTTTATTCTGTGGCTAAAGAAAGAACTGAGAACTGGGTAGGGCCATACTTTTATATAAAATATGGGCAGCAGTTCATCCTTGCTTGATAAACCAAAATTCTCTCTAGAAGCAGCTGGTACAAAACAATCATTTGGAAATTTTAGCAGTCACTTAGCAATGAATAAATAGTTCAATCACCTGTTACAGAAACAATTTTTAAGTACCTATATTAGTCAAGAGGAGGACATGAATAAGAACAAAGAAATTTAGAACTAGAAACTCTTGCTGTTGTTCAGTCATGTCCCACTCTTCCCAATGGAATTTTATTGGCAAAGATACTGGAGTGGTTTTCCATTTCCTTCTTCAGTGTGTTCCTATTTTATATTGAGAAATGGAGATTTGAACTGAGATCTTTGTAACTACAAATTCTGTGCTCTACCCACTGCACCACCTAGAAAGGTCAGAGATCATCTAATCCAACAATCCAAAGTCTTTATTTTTGTAGACAAAAAAAAAAAAAAATGTGGCCCAGAGAGGCTAATTAATTTAAACAACTTTCTTAGTAGGATTTCTGGCCCTAAATCAAATATATTTTATATAAAATTCATTTCCTATCCTTTAATTAAGTATATTATCTATTAAGTTAAATTGAAAAAACAATCATAAACTCTATTCATAATATATTGAGCAAATAAATGTCATGAGTGTTATATAACTCAAAAAAATATCCAGATTCAATGATGAATCCTAAATGATTACTTACTCATATGCATTAGTTAACTGACATTTCATTTCAGAAATTTGAGTAAAGTAAAACTCATCCCCTATAGCTTATATTAAGAAATAAGTTTTATGGAAAGAGTCAAACAATATTTTATTTTATGTGAAATTTAGACTTAAAATGAAAATCAAATATATGTGAAATAACCATGTCAAATTTGAATCCCTGAATGATAAGAAATTATTGTATTTGGAAGAGAAAAAATGAAATTCTTATTTATTCTTAAAAGACAAAAATGTAAAAATTGTATATATGCCCTTTAGATAATTTTGCTATCTGATTTTTAGATATGAATAGTTATTAACGACTGCAATTTAGCTCTCATGGCATTACAACAGATTTAGATGATATGCTACCTAAGTATCTTCCTAGGAACTAAAACATTTTTCTTGCAAATTTTTCCTTTGCATTTTATGATGCATGGACAGATATCTTTGTTTTTTGTCTGGTAGGTCTGGTAATGGTTCTATTATGCCAGTTAAATTCATCAGTTGTCACCTTGCTCCCTCTGTTGGAATATGTGAAGAATTACTCACATAAATATCTTTACTGAATGCTCAGCCCAATTCACAAGCCATCAATGAGAATCTCTGTGAGTTATAGTGGAAGAGAGTCTATGTCTATGTAAGCCTACATGTGTAAAAAATAGTAAGACCTTATTTGATATGGATATATGCTATTCAAGGAAAGGCAACTAGACATTTGTTCAGAGGTCTGGAGGATAATATGGACTTTTTAACTTTATAGAGCAGAAGCTAAATGGATATTGTAGTAGTAGCCTACTATTCCATGAAATGCAGCCTGTAGCTCATGGGAATTGACATAGCCTATTACCAATTTCATAATTAGGATAATAATCAAATTAATGTCAATTATGTCATAATGTATATGGATCTTTAAGACCCATAGCTGTGAAAAAAGTAATCATTTCAGCTAAATAAAACTTCTGCTGCATGTAGTAGAAGCTAAAGTCAGCTCTCAAATAGTGAAGCAAGAAAATTTTGAGGGGAGTGTACCTCTTACTTGGCCCAGGGCCTACTACAATTACATTGGCACCATCCCATCCTGAACAACATTTTATATTCCTAAATCTTTCTTAAATCTCTGCAAAATTGAAGTTTTTTGTTTTAAATTTTCTTCCCTCAGTATCTCTATTTTTCAAGGTGAAAAGTAACTGATAGGAAAAATAAATCACACCAATATAACTACTGCTTATATGTTAGTAGAGAATAGCCAATCTCTTTTCTGTCTTCCCCTCTTTTCCATTATCTGTGCTGGAAAGGATTTGAAGTACTAGAACTTCAGAGGCAGTCTAGTCTCAGCCATTCTAGAAGCTTGAATTCCTTTTATAATATTCCCAATAAGTAATTGTCTAAGATTTGCTTAAAACACAGCAAAAAAAATTCATTTTTTATATGCAACTCACTAATTTCCTAAGGAACTCATTCCATTTTCAATGGTTTTGATCATTAAGAAGTTTTATCTTTTTAATTTTTTTACCTGCTTTCTTACAGAATCTGTAATTTCATTAGGAGTAATTCTTACAGTAAAAACTCCCTCAGCCAAAACTGAATATAATCTTATAGTCTATGATTTAGTAGCTAAGCCCTTAGGGAAGTGCCAGACTAAAAACTTCAAGTCCCATCTCTGATCAAGCTATTCAACCTCTTAGGACCTCCAGCCAAGTCTCTGAACCAATAATTTGTACAGCAATTATCAGTCTGCATTTACAAAAGGAAGGACTATACCACTCCTTCTTCCTATCTACAAAAACAAAAATCCCAAGTATTTCAAACAATCATCTAGAGAAAATGTGTTTTTTCTTTTCTTTCTTTCTTTTTTATAAATGCATACTAGTTAATCTGCTAATAAGAATTCTATGGCAAGAAGAGCAGGACCTTGAAATATAAGAAGAGAATGTTGACAGTCATACTAATGCATGCAGAATCTCTCCAATCACAGAATAGGCTGGTACAAATTTTGTCCATATGCCAGGCCCTGAAAATGACTCTACTAAATATTTGATGATAATGATGGCAAAAGAAGAATGCTTAATGCTTGGAAATGTTTTCTTTAACATAATGTGTAATATAATAATAGCAGAAATAGAAAGAGTCCTGGCTACCATATTACAATATTTATGGTTTCTGAACTGAAAGGAAAATAAGACACGGGAATATTAGAAATAATTCATTCCCACAATCTATAATCATTTTATAGGCCTACTATGTGTCAGATACATTTGATAGATGCTGTAGGGGATGCAAAATGAATAATACATGCTTTGAAGGAATTTATAATTTAATCTGAGAGGAAAGAAGTATTTACAATTGATTACAAGATGGAAAATAAATACATAAAATGAGATAAAGTATTATGAGGGTTTAGAAGAATGAGAAATCATTTTTAGCTGTGTCTTTTGGAGGATCAATTCTTCTGGACTATGAGAGAGAAATATGGAATGAGCAGGGTTTACAGGAGGACATTTCAAGGCAAAAAAAGAAGGTAGAAAAAAACAGGATTGTCAGGGAGGGATTTGAGGAAAGTGAAAGACAGAAAAAAAATCCATTTAGGCTGAAATATGACCTAGATGGTTAAAGAATGAAATATTGTTGTGGAAAAATAAATTGAAGCCATATTATAGAGAGTTTTGCACAATTAGGACAACTTATAGTCCTGAAATACAGCCCCCAGAATTACAACAGAGCTAATTCACTAGATCTAACATAACCTTCATCCCCTTTCTACTTCCACTACCAATAGCATTCCAACCAGAGAAATCTGTCTTGGCCTTTAAGGAGAAAAGAGGAGGGACTGATCAAAGTAAACAAATTTGTTTTTTTGCCTCCTATATTGTCTCTTTAAACCTAAATTCCCAACTCTTCCCCTTCCCAGTTATCATCCCATAAAGGAACACTACCATACATTTTCTTTCTGTGATTATATAGGAGGCCATCCTTCCTTGTCCCACAATACCCCTTGACAGAAAATTAATTCTTATTTTTCCTTAGTTGCAATCAAAACTATCATTTCCCTGGTCTTCAATGTTAAGAAAAATAAGTCCAATAAAAAAAGCTATAGTATATTTTTATTGATTTCACTACAGAAAATCCCAACAGCCTTTTTCTCTTCTCTGACTTAATCCCCTAAAAAATAACATTCAAACCATTCCTCCTGCTCTAGTTTTATCTTTGAGGAACATATTAAAGCAATTAAAGTGATAAACTAAAGGACATTTTGAAAATTTGCATTAGTTTTAAATCTTCATTCTTGCTTTATATGCAGATAACCAGTGTCCAACTTTAATTATTCATGGATATCTCTACCTGATTAAATCTATTCTTTTAGATCTCTAGTTTGTATTCAGTCCATCAAAATGTGTTTGGGCTTACACCAAGTTCAAGGTTCCCAAAATAAGAAACATTTTGTTTTGAAATTCTAATAGCATCTGTCAGCATTCTAAAAATCTATTTACCCAACCTAACCTCTCAATGAGGAAACCCCAAGCTAGCAGTGAGCATCTCCATTTCTGGTCCCTCTAGGCAGACCTATCATTTCTTTCAGCCTTTTCCCCTTCCTTTCATCACAGTGATAGTCCAGTATTGCCCCATATCTTTCTCATTAAGAAGATTCATTTCTGATCTCTCCTGCAATGATTTCTTCCTAGACTTTTATGACAATCTTCATAGTTACCCTTTTGGTTTTGTGCCACCTAACAACTGACAGTAGCAGAAGTAAAATTAATGTCTAGTAACACTCATCCCCACATTTCACCTTCAATTCTTCATCAGTCTGCCCTTCTGAATAGCACAGTTGTCTCTAGCTACCACCCCAGTGATGTTCTGGTCACGGTGTCCCACTACAAATCCCACTTTTCTTCCCCAACTCTAGCAGCATAGCATAGGGAATAAAGGGATGGCCTTGTGGTCAGAAAGTTATAGAATATCACAATCTCTCAGGGTTCCAAAAGCTTTGTAAGACTAAAATTTTTAGAGAAAGTTTTCAGTCAGCATCAGCAGAAGTTTGTAAAAGGTGTTCTGTATATAAATGAATAAATAAATAAGCTAAGACAGAACATGGACAGAGAAGAGAGCCTTGGACTTTATATCTGATTTGGAAGTCATCGTGACAAAATAGAAAGAACATTATCTCTGGAGTCAGAGAGCCTGGATTCAAATATAGCCTTCAATCATTATTACCTATAGTGTGTAGGACAAGTCATGTAATGTTCTTGGTGAGAGACCAAAAGATGGTCCAAGGTTATGAATCAGGATGAGACTGGAGGGAGGGAAGATCCTGGTAGTATGTAGAAGTAAGGACATAATACCAATAAAAAGCTCCAACAACAACCAACTGTGAATTCAGGCCCCTGTCCCACAATTTTATTATTTCTCCTGTTAGATCATAAGCTACCCAATGGCAGGGGCTGTTTAATTTTTGTTTGCATATTTCCTAGCATCCAAAGCAGAATCTGGCACAGGGTAGACACTCAATACTTGCCAGTTGTTTGTTTTAAAGATCAATTGCTAGAGAATAGGGAAAGCCTAACTACCTGGGTCTCCTAGGTTACAGATGTAGTTATCTTCCAAAAGCTGTCAAAGCAGTCAATTTTTCTGCAATTTCCTTTTTCCCTTTCTCTCCCTTTAACTGGATAGAGAAGGCTGAGATGCACAAATTGTCCTTTTTCTTTCCCACTCCCATAGCAGGATCATGCCCTGAAGAAGAATGATCCGAGTATGGTTCCTCTCCATTGTTCCAGAAAAACAACAAATTTTCTTTTTTGTTATTGTTGAACAAACAGATGCTTCTGGAATAGTTAAAATACTGATATTCAAACTTTAGTGTAAGATTATAGCCACAGACATTTCAGGGAATAGAGAAATCCTTACATAAAATCAAAAAGAAATAAGAAAGTCTTTAGGCTGGATTTTAGTGAGAATTAAAAGTGTAGAGCTCTTTTGCTGGACCATCATCTACATCCAACCTCCTATGAATGAATATCATCTAGTTATGTCCATTTAGGACAATTCCTGAAGAAAATAATAGACTGGGATTTTTAAAAGTAGAATAGAAAAATGGGTTAGGTAATTTGTTTTCATAATAAAAAGTGATTTCTTTTATTATTATATTATCAAAGAAATTTAAATTTACAGATTTTTAGCATTTTATTTCAGAATTCCAATAAACAGTCCTGAATGTTATCAATTTAAAGATAAAGACTTATTCAAGTGATATCGACTTATCATATCTATTTTAGTATTTCATTCTGTCTCTTGAGAATTGTTAATAGTATTAAAACAATAACATCAAAAACAGGGTATCAGGAGGCTTTCAACTGAAAAAGAAATAGCAGGTCTGGTGATTTTCTCTCCTAGCAAAATGAATGCTAGAAAGTACATAATGAAAGGAAGAAAAAAGCCAAAACCATTAGGGCAGACTTATCAAAAAAAAATCTATTTTTTCTCTCAAATGATGTTCTCTCTGGCTTTTAGTCAGAAAGGATTTCTTTATATAACAGAGTATAAAAAGAGTGTATGCTCGTCCCATTTTCACAAGCCATTTAAAATTATATTAGACCCCAGAATGAGTATCTTATTGTACAAAACATCCTCTTGTATCTAGGTTACTTTGAAATTGCCTTTTAATGAAAACTTGCATACTTGCTTTCCCTTTGGCAGAATAAATTACTTAAAAAAATAAGAGGATGTAAAAGACCTAAGAAAAGAAATATAAAAACTGTTAAAGATAAAAAGTATTAAAAATCCATGCTTCCTACCATGGATTTAGAAATGTTGATATGTATATTCATAGATAATGAAGTTAAGAGAATAATCTAGACATCTTGGTTGGTTTGATAAAATTACATGATTGAAATGCATCTAGATTGGGGTTGTCCAATTAATTGTCAATCTACAAAATGGTAAATAAGTGATTGATTTTTAATCAATTGATGCTATGATTCTTTTTTTAGTTATTGTTAGTTTACAGGTTTTGAGTTAAGATTTTATAGTTATAATTTGCAGTTCTCTCAATTTTAGTGATCTGAAACATGTTTTCATAAAGACTATTTGATAGGTTATGATTCTTCTGAAAACTGTTTATATCTTTTGGGGAATGGTACAGCACACATTCAGTTATGTCTTTTCCAATTACAGCTGTCCCACAATGAACTGCATCAACTGTTGTTGATGTTATTGTTTTAATACTATTAACAATTCTCAATAGACAGAATGAAATGCTGCAGAAATGAATTATGATGGGTAAAATAGTTACCCAATCAATCAATATTTGGGGGTTATGTCTAATCGGTATCTGGTATTATGATAATTTTCTGGTAAAAATACAAGAGAAGTATTAACTAAGCCCCCTTCACCTCCAGGTAACTTTCAAACAAATTTTTAAAAAATTAAAAACTAATACATGTGAATTAGAAAACAATTCAGGCTTGTACATTAAGCATGGTACATCCCATCAGTACAATAGAGAGACGGTATGGCTTGAAATATAACTCCAATATAGGTAAGGAAAAAAAAACAACAACATTTATTTCATGGTCAAATAGAGCAAAGTCTTAGTCAACATATTGTATTTACCAGCAAGGGGATTTTTTTCCCTAATATTTGTACAATATTTGATTTTCAAGAGAGACATTGGTATGGTCAGCTAACATATTTGGATTTAAAGCATTATAGAATTGGTACCCATTCAAGAAATTCCAAGAGCAAAACTTGATTTGCATGACACTTTTAAAATGTCAGTATTTACAAAAAGACATCTTTTTGACTTGCAATTTAAGTACACATGCAGAATAAGTTGCAAAGCATAAAGAATCCCTTTTACTATCTCCTGATTGTGGGTATTAATTCAGATCTTGCATAGAGACAGGATTGAGACCTGAATAGAGCTTCATTATCCTCCAAAGACATTAATAAATTCAAATTGCAAAACTCAAATTGAGAAAGTCAAAGGAAAATTTGCAGAGAAGCAATCTACAAAGGGAAAACATCTGGATAAAAATTATGCTCTCTAAAAGGACAGTATACTGGTAGAAAATAAAGAAAACTTGGGCCAGATATTTCAGAGAATTATCCCTAGAACTGGATGGGATGCTTGAGACCTCTTAATTCCCTCAACTCTCAGATGAAGTCAAGGAGAGTAGATGAGATCAGGTGAATTGTACTAAATCACAAAATGAGTGATGACAAAATTGGACCAGATTCCTGGTCATGTGACACCCTACCCATTGTTATTTCAACTATAACTTACTTCCCTTAGATCACAGATCCTAAAAGTGGTATCTACTATATATTATGGTGACAGTTTGGACTAACTAAATTTTTTCTTTTACTTCAGCTCTAATCTAGAATTCATTATTCAGTTTCAGTGATCTGTGACATTGGCAGGCAGGATTAATGGAAATTTGTAAGTGCAGAGAAATATAGTAATTTAAAAAGTTTTGTCCCACATAGATCAGAGATTCCTTTATCTTTTAAAAAGTCTCCTCCTCCTCATATCCTCCCAAAGATAGTAGCATCTCATTCTGTTCACACCAATGAACAACTGCACTCCAAACATATCTTCAGAGAAAACTTTCTTCAGTTGCATAAGTAGCAGCATAAGTCTCCATGGAATTCTTACTCCCTTTATTATACTCAAGTTAAACTAGACTCAATGCAATTGGAAAGGAAGAGAGTAACAAAATAATATATTTTACTCAAATAACAATTTGACATTTTCAAAAAACTTTTCTTAAAATTACTTCATTACATAGGTAACTTGTATAGATATGAAAATAGTTTTATAGATGCTTCGGGTGGTTATATAGCTAGTTAGTTTTAGAGAAAGATTTATCTGGTGCTACAAGGCACTCGGTACTAAGAGGATATTTCTTTTTCAAATGGGTCTTAGCCTGTCCCTCTTGCCATGCTTCACTGGGATTTCCAATTTGAAATTTAGAGGGACAGAATGCAGGTGCTTGAAAATTAGTCTCTCAGAAAAGACAGACAAGGAGGAAAGACTAATGACAGTAAAGTCTTTTTTCTTTCTTCTCAGTAGGAGGCGATGGCCAAGCAAAACTAGGGATAGGGAAGACAGAATACCTGATTTCCGGTATCTTGCTGTATGTGTTCCCCAAAAGACAGTAAGTTAGACGGAAGCAGAGGGACAGCTCTCACTTTAAAAACTGAGAAAAGTTACAAAAAGCTTTCACTCTGTTCGACTCACCCTTCCCCAATCCTGTGTGTCTTGTAATTTTCTCAGAATGACTTAAAGGAACATAAGGACACAAAATTGTCAACTATGAATACCTTAAATTTCATTTATTTATATTTCAAGCCCAGAAAAAGGGAAAAAAAAAGGAAAAATTAGTGACTAACTATATTAGAGAATAGAACTCTGAGCCCAGAATCAGGAAAACCCAAGTTCAAATTCATCCTCAGACATACTTGAACTGTGTCAGCCTAGGAAAGTCACTTAATGAAGAAGAAAATAGCAAATGATTCCAGTATCTTTGCCAAGAAAACTTGGTGGACAGTATCAGCATGCTATGGACCATGAGATCATGAAGAGCCAGACACAACTGAATGAATGAACAATGACAGTCGCTATCTTGAACACAAGGAATTTTATCAGATCAGAGGTTGACATTTTTGTCCAAAATACTAGGGTAGCTTGCTGGAGGATTTTCTAGCTAAAGGTATGTAGAGAACCTCATGTTTATAATTTTATTAAAAATGTTTGATTAACTTCCCAATGGGCAGAACTTAAAATGGATCTGAGGCTTTCCTTTATTATGTAGACTAAATGAGCTCTTTGTTGTGATGGTAGGATGGTTAGCAGATGGAATTAAGATAAAATATTTTGTCATGGATATAGATATTTACAATGGTGGCATAAAGCTAATAAAATGAAGTTCATTAGAAAAACCATAAAGTTCTGTACTTAAGTTTAAAAAAAATTAAATCTATATTACCAGACAAGGTATTAGATTAAGAAGGATTTTCATTTAAGAAATATCAAGTCCCCAATTGATAAATGTTCAAAGTATATGAATGGGCAATTTTTCAAATTATGAAATTAAAGTCATCTATAGTAATATGAAAAAATGCTCTAAGTTACTATTGATTAGAGAAATATAAATTGAAACAAGTATGAGTTAACACTTCAAACCTTTCAGATTAGCTAAAATGACAGAAAAAGAATAAATGTTGGAGGGGATGTGAGAAAATTGGGACACAATAATGTAATGTTGGTGGAGTTGTAAAATGATGCAACCATTCTGGAGAGCAATCTTGAACTATGTCCAAAGGGCTATAAAATGGTGCATATCCTTTGACCCAGCAGTGCTCCACCACAGGGTCTCTGTCTCAAGGAAATCATAAAGGAGGGGAAAGGACCCACTTGTACAAAAATGTGTGTAGCAATTCTTTTTGTGGCAGCAAAGAATTGGAAAATGAATAGATGACCATCAATTGGGGGATGGCTGAACAAGCTATGGTAGATGGAGGTAATGAAATAATGTTGTTTCGTAAAAAATGATGAAAAAGTTGATTTTAGAAAGGTTTGGAAAGATTTACATGAACTAATGTTGAATGAAATAAGCAGAACCAAGAATACACTGTACACAATAACAGCAAAAATGTGTGATGATCAACTATGAAAGACTTGGTTCTTTGCAGTGTTTCAGTAATCCAAAACAATCTCTATAGACTTTGGGTAGAAAATACTAGCTGCATCTAGAAAAAGAAGTAAGGGGGCTGAATGTAAATTAACACATGCTATGTTCACTTCCTTTTTCTGTTTTTCTTTTTTAAAATCTCTCCCGTGGTTTTTCCCTTTTGCTCTGATTTTTCTCTCTCAACATGATTTATAAAGCAATGTGTATTAAAAACTTAAAAAAAAAATCAAGGTATATCAGTCAACAGTGTAAGGTAACCACTAGTAAAGCTAAAATGATCTTCGAATATCTTTAATATAAGAAATAGTGAGAGTGGGAACACAAATTAGAATATATACATATATATATTTTAAGTAAGAAAGATTTGGAGTCAAAGTTGTATTTGATTTTTAATTCTGCCAGATGCCTAACATCTAGTTACTAAGGGAATATTGGGAAATTCTCATAAATATGGTTATTTAATGTAGCTATCATTTTAGAAAGATATCTTACCAAAGTTGTTTGATTTAATTTTTCCATTCAGGAAAAATGATATTTTATCATGTGATTAAGTTCACATGAATGTATTATCCACTAAAATGCACTAAAAGAAAATCAAGAAAGGTATTATTGGTTTTATATTAGTTTTATTCAGAAAACAGGGAAACATATCTTACTATGGCCTCCTTTCCATGCTTTCCACTTTAGGCAAATAGATGTCTGGTTAGTTTTCAAAAGTAAAAACAAAAACAAACAAACAAAAAACCTCTGTTAAAATGCTGTCATTTTCCTAGAATAGTATTTTACTTACATTCACTAAATGTAGGTTCCAGGTTATGATCAGACTACAACTTGAGTAGAAGAAACAACTTAGTATAATAGCAATAATAATAGCTAACATTCATATATTGTTTTAAGGTTTTTCAAATATTTCACATATATCTCATTGGGCTTGATGCTCACAATAACCCACTATAAAAATTGCTTTTACCATCCACATTTTACAACTTTGAAGACGCAGCTTTGAAGACTGAAGCTATAAATTGGTTTATCCATGTTCATACTGCCATTGACTGAGGCAGTTTTTTTTCTCAACACTTCTGTCTTCAAGTCTGGCAGTTTTCACCATATCAAGTAGATGTCTAGATATTTCTTTGTAATGAAGAAATAGCTGAAATTTGAATTAAAGAATATGGCTTTGGATGCTGGATTTGCTACTTATAGTGTGATCTTGTGCTTAATCTTCCCAAGAATCAGTTTCCTCATATGTAAAAGGAGGGTTTTGTCATAAAGACTTTGGTATAAAGATTGCTCATACCACTAAATTTTTATTAATTTGTGCTCAGTTCTGGGTGACATTTTGGAAAAGAAAATGAAGTGAAACCAGGAGGTAACACCCAGAATGCTGAGAATTAAAACCACATACAGTGTACTAGGATTGGTTAAAAGGTCTACAGATATTTATCTTAGAGAAGACTGGAGTTTTAGTGGGAAGGCGTATGAGAGCTCATTGAGAACTATTAGATAAAAGAAGTATTGTACTTAATTATGCTAATTATCAAGGGAAATAGCATTAAATAGAAATTAGGAGCTGGTAGATTTGGACTTATATGACAAAATTTTTCATTATTATTAGTTATTCAGAAATAATATAGGCTGCATAAGGCAATAATGAATTTTTGGGCACAGAATTCTTTTATGTTCCTTATATTCTTTTAGTGAAAGTTAGCTAATCTTCTATTGATAGAGGGATAAAACATATTCATGGTTTGAGAATAAGGTAAAAATGAGGTTCACCAGATCCAACCATTTCGGGGAGCAATTTGGAACTATGCTCAAAAAATTATCAAACTGCATACCCTTTGATCCAGCAGTGTTTCTATTGGGCCTATTTCCCAAAGAGATCTTAAAGGAAGGAAAGAGACCCACTTGTGCAAGAATGATTGTGGCAGCCTTTTTTGTAGTGGCTAGAAACTGGAAACTGAATGGATGCCCATCAATTGGAGAATGGCTGAACAAATTATGGTATATGAATGTTATGGAATATTATTGTTCTATACAAAACGACCAGCAGGATGATTTCAGAGATCCCTGGAGAGACTTGCGTGAACTGATGCTGAGTGAAATGAGTAGAACCAAGAGATCATTATATACGGCAACAACAAGACTATATGATGATCAGTTCTGATGGACATGGCTCTCTTCAACAATGAGATGTTTAAACCAGTTCCAATTGTTCAATGAAGAAAGCCATATACACCAAGAAGAGGGATATGAAATGTGGACCACAACATAACATTTTCATGCTCTCTATTGATGTCTGCTTGCATTGTTTCCCTTCTCAGATTTTTTTTTCTTGTAGATCCAACTTTTCTTGCACAACAAGATAACTGTAAAAATATATATACACATTTCCGATTTGTCAAGTATTTTAACATAATTAACATGTAGTAGACTTCCTGCCACTTAGGGGAGGGAATTTGTAATGGAAAGCTTTGTAAGGGTCAATGTTGAAAAATTACCCATGCATATGTTTTGCAAATAAAAAGCTTTAATAAAAAAATGAAGTTCATATTAATACTGTAATACTGTGATTTTTATAATCAAGAGTGATGATTTCTCACTTAGCTTAATTTTGTCCTAAAATATTAAAGAATTTCATTAAAATATGACAGTCTTGGGTTGCACAAATAGAGCTTTAGGCAGACATGACAATTAAAGGATACGTACGGAACAAGGAAATAAGTTTCTACTAAACGAATCATTTTATCATCACCTTTGTTTCAAAACCTTTGTTTCTGAAATATAATTGGGATTTTTCCACACAAATCTTTCCTATATGGATTTTAGCAATGGCAATAATGCCATAAAAAACAGTCCACCAGACTTCCTGCCATCTAGAGGAGGGGAGGGGACTGGGGGTAAAATTTGTAATGGAAAGCTTTGTAAAGATCAATGCTGGGGAACTACCCATACATATGTTATGCAAATAAAAAGCTTTAAAAAAAAAAAAACAGTCCACCAAAACTTTTTGGATAACACCACCATTAAAAAGATACTTAAAAAAAAAAAAAAAAGAAAAACCACACACACAAAATAAACAAAAAAGACGACTATCCAAAGTTGTGTCACGAGAGCATGAATAAAAAGCACCATCTATTCAATCATCAATAGCATTAACTTATTATTTAATCACAATTTACAAAACTGGATGTTAAGGTTTAAGTTTTATCAATGTTCCTATAAAGTTTATGTATTATGAACTATATTAAGAATGCCTCTAATACAAGATTATTTTTTCTGGTTACAATGACCATCAGTTTAAGATAAATTTATCCTATTTTTTTGGTGGTTTAATGTATCTTTAGCTACTGTTTTTTCCCTCCTCAATACACTTCTCATATAGTAAATCTGTGAATCTATGATCTCAGGGATTAGATACTCCACATGATGACTAGAATCAAATATACCATTCCTGCTCAATTTGTGACAATTCTCCATATCCTGTCCTAAATCTGACATGAGTGGGATGGGAATAAAAAAAATTAAGCCTGAGAAATGCATAGAGAAAAGGAGGTTTCTACTCAACATGGCATAAAAATTCTCTTGAAATTATAACTATTCGGGGGGCGGACCAAGATGGCGAACTGCGGACAGCTTTCTCTGTGAACTCCCCGGACATTCCCTCAAACCCAGACAAAGTAAGCCTTCCAACTGGTTTCTAAGTGAGGGCACCACCAAGCATTTGGACTACAACACACTTCTATCAAAGATCTACCTTGAAAGAACTCCGGAGAAGGTTAGCCTCAGGGGAAATCGGCCTCTGGTCGCAATCAGACTCCAGCCGGGGCGGAAGTCAGGGCTGCGATAGAGGGGCGGATTTTGGGCACCCAGGAAGCCCCTGGGAGACGCCTGGTCCACTTTGCTCTGCTTGCGGGCAGGTGCTTTGGCAGATCTGCCTTTGGAGAGCAGCTGAAAACGTGGTCCTAGTGCGAATCTAGCCCGACCAGCCTCAGACCAGAAGTCAACCCGGCAAACTGCCCCAGGGCAAATACAAATCCTTGCAGTTTTCTCTGGTTTTGACCAATATCCCAACTTTAAATCATGAGCAAGAAGCAGAAGAGAGCTCTCACCATAGAAAGCTTTTACGGAGAAAAAATAGAACAGTCCCCAGATCCTGACATTATGAAAACAATCCCAGATGAAGCCACAAAGGCAGACTTAAGTTGGTCTCCCTTTCACAAGGCTTACCTGGATGATTGCATTAAGAATCTCAAAAGAGAGCTAGAAGAAGAATGGGGAAATAAATTGAGATTAGGGCAACAGAAATATCAAAAACTGGAAAATAGGACTGGTGAATTGGAAAAAGAAAACAGTTCACTGAAAAACAAAATGGGTGAATTGGAAAAAATCACCAATTCACTGGAAAATAAAAATGGTGAACTGAAAAACAAAATTGGTGAATTGGAAAAAGACAACAATTCACTGAAAAACAAAATTGGTGAATTGGAAAAAGACAACAATTCACTGAAAAATAAATCTGGCAAAATGGAAAAAGAATTCATTGAATCAAGAAACTCAATTGGCCAGCTACAAAAGGAGCTAAAAAAGATAACTGAAGGAAATAATACTTTAAAAATTAAAATTGAACAAATAGAAGTAAATGACTCAATAAGACTTCAAGAATCAGTTAAACAAAAACAAAAAAAATGAAAAAATAGAAGAAAATATGAAATATCTCCTAGGAAAAACAACTGACTTGGAAAACAGATCCAGGAGAGACAATATAAGGATTATCGGACTCCCTGAAAGCCACGATGAAAAAAAGAACCTGGATGCTATCTTCCAGGAAATCATGAAAGAGAATTGCCCTGATGTTTTAGAATCAGAAGGCAAAATTGGCATTGAAAGAATTCACCGATCACCTCCAGAAAGAGACCCCAAAATTAAAACCCCAAGGAATATTGTGGCCAAATTTCAGGACTATCGCACCAAGGAAAAGATATTGCAAGCAGCTAGAAAGAAACAGTTCAAATACCGAGGAACTGTCATTAGAATTACACAGGATCTGTCAGCTTCCACATTGAAGGATCAAAGGGCCTGGAACCAGATATTCCGAAAGGCAAAAGAACTTGGATTACAGCCAAGAATAAGTTATCCAGCTAGAATGAGCATCATCTTCCAGGGAAGAAGATGGTCATTCAATGATACAGGAGAATTTCACCTATTTCTAATGAAAAGACCTGATCTGAACAAAAAATTTGACCTCCAAATAGAGAACTCAAGAGAAACATAAAAAGGTAAAAAGGAAAACTCTTGAGAACTATATTCCTACTATAGGTATCCTTTAAAGAATGGCAGTATAATTTGATTTTTCTTTGATAATAATGGAAAAGAAATTAGAGGTGGAAGGGATACCATACTGAAAAAGAAAAAGAGGGGAGGAGTAAAAGGAGGCAAAATAAAGTAAAAATAAAGGAGGTAAAATAAGGCAAAATCTCATAAAGAGACAAAGAAGATCTAATATAATTGAGGGAAAGAAGGGAGGGCGATGAGTATTGTGTAAACCTTACTCTCATTAGATTGGACTCTAAGAGAGTATATCAGACACATTTGGCTTCAAAGAAAGGCCTGACCCTAATTGTGGGAAGGTGGGAGGGAAAGGAGAAAAGGAAAGGGATAAACTAATAGAAGGATTAGGGGAAAGGTATAAAGGGGAGGGAGGGACTCTAAAGGGAGGAGGATTGTTAGTGGGAGGTGGTCATCAAGAGCAAAATACTGGGGAGGGGGGAAGGGAGAGAGGGGAAAGGGAAGAAAAAATCATAACTCTGGGTAAATAAGATGGCAGGGAATACAGATATAGTTATTTTAACTGTGAATGTGAATGGGATGAACTCTCCCATAAAACGGAAGCGGGTAGCAGACTGGATTAAAAGCCAGAATCCTACAATATGTTGTTTACAAGAAACACATCTAAAACATAGAGATACATACAGAGTGAAGGTAAAGGGCTGGAGCAGAATCTTCTATGCTTCAGGTGAACAAAGAAAGGCAGGGGTAGCCATCCTTATCTCGGATCAAGTAAAAACAAAAATAGATCTAATTAAAAGAGATAAGGAAGGAAACTACATTTTACTAAAGGGCTCCATAGACAATGAAGCAGTATCAATACTTAACATATATGCACCAAGTGGTATAGCATCCAAATTCCTAGAGGAGAAGTTAAGAGAGATGCAAGGAGAAATAGACAGTAATACTATACTAGTGGGAGATCTCAACCTTGCTCTCTCAGAATTAGATAAATCAAATTCCAAAATAAATAAGAAAGAAGTTAGGGAGGTTAACAAAAGGCTAGAAAAGTTAGGTATGATAGATCTCTGGAGGAAATTGAATGGTGATAGAAGGGAGTATACTTTTTTCTCAGGGGTTCATGGAACTTATACAAAAATTGATCATGTGTTAGGGCATAAAAACCT